>OU612013.1:15397500-15997500 GCA_914767945.1 Eilema depressum
AAGTTCATTCATTTAGTACTCATTTTACTAAATAAATTTCATCAAAGATATCTCTAGTGTTGATACCTTGTGAGAAATTCTTACAAGGTATCAACACTAGAGATATCTTTGATGTGTTGATACCTTGTAAGAAATTCTTACAAGGTATCAACACTAGAGATATCTTTGATTTGATTAGAAACCTGCACGCGGTGTACCCTGTGAAACGAAAATGGCAAGAAAATTGCCCAATGGATCAACTTATAACCTGTTAATTTAGATGGCGTGCGGTTTTAGTCGGTTTGAGTTCGACATACCTAAATACTACTGCTGACCAGCAGCGGTGTCAGCAAGATAAAAAAAGAAAAGTAGTTTAAATATGTAATTTTATTGTTAATATGGTATCAGATGGATGGATGAACTTTGAGTTAAAGTGTTTTATTTTGTCAAATTGAATTTATAATTTTAGATTTCAAGGACTTCCTTTCGTTTAATTTACCATGTTTCTTAGAGAGATTTGATCCTTATGATTGACACTATCGATTGATGCCATAAAAATACAGGATGTTACTTTTTCGGCTTTTAGTCGGTTCGATTACTGGGTGTGGCAAGCGAATTTTTAAAATCTTTGAATGCAGTTTTGTTTCTTTTTAAAAATAAAATGAAGTCTCCTTTAAACAAAATGAGCTAACTTAAAGATTTAAGGTACTTTCCCTCCATGTGGCATCGCCGTGGGACGCCCTGTATAGCTCAGACTAAAGAATGTTAGGCCATAGACTTCAGCCATGGTGGGTTTTATTGACACCCCAAAAAAATGTTTATATGGCAACAATTTTTCCTGTCAGTTCGTTGTCATTTATATTTTATAGTTCCCGAGAACGTCTTGATACTCACTTGACTTGACTGGACTTGACTTGTACTACCATAAACAATTTTCCGATAATTATCAAAATGATCAATCAATCAAATTAGCCTCTTGCAGTCCACTGCTAGACAAGGCATTCTCCGCCTTCCGCGTCCAGTCCGTCCCAGCCACCCTTTGCAGGTCGTCAAAACACACCTGGTTATGGGGATTCCCACTTTCCGTTTTCCTTCTCACGGTCTCCACTCTAGGACTCATCTGCTCCAACGGTGGCAATGGCCATCAGTCCTTCGACAGATGTGGCAAACCATCAGGAGGGCCGTGTGCCTAAGTAGTATAAAAAAGACGTGTGGCACTCGGGGACTGCCGCGGTAAAGCTATTGCATAGCATTTTTTATCAACTTATGCAATTATAATTACTTACGTTAAGCGGAGCTACTTCGGAGCAGCTCGGCTCGATTCGTGCGAGCTTCGGGGTGTTAGGTTTTTTTCGTTACGGAATTTCTGGATTCGGTCTCCACGCTCAAGGCCCGCGATAGAAGCTATGCAATAGCTTAAAAAATCATAGTAAAAGTTGTTTGTTTATAAGAGCGCTACTAAGGCGGCCTCTAAACGGTCAATTTTATTGCGCAATATTGCAAATTGTACAATATAATTGATCGTTTAGGGTTAATATTGAAGATTGCGCAATGATTGATCGAAAGTTTGGGTGAGTTTAATTTTTATTGTACAATATTTTTCCATTGCATCGTGTAGGGTCAGTATTGCGCAATGTTTTTCATTTTCGTGAGTGAATTTCTGCCTTTTCTTGTACCAATCTTTCGACCAGCGACGTGTTCGTGTTCGTTTCCGTTTCGCCACAAGCAACAACACTACAGCTGCAGCTAAATTTTGTTCGGACATGCTGATTCGCACGGTGCACACGGGATCAATACTATTCTCGGACTGAACACGAAAACATTATTTCGTATTATTGTGCAATAAAATTGCTCCTTTGGATTCAGAGCGCCTTTCAATCTTATTGTACAATAGTATCATTAGGTCTAGACACATAATATCATTAAGGCCTGTGTAGGCAAAAAAAAAACACGTATTAAAAAACATGAAAAAAATCATAGTATCAACTGCGTTATTTCGGTGTATAGTCAGTGTTACAAGTGCAACATATTAAATTTGCCGCCGTTTCATTGAAAATCATACTTAAGGTAACTGTACCAATGCTCGACACTGTACCAATGCTAGACACTTTCGAACAAAACCCAGTATTTTGAGAAAATTATCCATTTGTTTTATAAGACTATTGACTTAAAAGATGCCTTATGGTATCTATAAGATATGTTCAAATATTCGCAACACCATCCGAAGTAAATTTAGAAAGACTTGACAGCAAATAATGTGACTCCGTGAACACGGTCGTGTTATTTCTTAAGATTTTTGCCAAGGGTAGGTACTGATTTTTATAGGTGTGATTTTTTTGTTTATAAGTTATGATTATTACTAATTTTAGTATAAACGTTATGAATATTGAAGTTATTGACATACTTGGACCATTGGGACAATGATGTCTAGCATTGGTGTTTTCGACCAAGTGCATAATAATTTAATTTAAAGTAAAAGTATGATAGATTTCAAAGATTTTATGGGCAAAAGTTAATGTCTAATTGTTGCTGTAACAGTTAAAAAAGAATGTAACGACCATGCTGTAATTAATTTGTAAAATTTTTTAGATTGAAATTTTATTTTTCCTTAAAGTGTCGAGCATTGGTACAGTTACCTTAATATAATATAAAATTAAACTCTACTTATAAAAAAATAAGTTATGACATTTATACAATTAATATCAACAAATTATTGCAAGATTCAGTTAATTTACTATAATTTATTTGCTCTTTTACTTAGTTCTCTTTTTTTGTTTTCTGTAGTTCATTCTGGGTTGTACAAACTCCCATAAATTACCATACTCAAATGAAATCAAACCAAAAAATGTTCACTGTTTTTTTTTGTCGATAAAATTCACAGACATTTAATATATTAAATGTCTGTGATAAAATTAAGTATAGTTATGGTTATAACATAATATAAATAATAAAAATAATATGATACAAATATTTATTCATATATTATTTTTATCTATAATAATTTCACATATTTTTAGTGATCGACTCCCACTTTATTTGTGAACGTCAGTGTTACCAAGCTTAACGTTTCTGAACGAATTATATTTAAAAATAGAATTCAATTCGACATGACATTTGCAGCCGTTAAATGTTTTGAGTTTTTGTTCGTACAGAATCTAAAAAAGACTGTAGTTTTTGAACTTTCCTTTTTTACTTGCAATGAATAAAGTTTAATGATAAAGTAGTGTCTACTGTATTTATCGTATATGTACTCGCGTTTTTGATAGAAATACCAATGGGTAGCAACACAAGTAAAACCACTGAGGCAGTTATTACGCAGAAGCAAGATTTGGATAGTTGCGATAATGCTGACCCGAGATCACCTACGCCTGAGATAACACGAACCCCATTACAGGTACTAAATTAATGTTATTTCTCAATAGATCTATATTTGTAATGCGTTACGGAATTCCCTCCATTTTTTTTTTCTTTTAGCATGTGCTGAGATTGAGATAGGTACGTGGTATTTATATTAACGTTTCATTTTTTTCTTCTAGAATAAAACTGGCTCCAAGCACAATATCACGAAAAATGTTGATTTACGGAAGACTTTTGAGAATACGAATGGCGAAGAAAAGCTTATACACAACAATCCAATACTTTCAGCTGTTATTAAAAACCATTTGCAGTCTTACGATCCGCGTTCACCAACACAGGACTTTGAGCGGACACCGATAATTATTTCATCAAAAACGGATGATGTGAATAATGACAAAAGAAATCTAAGACTTCAACATAATAACTGTGCAAGTCCCGTGTTAAAGGCAGATAAAGAAGACGAGTGTGATAGCTGCAACGAAGCTTGTGAAAAAAGTCCAGACTTAGTAGTATCCCGAAATCTATGCGAGGGCTTATTCAATGTTACTTTAGATGACACTTTAAAAGAACCGGAAGAACCATTATGTTCATCAACAGCATCAAATGAGGCAATTGAGAACAATATGTCTAAAGAAATTGAACAGAAACCCACAATGCTATTGGAAACTAACTTTGACTATATAGAAAGGGATCATGATCAATTTGAAGATAGTGAAGGCAATATTCATAATACGGAAGATTCTGAAATAAATAATAGCGATGATGTGATGAATATTCCAGTATACCAACTCTTAAATGAAGATCCTCGCTCACCATCTATTGGTATTGAGAGAACTCCTATAGTAGTCGCAAAGATGGAAGGAAACTCTAATGTTGAAAATATGTCAGATGATTCTCTCATACAGGCTTTACAGAACACTAATGTTGAATTGCGCCAAACTGGCAGTAATCCACAGAACAATGGCGAAGGACTACTCATATATGAAGACGACTCTACAGATATTAATGATACACCAAAGAAGACAAAATCTGGTAGTATGAGTGGCTCAAGAACTCCTTTGTCATGTATGAAAAACAAAGCAGATGTAGGACACACACGCTCCAAATCAGCTAACACTTTATATGACCCTAACAATCAACAAAACGGATTGTCTAAGATTCCTAAGAGAGTATCACATATTCCTAGGTTGAAATGTTTGTCTAAGCAAACCAAAATAGTTCCTGCCATAAGCAGTGTATCATTGAAAAATATATCTAAAACTGCTGCAATTAGTGGTGATTGTGAAAATACTCCTCCTCATTCCCACCGTGACAGATGGGACAAAGATAGCAGTATTGTCCTTTAAAGTATATTTCTTTCACTGCAATTATGTGGAGGAACATTCTGATAACTTTAAATTTGTATCTTATTTAATACTTACATTGGTCTAGTGTGTGATGTAGGTAATTTGAGATGGCTTATATGTTGTAATTTGACATCATGTTCTATTCTTCTTGGGTATAAAATTAACAAAATAATATCTTCCAATATAATATCTATGTCCTTGATAAAACATTGTACCCATGATTTTCTTAGCAATAATGACTAACTATTGTTTGACTTAATAGAATAAATGATTCTTATGGTTAATTTATGTTGTTTAAATGTTCAACAAAAATACAAATTTTACATTTTATCATTATAGCATCATAGCTTTTGCAAAGAAGACCCACCTTTGTGCCCCAGTGGCAACATGCACAGTTGCACCCCTTTCAACATCACTATGCCACATAGTCTTATTATGGGCTGGTTCTATATAACACCATTATTTCCAATCCTCTCATAGAATATATTTATCTTTCAATTTTATATTAAAAAATTGCTAAAAATCATCACGAGATTAATGCATAGCCCCTAACGAACTGGCATTAAAAAAAATTGCAGCGCCATCTGACTACGGCGGTGTGAAAAATTAAACTTTCTCTCTTTTCACAGTTAAACTTCTATGAATTGGTAATTGAATTGAATGTGTAATTACACAATTAAAAATAATTGCAGCTGACCTAGGTATCGTCGACGAAACAACAATAATAACACCATTAATTTTTTTAAATAATTTATTTTCTATTCTGACAAACACTACTGCATTAATATTAGTAAACATACAACATGTGAATAGATTACACATAAATAGAATTATGCAAGTTATGTTCCTTAAAATTAACACCCACTTAAGGGGTGTTATACACCTCTGTCCACCGTTTCGAGGGGTATACAGGTGTATGTAAAAACTATCATACAGCATTGTTAAGTTTCTTGGAATGGTTATAAATAGAATTGAACACCAAAAGACATTGATTTGACAGTTACAAAATAAGCCTCGTAGTTTAACAGCTTAATGTTCAACTAGTGGCAAAAGTAGATGATCATTTTAAATTATATTAATATAAAATCTAATTAAAACATAAACATATTTAATATGCCTTATAAAAATAGTTTAATAGCATTTTCATCAAGAAACATAAATTATTACTTTCGAAATCTGAAAATGATCATCTACTTTTGACCCTGACTTTACATCATATTTTAAAAAATAAATACGTTTGCAACAAAAATACAATTACAGATTATGAGGCTATCCCTACATTTAAACCATCGTGCCGCATGTATAAATAATTAGCATTCATATTAAATTAAATATTTTGAAGACCAATCTTCTCACTTCCTTTTCATTCACAGTCCTCGAAGAGCTATAAGAAAAAAGGATTATGAAAAATTATGTAGAAAATACATATTTGAAGACCACTACTGAACAGCGTATCATTATAGGCTCTAACTAAATGATTGCCGTCCAAAACAATTGCCTGACCAGACCACAGTATACCTACATACTGCATTACAGGACCCGCAAGTAAAAGAAAATATTATTATGTGAAACTAAATTACTGGCAATAATAACAGGAACAGAATTCAAATTCATAGAAAGAATTCCTTTTCAGATCGCAATAATGTCACTTGAACTACTAAACTAGAACATAAATAAGTATCGAATGTTTAAGTGGTGGGACTAAATTGGTAGAATCACAGAGTCAGAAATTGTAACAAGATTACTGGCCATGAATAACAATAATGTAGGTGTTAGACATGCTTTTTCTAGCAATGCTCACCGTCTTGGGAAGTGCTGTCGCTATCAAGTATATACAGTTTATGAGAATACTACTCCCTATTCTATTTCTTGTAATTTTTCCTCTCGCCATTTCTTCCTGTAGATGGCAACTCTTCAGATGTGGTAAGCGTTCATACGTAACGATTACAATTATTTCATAAAGCAATTCTTATGCCATTGGCAAGTATAAAAAAACAATCAATAAAAACATACCTCTTTCTTTGTAGTTGGATAAAAATAAAAGTTAGTTCATTCAGATAAAACCTTTTCATGCCACTTGCAACTATTAATTTGCTAAGCTAAAAATTTGGCACAACTGCAATAGAGATAGGTCCCACAAAGAACACATAGCCATGAAAACCTAATTATAACTAAATTGTATATTTTGTTTGTTAGGTTAGAGAATATTGTGTTTAATATACAAACAATATAAAAAATAGGGTATAGATTCCCTTTTTGTTCAGTCAAAGTACGTTTTTATATTATTATCGTATAGTAATGTCGCGGTTAATATAAAAACGTCCTAAGTACCGATAATAATAAAATTGAACGGGCACTTTACCCTATATAGTCATATTTTCTTATTCAGGATTGTCAATTAAAATAACATAATATGGCAAGGGTTGTATTTAAATATGACACAAAATCTAATATACAATTCATTATTTGCTAGTGTCCACTTATTGTGAAAATTATTATGCATTTTTATAGCATCAGAAAGGTTAGCAATGAGTAGGAAAAGATATTCGTTGTGTGGTCGCATAATTAAAAACTTAGATTGTTATATTTAACATAAATAAATTTGAACTAAGTATATATGTCTTAGCCAACTAGCATAATCAGTCATTCAATTAGCTGCCTAGGCCGCGCCGTTCAGGTTCAATTAACAGCCTAAATGATATTCAGCCGTATCGTTTTTTATAACATTTAACAAACTGGCTGGCTAATGCTTCGGCTATTGCCATCCAGAAATAACACAGAAAGTTGGTTTATTGAGAAAAGCAGCAATATCCGACCCGGGTAGATTAGGTTAGAATCGTGGTATCTTTTAACCGTGCAGAAACAAGATATTTGCCTAGCTATTTGATTAAATGGCTAGGCAAGTAATTAAACGTCATCGATTCAAGTCATTTGCCTAGCTGTTTAATAAAATGGCTGAATATCATTCAGGCCGTCAATTGAACGGCTGATTAAGCTAGTTGGCTGCGATAAATATTATATCTTATCTACACTATAGTGAATTAAACGGTATACTTATAGCTACAACTCATAGAACAATCTATATTTGGAATATACTTTCAGTTTTCAGTGTACCTCACATCACAATAAAACAGATACCTACAGATCACGCATGACGTTGAAGCGATCACAATTTAGTTGCGCGAAGTAGTAGGTACCGTAAAACTCTGTTAGTAACAAAAGTTGCTGAATATTTGCAAATTCACGAATTATTTTTATATACTAAAACGTCTGCAAATTCTTAGTTTTCTTTATTATTTTCATAACTGCAGCGATTTGTACATTGGAATGTGTTAAGTTACCTTTATCACGATCACGTAGAGTTGAGAACAAATACGCTATTTGATCGTGGCAACTGGTAATATATGAAAGGGCTCATGAAGGGGCTAATAAATCATTTTGATAATTTTTACAGATCAGAGAGCGAGGTTGGGAATAAGGGGGTAGACCCCATAGTCGGCCTCTCGTGCGAGCACATTTGAGCAAGGAGCTGACAGGCTAACTGCGAATTTTACCCCCATTACACTAAACAGTGTTGGAAATAGTGATAAGTCTCCGAAAAGTTAGCTGGTAGGGAGTTCACGCCCCAAATCGTGTTTCTGTTAACACAACCTCCTTTCGAAAGCCTTGCTTACAAAATATTGCTAATATGATTTTCAATCCTTAAAAATAGCAAAGCAAAAATGGTATTGTCTAATAAGAAATATCATACATAATATAATCAACATTTAGACAATAATTAAACTTTTGTAAACTAAGTAGTAGTTAGCAGGAGAACACTCACGTTTTATAAGAGAATTTCAGAACAAAATTTATCTTAGTTTACACCAAAAGTGGTACTTGTAGTACCTAAGTACATGTTCATACACATTTTTAGTAATGGTTGCATACATTTCTAAAAATGTGTATGAACACACAGGCATTTTAGCTTTTAAAGCTGCATGATACAGTATATTTAATATGCTTAATAATAGGTATTAAACAACATTTTCTAAACACCAAATCTACTAACACAATAAATAGATTTATAATGTGAACACCGTATAATAGGCAGATACCTACTCTAACTACAACTACCTGACTTCACAATCACAATAAGACATTTGAAACTTCACAACAATCACTATGATATTTCTAAACATTTAATATGAAATGGAATCATTAATGGTACCATTATATGGTACTGTATAGTAATATATAATATATATTTAGTTTAAATAATGGAATACTGCATCCTTAAACATTTACTAGGAGGTAGATTTGTCACACATTTATTCAAAATCATTATCATGTTATTCGTGTGCTTAAGTTTATTGGGGCCAGATTTCAGTATTATCAACAGAACTTACGTAATTTACAAATATCCAAAACAACTGAGTTAATGTCTATGCTTATCTAAAATCCCACAAATTAAGTCATGCTCAACTGCAAAACTGTTCACTTGTCCACCTTATTTGGTTCTTCTGCGGAATCGCCTGTAGAGAAAATTGTTAGTCAAGTTAGCACACACCTTATGGGACACACACCAAAAACGGTTAAAGGGGCAAACTATAATTACATTTTAGTTCAGTTTGTCAGTCTGTCGTCAGTGTACTATTGCGGTGGTTTCACGGATCGCTTCACGGAAAATGTCGGAAGTTCAGCCGCATCACAGTTAGACCGGCAAGCCGACCCTAACTGAGTTGGGAAAGGCTCAGAAGTAAAGTTATCGAAAGAACGGAGTATTGCGATTGGCGGCCTGCCTACTATAAATCTGTGTGTGAAGCCTACCAGTGACGAGGGGTCCCTATAACCCGATTCCGGCCAGCTTGCTCTGTAAAGGGAAGGCGTAGTAAATATAAAATTAATGCTTACTGCAGCATTAATTTTATATTTACTACGCCTTCCTGAACTTTAGTAACTGAAGTTCAGTATCTGTATACAGATCGCCCAAAATTCCTTACAAAACTGTTATGATTTCTTTCCACCGGCTTCTATTTTAAAAATGTGCACCCTTCGCCACAGAAGCCTACCTACCTACCTAGGTTATTTTAACTAGGTACCTAACATCCGTTGACTAAGTTGATCGTTTTCCATCAGAAGGTCGTTAGCCACAAATATAAAAACTCTAAAGCATGCAGGTTGCCGTAATGTTCAGTCGTCATATTGTATATGTAATGTACCTACTGTTTATATCTCGAACAAGAGTTAGAAAATTCGCGCGTGTGGTGTTAAAATAAAAGCATGGATCAACCAATGACGCGAGCTCTTTGAGTCCATGATTGATCTATGATTGGTTAAATGACGAACGAGATCTAAAAACCGCATTCTACAAAGTTAGAGTACTTTGTTTTCCGGTCATAATATTGCCATGAACGTGGATATAAACGCGCACTCAAAACAAAATTATTAGCCACATGCTGAGTCACAAACTTATTTATAAAGTGTTATTATTAGTTGCCAGTTCTCTCAAAATACTCAGGTAAACAAACCTTGTTCTTTATCTTCCACATTCTTAGATATGAACTCACGCAGCTCCGAATACGCCTTATCCACATTGTCGTTCAGAATTATAATATGGAAGTTGCCTGGTTCTTGCCCTGAAATCAATGCAACATATCCATTAGGATATAATATTATTCTATGTGCGTAAATGATACTGAAATTTCGTAGGTATGTGTGAGACCTACTAGGTGGACCCGATAGTCGGCGCTGCCCTCAGGTTCTAAGTTGTTTTTTACTGTTCGATATTTATTCAATTTGGGTTCCTGGATGATTATATAAGTACTTTTCTTTGACAATATCTACGATTGAAAGAATTGGCCATGCAATGTTTTATCAACACTGTTGGTTGTTTGTAAATAAATGTAATACGTTCATAATGATGCAATACTGCTGATGTTGTAGTTTAGGTATATTTTCAGTTTAGTCATTACTATGCCCGCAACTTTTTCCGCGTGATCTTATTATGTATTTGGATTTCAATTTTTTTGCAGGGAACCCTAATACTTTCTCGAAAATAGAAGCAGCTTCAGCGTAACATCTTATAAGGCGTAACTTTTCTTCTTCTTCCTAGCGTTAATCCCAGTCGCATCCGAAGCTTTCACCTCGGATTCTGGGGTCCGCTTTGCCAGTCTAACTGCGGATTTGGCTGGGCTTCCATATTTTACGTGAAGCAACTGCGATATATGACCTCCACAACCCAATAGCAATATTGAGCGATATCGAAGCATTGCAGCTAGACCAGCTGATGAACTTTTTAGGGCCCCAACTACCTGTAACAACTACCATAGATGTACATATGGCTGCCGGGACGGACGGCATAACGTGCTCCACAAGGTACAACCAGATCAATGCAAATAGCCATATTCGTGCATACAAATACTTGCACTGAGCGGGGATTGAACCCGGGCCTCCTGCGTAGCGGCCGCGTTCACTACCTTCACGCCACAGAGGCTGTCTTATGCGTAACTTAACGCCTTATAAAATCAGCTATCAACAGTAAAAGGCTCGTCAAAATCAGATTACCCGGGACAAACAGACCAACAAAAATTTGAAAAATTGCTTTTTTGTGAACTCATTCATAAAAAGGTTTTTATTTTAATGTTACAAAAAAAAATAGGGGTTATGCGCACTTCGTCCCATTCGCACATCGTCCTCCATTCGCAAATGGTCCCCTTCATGGTTAGTCCCATTCGCAGGTGGTCCCATTCACAGTTAGTCTCACTCGTGGTTAGATTAATTCTAAGGAGTATTGTTTAGGCATCTGCTTCTCTTGATCACTCCTATTGTGTGTATCCAACATAGAAATGTTATTAAATTTGATTGATTCATAAAACACACTTATGAAAGTCATAAAACACAAAATTGGTTATAAAAAGTTAATGGAAACGTCATATAAGTGGAACTAGAAACATAATCATATTGCTGTATTATCAGCAGTAACAATTTACAGCATTGAACTGAAGTTTCAAGAATTATTACCCAAAAGGTAGACCAAGGTTGATGGACTGGGCAGAATGCCAAAACTCTATTGGTGGTTATAATATATCTGACTATTCAAATACCAACAGCTCAATGACTTTACCAATTTGAACTATCTTTTGTTCATCCTACGAATCCTACTGTTCTTACAGAAAGAAAATGAAGAATGTTGCACAGAAAATAAGAAAATTGTTATAACTAATTCGTTTATCCTGCTGTCAATTGCCTCATTGCCATACAAAATATTTTAGCTAGGACACTCTACACAACACTATTTTGACCCAAAGTATGCATAGCTTATCTGGCATGTGATATAGTAAACACCCAGATCCATGCAAATATATCATATTCATGTCTACAAATATTTGCAGTATGCAGGAATCAAACCTGCAATCTGCTATGCCACAGAGCAAAGGCAATCAATACCATACCATTCAGTTTGCTGAAACCAATAGCAATTTTCAAAAAGCTGTAAATTACTTACCAAATGTTATCTCCTTTTGGGCTGTCTCCAATCGTTTCTTCAATGCATCTTCCTGCTCTGTGTTACGACCACGTAATCTTCTCTCCAACTCTTGTATAGAAGGAGGCATCACAAAGACCAACAAAGGGTTGAGATCACTCTTCTTTACTTGTTTAACTCCTTCAATTTCAATATCCAATACACAGACTTTGCCTGTACGACGCACATCTTCAACTGCTTGCTTACTGAAGATTTAAAATAACTCAGGTCACACACAAAAATTAATATTATAGCACCTATGGCAAAAACTGTTCAAATTGCTAGACCAAAATATTAGTGTATAATTTTTTTTTATACCACTTAGGTTGCAGATAGCCACACGGCTCACCTGATGGAAATTGGTTACCATGGCTCATGGACGAGTACAACACCAGGAGGAGGGAGGCACATTCCTGCTGCCGACCCTTTAAGAACAGAGAGATAATCCTTTGGTCTTCCCACTGATAGCACAAGACCTATTCAGTGAGCTCTGGCTACAGTTGATTAATAGTGATATGTGATTTGATATATGTAATGTATAGGCATGTGTGAGCTTCACTCACAGTAGCTGTAAGTGAAGTCTACAGCATGAAGGCCAACTTTGTATATTATGCCAATAGTGAACAGTACTAAAATCATGAGCACCTGTTAAAACTACTAGTAGTTGTTCAAAAACAGCCTTGCTTTTTCACTACGGCTCAAAGAATCCAGATAATTTTAAAATTGCTGTTTTTTTTTAATTCATATACATTTAACACAATCTGATTATTAACACATTTGAATCCAAATAGGAGAATTCACATAGATTCAGATTTAAGTAAATATTTAATTATAGTATTCATCAATTTGAGTATGAAATAGCAAAATTGTATGGTAAGCTGGGTAATGACAAGTATATGAATAAAAACACATTTTTGGCAATACGCCAATCGGTTCACAACAACAAGCACATGGCAAAAAGATTCAACATTTAAAAATCATTGACTTCTCACCTAGTTCCATACATATTCCCACTGAAAATTGCTGTTTCTATGAACTCGCCTCTGTTTACGGCAGCGATCATGTCTTCTCTATTTGAAAAATGATAGTGCACACCGCTCTTTTCTCCTGGACGAGGTCCTCTTGATGTATGCGACACACTAAAACCGAACTTATCCGGAAACTCTTTCAAAAGACGCTTTAACAAAGTGCTTTTCCCTGACCCTGAAGGTCCACATAGCACCAAAGGACGGGGCCCTTTCTGCACCATCCTTGTTAAATCTAAGCAGAAATATAAATTAAATTATAAAAGCCGCATGTTTTTAGCAAGATTAGAATATTCAGATTTTACACTTACTTCTTATTATATTCGTAGTGAAATCTATTAAATAACTCCGTACGCTTGGTATTGATCCGGCAGTCAATGCGTTCCTATTTAAAATCCAAGAAGACAGAAGCTAATTATTAAAATAATACAATCACAATATCACAAATCATGAAATCACGAAACGAAGACTACGAAGACGCAGTAAACGTCATTAACGTCAATGTCAATGGTGTTCAGCAGGGTTCAGCTTTCTTCTATAAATTTATGGTGTTCAGTATCAGTAACTGTGTAGACTCCAAAATTATTTAGTGATGTGATGTATCCGTTTTGGGAAGTAATAAAAATCAGAGGGAAAGGACCAAATACACAGCAGTAAGTACGTAGGTAATTTGAATAAAATTATTTAAGAATATCTAATTTGAAAGTGCTGGCAAAAAAAAAATCAATAGCCTGTTAAGCTTCATCCGTAGCTCATGTTTTTCGCAACAAAACAACAAAACATGGAATGTTGTAAAAATTCTTAGATATGTAGAGATGCCATATTTTGTTTTGATGTGGTCGTCGAGGTCTAGCTAAATCCGTAGTTAAGACCTGGTAAAGCGTACCCCAGACTCCAAACTGAAAGCTTCGGATGCGACTGGGAATTAACGCTAAGAGGATTGTGATGTGTTAGAGTCACCAGTGAAAGATGGTTCAAGAAAACGGCGGCAAATTTTAATTTAATCAATAGGCAGCAACACATTGTTGCAACTGACCATACACCGACAAAACGTAGTTGATACTATGGTTCACCCTTGTTTGAACAAAAAACGTAATATGACAAAACATCATTAATTGACAAACAACGTTTGAAAAACTAACCATTTGACAAACTTCCATTTCGCAAACATACGCAAACTTTAAAAATAATCATTTGACACAATACACGTTTCGCAAATGTATTACTTAAATAACATTTCGATTGCTAAAATTTTATTTTCAAAATGTTCATTTGACTAAATAAAGTTCTGCATGGTTATAAAAAAAAATAACCACGAAGGCTAATGTGGGAGCTTCGCTCCGCTCCGCTCCCGGATTAGCCTTCTAACCTAATCTATCCAAGTCGGAATGAGCAGCTTTCTCAATAATCTATCACTAACTGTCTGTTTGTCAACTAACATGTTTTTAAAATAATCAATTTGTAAAATGATGTTTTATGTAATGAATTTTTTTCCAAATAAATATTTTGTCTAATGAGTAGTATAATAAACAATAGTTTGTCAAATGATACATTTATCAAGTATAATTTTGTCAAACGTTGTTTGTCAAATGAAAATTTGTCATTCATTTTTTGTCAAATGAGCATCAAATCAGCCTATATGGTAATAATGATATTTATGGTAATAATGGTATTATGTATTTATTGTACTTTTTGGATAAAGTCCTTAAAAATAAAGAAAAAAAGAAAACGTGTGTTTATGCAGCGAGCGTAACGCTAGCAGACGTAAGTAACTAATAAAAAAATAACGTTTTTGTTTCACACTTTAAATACAAACTTTTTTTTTTTCACTTTCACGAGTGATAAAATCAGACAGATCATGCGGACCTTTAAAGTTCTAAGAACATCAGATTCAATTCAATATTCAAAATGCCTCATATTTAAAAAAAATAATTATATGGCCAATTACTTACTTTATATATTTTGTTTTTTTTTTTTATAATAGTTAGGTCACAGACAAGCACACGGCCGCGGCACGCTAATGGTAAGAGGTTACCATGGCCTATGGACGAGTACAACCCCATTTTTTTCAAACATTTTTTTTTCTCAGTTACTACTTTATAGTCTTCAGAACTGTCTTGATAAGTGTCCTGATCAAGTGATACTCATATAATGGTTACTCCCTGTTTCACTGAAATTTTAATGTCATAATTTTGTTTTGCATAACAACGCATAGCATAAACTTCATTTCGCAGAAAATACGTTGGCATACACTCATTCGTCATACTTTCATAACGCATAATTTTTTAAGTCAGAATCATCTTTTGGCATAACTTTCAAAGCATAATAATCAAAAAGTAGAACCATCAAGTTGCAAATTCATACGCAGAATCGTCAATTGGCATGCATTTCACAAGTATAATTTTCAAAATTTAGAATCATCCTTTGGCATACAAAATAGGGAAGGAATAGTATTTTACAGAATTTTTTACATAAAAGTGCAAGCAAGTATCAGGCTTGCAGCATGCAGCAAGCACCATCCATGCAAGGTGCAGCATGCAGCAAGCATCAGGCATGCAGCAGGCATTAGGCATGCAGCAAGCAGCAAGCATCATGCATGCAGCATGCAGCAAGCATCAGGCATGCAATAAAGTTCTGCGTGGTTATAAAAAAAATGCAAACATACATGTACTATCGCGATCATAAGTGCAGTACCAATCTGACGCAACTATAGCGCGTCAACAATAGTCGTACTTATGACCTTATTCTTTGAAGACAATTCACACACACATACACGTCAACACTACGTCGTACAGTACTCTTACTAAACTTTTGAAATTATGACCTTAATCTTTGAAGATAATTCACACACACACATACACACACATTAATATTGTTCACTCGTTGATTGATATTGTTAATTTCAATATCATACGTAAGCCGCCCCGTAGCTGAGTGGTTTAATGTGCGGCTTGTAAGCAGTATGAAACCTGTCGGTGATGGTTCGAGCCTACCGGAACTAATATAACTTTTTGTGTTTTATATTTAAAAGTTATGATATATAAATGTTGATACGAATATAAAAATGTTTCTTAGGTAGAATTTTAAACTTAGCGAGAAAATAATTATTTGAGGGTGCATTTGAAATAAAATGGATTCATTGGCTATGAGTGAAGTTGTTGGTTGGTGAAGTCAGTTACGACTACCCTATTTATATATTATATCATCTATGGTTACGACTGTTTGTGTTAATTACTGTTCGAGCGATTACATTTCTTTTTTAATAAATCAATATGTCAAATATAAGTATTGAAGCAAAAGCTAATATTGTGGCCATATTCGAATGGTCTGAATATATCTCAAATTTCTAATGAGACGGGCTTATCTGTAAGTTAATTAATTAATTAATATTGTTGTAGTGCAATTTTGTTCATTGGTTGCAATTGTGTAATATGGTTGTTGTTTTTTTAGAGAAATACTGGGAGTCGTTGCGTGAAACAATTTGAGGAAGAAGAGTTGCAGAGTTGGAGGAGAAGTGGAAGACCTGCTGAAGCGGCGTTATATGGTAGCAGAATATGAAACGAATAACGAAGAGTATTTACTTTAACTGGGAATCAACAATATTTTCTGATGAAAAAACGTTTAAATCATCTCAAAAAGGAAGATTACATTTATGGCATAAGGATAAAATAAGGTGGTGTGAAAACAACATAGTACCGAACACTGAATCTAAGTGTAAATTATGTGGGGGTGGATTAGAGCGCAAGGGCCGGGTGAATTAGACCCAATATCTACGCGTGCAAATAGTGCAAATTATGTGGAAGTGTTAGAAGATATATAATGTTGCCCACAGTGCGAAATGTCTATCCAGATATAAATGAAGGTTTAAGGGCATTAGAAGGTTTCTTCAGGGTCGGCAGCATGAGTGTGACGCCCCTGGTGTTGCATACGTCCAAAGGCCACGGTAATCACCTTCTATCAGGTGGGCCGTGTGCTTGTCTCCCACCTAAGTGGTATAAAAAAATGATATAAGTTTTGTGCACGATAATTCTCCCATCCATCGAGCCACCATACTTCGCGAATGGTTTAGTGAACGTAAATTTATTCCTTGCTGTAGCGAAGGGTGAAAATGTTCAAAAGGGAAGCCGGTGGCAAATCCCAAAGAACAACCATGGCAATTTTGTATGAAATTCTCTCAAATTTTAGATAGGTACTGAATTTTAGGTGTAATACATGTAATAATGCATTAAACTTAAGCATCTCTACCATGACTTCCCTTTGCAGAGCAAGCCGGCAGGAATCGTGTTATGAGTACTCCTCGCCACTGAATTTCCTTGGCCAGCACGATCCCCCGATTTGAACCCTTGTTTAAATATTTTTGTTATTTAATTTCAGTTGAGCCTATTGAGACTACTGAGCCTATCAAGGGACGTGCTGGCCTGTAATTAGTATAAGACTGTATGGTTGAGGTTATGTTTCAATCCTCTTTTCCGAAAAAAAACTTTCGAGAAAATGAATAATTAAGCTATAACCTCAATATGCAATATTAATTTTATTATAAAAGTATATTTTTTGAATGAAATTATTATAACCACAAATTAACATTGGATAATTCTTTTAATACTTTTTTTTTTAAACTATTGTCTTATTTATAATCTATTGTAAATTAAGTATAATATTTTTCTATTTGTAAATAATTATTTCTAATTCTGTTAACTTGTTCCTAAAATTTCATGAAAACAAAACAACAAAAAGTGGAAAAACTAAGATCCGAACCCACAACATCCTATTTCAACACTATCCATAGCAGCCTTGTTACCGACCAGGCTACGCACTGCCTTACGTAGAATCACGAATTATTGCATTACTTTATATAGATGCATGCTTCGAACATAATAGTATGAAAAGGCGAGCATAACGTTTTCTTTGTTTCGCATCACACACATTTATATTTTCTCATATCGATACTGTGTGACGTATAAATGTATGCGTTAAACATTATATACACATAGATACGCGTTTAACCGGACAAGCGATTATAAACATTACGGTGCTAATGCACTTTTAATTACGATAGTACATACAATCACGCCTTCATCCCCGGAGGGTTAGGTAGAGGTGAATTAACACCCACATTTCACCAATCATGGTATTAGGTCCCACGTAATAGGGGGTGAGCCTATTGCCGTTTTCCGGGTACTATTGTTGGCTCAAGCCATGTATAGGCTGAGTCTGGGTATATATCTGTCTGATGTTAAACAGACATAGAGAGATTCGAAATAAAGTAGTTTCCATGACAAATCGATCTTCCATTTGTTATTTCTTGTTATACCGAGTGCCCTTAGGCCTTTGATCTGAAAAAAATTAATAAAAAAAAACTATGTGCAATATGAAAATTTTATTTATTTTTTATTAATTTACATTAAAAGGGAATTATTTTTTATAAATCACTTCATCTAAATGTGCTCTATTTCGTTCTTGGCACTTCTGTAAACAACGACTTAAATTTTCTATCAGTGTGCGGCGAGTGTACGCTCTGAAAGGCTTGACATTTCTCGTCAGATATTTTCTTTTAGTTTATCAATTGAGCGCGGATTTGTTTCGTAGACTTTGGGCTTAAGGTTACCCCATTGAACTCAATTCCGGGCTACGTGGTGGCCAGGGCATGTCTCCTCTTCGAGATATCACTTTGTTCGGGTGTTCAAAGTTGACGGACGACGGGCATAGCGGTGTTAGAAGTATGGGCAGTTGCGCCATCTTGTTGAAACCAGGTCCGGGTAAATTCTGCAACTCTGGTGTAAAAAAATCCTCATCATTACCACATAAAGCTCCGAAGTAACAGCAACCGCACGACCATGATCGTTAGGTAGGATTTTCACGAACTGACTCGTGATGTCCTTGGTCGGCCCGATCGTTGTTTATCCAACGTAGAGCCAATCTCCTCGAACTTCTGAACTCAATTCATCGTTTGAGCACTAGGACAGTCATTAAACGTGCGTAAATTGCGATACTCTCCAAATTTACGCCACGCAATGGTGGCTGAATTATTTTTGCGATAAAACTCACGCACCCAAAAAATACGGTTCGCTCCGGTGAAACGCTCCATGGCGACTGAATTCCGAATGTTCGGTGGTGCTACCCCCACACCCCGCGCGCCATTCCTGCGTGCCGTTTGAATTATATTCGGAATTCAAATTTCAAAGGACTTATGGGACACCCTGTACACTAAAATTTAGAAACTGTAACCAAGGTTTCACACTAAAAATGTGTTCTCGTTCTCGTCTAAATCCTCCCTGTCTACCGATGCCATTATATTATATTATTATTTTATACGGATTTAATAATTACACATTAAAACTTCGTTCTTAGCTTGCTATTTTTCGCAACTTGTCAATGTTTGCGCAATGCATGCAAAAATTTATGGTGAGTGGTACTTTTTAAATGACATTGTGCGAAATAAAACCCGACTAAAAAGATCGAAACAAGTTTGATAGCAGGCGGTACCCATTTGCAAATTATAAACCAGATGAAAATTAATGGGTACCGTCTGCTATTAAACTTGTTTCGATTTTTTCAGTTGGGTTTTTTATTTTTAGTAATTAATTTTATGTCATACTTTTTAGTTATTTTTGTAATCGCCTTCTAATTTTAATTCTAATAAGTTAAAGTGAAAATATTTTTTTGACAACATACATTTTGGTGCAAAAAATCCACCATTTATCTTTTTTCACATTTTGTGTACCCTTAGAACACTTGGGCAAAGAATACCTTTCATTTGAGATATCAATCATTGAAATCCGTACTGTGGTTCAGAAGATATATGAAGTATGAAGAATATTACAAACATACTTAGCAAAAAATATGCGCGAAAATATAACTCTTCTTGGCAGTCGGGTAAAAATAATGAGCTATGGACGAAGCTTCATGAAATATGAATCTATGGTATACCATAGACCAAAGCCAAAGAGTATTTAAGTGTGGCATAGACTAACATCCTGCTCATAGACTTATACTATTTCAAATAACTTCAGCCAATCACAGCGGTGCCATATTCAATCGAATTTGACCGTTACTTTACGTTACCTTTGAGCAGAAATTTTACAACTAACGAAACGAAGCGTACAGTTTCAAACAATTTAGCAGTATTATTATAACTTATGCGGCGGCATCGAGTCTGAATGTAATTCTGTACTTACGTTCAGCCATTGGGATCTGCCTTAAAGTTAATACGAACGTTGGAAACGGGTGACACAACTAAATAAACATATCGAAATGGAGATCCAAATGAGAAGGCACCGAACCGTAAGTTAAAAACATAATAGTTATCAAGTGTCTTTTTTGATAATATCAATTGGTAATTATTAAGTTGTTATTGCTTTAAATTGTAGGCCCAAATTCAAGATCAAGAAAATATCTATACATCTAAGGCTAAAGGTAATCTGGTGATTCCGACAAAGAAGCAAGGCTTGGCTGTTCGTGGTGCTTTAGGTGATATTAACACTAATGTGCAAACACAGCGTGAAGTGGTTGGGAAAGTAGCTGTTACTGCTGCTGAGTTTGAGAAGAAAGCGTCTATAAATCGGGCTGCTGTTCGAAGGTGAAAAATTTAAATTTACCCACTTGTATTATTAGCATCAGCTGTGAAAGTTTCCGTTGTTTTTCATTATAAAATGACTTTCATGGTGACAGCATTCCGGTATTACCGCAATCCGATTATGTGTAGTTATTATGCGATACTTACATAATGCTATTATTTTTTTATACTTAGCCTTAATTTTTTTTATAGCAATTATAGTCATGTTCAGTCGAAAGTGGACACGGGTCTCCCTGCCAGGACTGCGGTTGTACCTTCACGGCCCCCATTGCGTCGGGAAGAGAGCACTGCGGGTCATGCAGCCAGAGCTGCTGCAAGAAACAGGGTAA
Source organism: Eilema depressum (assembly GCA_914767945.1). Lineage (NCBI taxonomy): Eukaryota > Metazoa > Arthropoda > Insecta > Lepidoptera > Erebidae > Eilema > Eilema depressum. The sequence continues at coordinate 15,418,614 of OU612013.1, forward strand.
CTTTTAGTTTCTAGTTCTGGCGTCAGTGTTGTGCACTTTGAGACCCACAATAGCTTTAGTAAGATAATTTTCTTAAGCTATATTGACTTATTAAACAGTGCTTAATATGTTGAAAAAAATCCACAGCACTTGAATCTATTACATTCTTTTTATTTTATGACACTTTAGAGCACTAACATTTACACTTACAGGGAATCTTGAAAGACACTCAAAACAAGCCAGCGGAACTGAGAGATAAAGACTCCAAAAAGTCTTCAAAGTTGCCAATGATGAAGGAAAAAGAAGTAAAGTCACTTAAGCCTATTCTAAAGGAATCCACAGAGTCATTAGGAAGGCTAAAGTTAGCTGATATTCTAGAAAAGCCTTCTATTATTGACAAAAGGAATATTGAATGCTATTCCGATGCATTGCCCATTGACTTAGATTCGACTCCATCACTGCCTGACGATATCGAGGACATTGATGCTGGGGACAACAATAGTCCCTTGCTTATGTCCATCTACATTAAGGATATCTATAAGTACTTGACAGAATTAGAAGAGAAGTACTATATTGAGCCTGACCACTTACGGAAGCAGGTTTGTAATATTTATACATGAGATTATTTTATTATATCATGTGACCAGCAAACATGACAAAGTACTCTAGCTTCTTAGGTAATCTTCAGGGCAGAGGCGTGCCAACCATTAAAATGAATTCTATTAAGTCTATTAAAAAAAATGAGCAAACTTTTTCTCAATATGCTGATGTGGTTTCAAGATAGTTGCTGTTATATACATTGTTTACTTTGCAGATATGAATATGGTACATGTTACGTGTAGATTGTGCCGTTTGTTTGTTACTATTTACTTCAGGAATAATAATAATATCTTGTTTACAGACTGTTATTACTGGAAAGATGAGGGCTACTCTGATTGATTGGCTAGTTGAGGTTCAGCGCCAGTTCTCTCTAGTGTTAGAGACTTTACATCAGACTATTGGAATTATTGACCGATACCTGCAGGTAAATATTTTTTTATTAAACTAGATCAATTTGCTCTATTCAATGGTTATAAATAGCAGAACCTGTTGAATGACATGGTCAATCAATATCTACAAGGATCCTTTTGATTACACTTGAAGAGTATACCAGTCAGTGGCGAAAGTGAAATTTTCGAAATGGCAACCGGTGTAAGAAGTTCTTACTTCCAACTAGTTTATCAAATTTAAATATCTGCACCATCTATGCAAAGGGAAGCTGGCTGGAATCAGATTATAGGGACTTCTCGCCACTAATACCTGTATTTGCTGCTATAACTACTCTATGATGTAATCTCACTGTGAGCCATGGGAACCTGGAACTATCCTGGAAGTACTAAAAGCCACACTCTATTTTGTTTTTAACTGTCCTTTAATAATAGTGGCTTGCAGGTGGGTTGGGTTGACCCTTGAGGTCTTATACACCCATGGTTAAATTCTGATTCTCATCAGTAAATAAAACTATCCCACATGGTTCTTTATGGATTCTAGTAGAGGTGACATGAGGATCACTTAATACTAACGGTTGCCCGCGGCCCCGCCCGCGTGAATATCGTTTATCGCGACCTATCATATCATACAGTTACTGTCGCATCCATACTTTAATATTATAAATGCGACAGTAACTCGTCTGTTACGTTTGCACGCCTAAACCACTGAACCGATCTTGATACAATTTGGTACAGAGATAGAGTACAGCTTAGGAAAGGACATAGGGTATGTTTGGTCGCGATAACCAACATCTACGCGGGCGGAGTCGCGGGCAACAGCTAGTTTCTAATATTAGAATAGATTCATTCATGTTGCAGTCATTATTATCTTCATAAATAAATTTCAGGTCGTACCAAACATCCAACGAAATCAACTACAGCTGGTTGGCGTAACCGCAATGTTCATCGCCAGCAAGTATGAAGAGATTTACGCGCCGGATGCGGGCGATTTCATCTACGTCACTGATAACGCCTATACGAAGTCGGATATGTTCCAGTGTGAAAGAGATATCATGTCCAAGTTGGGCTTCTGCTTGGCTAGACCTGTACCTCTTCATTTCTTAAGAAGGTAAAAATATGAGGTTCTTTAAGGTTTTTTCAGGGTCGGCAGCATGAGTGTAATGTCCCTGGTGTTGCATACGTCTATAGGCCACAGTAACCACTTTCCGTCAGGTGGGCCGTGTGCATGCTTATCTGCCCGTGGTTTAAATAAAAACTTATTATGATAGTTTATTAGATATTCTGAAACACAGTGTTCTAGAATGTGGATAAGCATACTTGTATATATTTTTTTTGTATATTCTTAACATTAAAATATCCAAGTCAATGCAAATAGTGATAATTGAACTTAGAAAATGTATATCCTTCTATTTGGGTTGAATAAGGCATTGTTACTCCCATCTTACTACTGATCTAAGTCCACTATATGATCAAATACTTTAATTCTAAGGAAGGAAAATGCCTATGGCATTAAGTCCGCTTTTGTACAATGATTTTGTATTTGTGCAAAAAGTTTAAATGAATAAGTAAATAAATTCTTTAATATTATTTCAGATTTGTGAAAGCTGCCCATGGCACATCAAAAAATCACCACTTAGCCAAATATTTCGTCGATCTCTGCTTGATTGAATATTCCATGGCACACTATCGACCTTCAGAACTAGCAGCCGCGGCTATCTGTCTCTCACTGCACCTACTCTCCGGAAAGGAACTTGAAGAAGTATGGACCCCTACATTATCTTATTACTCAGGGTATACGCTTCAGCATATCGATCCCATCATCAGGAAACTAGCGAAAATTGTAGTCAATGTAGGCAATTCTAAATATAAGGCGGTGTACAACAAATATCTAGACGTGTCGCTAGCCAAAGTATCCAGCCTCCCGCAGTTGAAAGGTGAAGCTATAAGTGAGCTGGCTGAATCATCAGGAAGTCCCTGAAGTGTAGGCACTTCAATAATGTAGATATGGAACGTTAAGTCAAGTTTACATGCATTGACAAAGGACTGATTTTTATAAGGTTTGTTTTAGGTACCTGGTTTCTTTGCTAGTTTTAATTTAGTAGTAATTTTTAGACATATTGTATCGAATTGAGTGTTATTGACGCGTTACTAATTAATATATATTTATGTAATTTTCGCACATCCCAAAAATTGTTTAGAATTAGTTAAGAATATGCTTTGTTAAGTGGCTGGCGATTTTTATGAAGAAAGGCTCCGTAATATTATGTGTATTTATGTATTGCTCCATCTATCAATCACTTTTGCGCACTGATATATTGCCATTGATATTTGTGTTTTAATAAAAATATTGTAGGTAATGTCAACGTCTTATTTTGACTACGTAATTTATTGAGGTTTGAAAAATCTCGTCTTTCAGCAGGACCTGATTAAAAGTAGGTGATTTATTATTAAATAAATTAATTTTACTGCAGTATGTTCAACCAAATACGTAAAACATTTTATAATTTTTTTTAACGAAATTATAACAAATCACCATACTTTTACCGGTTAAGTATTGACTAGAATAATTATATATTCTCATTTTTCGCAGGTAGCAATTGAATACTTGTATAATCTTACTTTAGTTTTGACTCTATGTACATTTGGCTTTTACCTCAACTTGTATTTAATGTTTTTTAAAGATAAGCTCTATTTTGTATTGTGATTGATAGAAGAATGTTTTGATTCGATGTAATTTGATAATCCTGTGATTAGAATATATGATGTAATTTGTTGATAATAAATCGATGTTTATAACATTTTGATTTTCTTGAAATACAACTTTTCGAATAAAGCTGAACGTTAGTGTTTTGTTGTCGACTTTCTTGAAAATTTCCACACAATCGGTGGAATAATAATGCGGCGTGGCGTTAGTTAACGCAGCTGCTACGCAGAAGACGCGAGTTCGAAACCCCACTCAGTGCAAATATTTGTATGCATGCATTTGACTGGTCGTGCCTCGCATAGCACGTTTACGGTCCCGGTTGCCATATGAAAATCTATGGCAGTCGCTACGAGTAGTTGGGAGGCCTAAAAAGTTCAATGCATGGGTTGTGAAGGTCAGATGGCAGCACTTCACGGAAAATATCGAAGTTCAGCCAAATCCGCAGTTAGACTGGTAAAGTGGACCCCAGACTCCGAGCTTTGGATGCGGTTGGGATCAACGCTAGGATGAAGAAGTGTTAAATGGCGTTACGTAGATCGTAATTCTCGTAAGGCGTAGGCCTTCGACAGCTTATTTATTTCATGGGAGAAACTGACGATATTCATTTTGTTCTGTCATCATATCCCACTAAAAGTATCAATTTACATAAGGATCTTGGTACCTGATTATCGTTGGGGTAACGTACACGTTACTGGCGCTTCTTTTGAAGAAGCGTGCAGACTTCTCTTTTCAGTATTTTTTTTATTATAGGGTAAGTCCGGGGGAGTTGGCCATACGGGGGAGATGGCCAATAGAAAAAAGTCCAAGTAATAATAAATAGATGGCACTTGTTTTAATTTAGTTGAGTTCTCATGGGCACGGACGACTAGTGACAGTAAATTTTCTTTGGAAAAAATCATAGAAAGGTGAGTAATTTAACTTTGTTTTTAAGGACACGTTAGACTTAAATAAGGGGGTTAGCATATGTGGTCACAAAAAAAATTGAAAGTTTTGTCTGTTTTCGTGCTTTCCATGCAAAATAATAAACCTTGTCCCTGCTCTAACTGCAAAATTACCTTCAAAATGAAGAAGTTGCTTTAAGTATCTAATGTGGCCATCTCACCCAGACAATCAGGAGAGATGGCCATAGTATTTACGGGAGACAGCCATACAATTTAACGTGTATATTCAGATTTATTTTTAATCTTCGATATTAACTACAGATATCTAATCAATATGTAAGGAAGGCGGCTGCTTGTCGAAGTGAATAGAGCGAAGAAGTGAAGATTTGAAAAATGTTTTCGAATCGGTAAAAAATCGAGGGTTTATAGGGTTACTTCTGTAGATAAGAAATACACTAGAAAAAAAAGAAGAAGAAATTAAGTTCGGAAGTTAGCTCATTTCTGAATTAATTTTTTTATGACATGAAGAACCTATTGAAAATGAAAAATTAAAAAGAAGAGAAGAAAGGAAAATAAAAAAAAAGACTATGACTAATAGTCTTAAGCGAAAGAATCTCGTATACTGTCTGATAGCAGTTGCAAAATGGGTGGATTCCATCGTTTACAAAAATACCAGAAAGTAAAAATCTAGAAAAGTGGTAAAAATGAAGAAGGAGGGAAAGATAACTACAGAGGTCGAGGTGATAAATAATAATTATTTTAAGACAACTAAAAGCCAACAGCTATTTGCATGCTCTGGGTGTATGGTGTATGAAAATTCCACCGAGTTCGTGGACATTGTGTTTTGTTTGCGGAAAAAAGAAGAAAAGGAATTAAAGGATCTCAAGAGCAAAGGCAGAGGCAAAAAAAGTACTGGCCATCTACCTCGGACCACTATGCCCACTATGGCCATCACTCCCGGACTCTCAGGGAGAGATGGCCAGTCCTAATTTTTTTTTGAAGTTTAATAGATAATTTTCTGCATTCTTTATTTATATAGATTTATCGTTAATGTTTGCAAAGATTTATAAATAAAGTTTGATTTCTTGTAGAAATTTCATGTTTTATTCATCATAATTTCTTCACAGTGGAGTCTTAAAGTTACTAGGGCCATCTACCCCGGACTTACCCTAGAGGTTTTCTTCCTTTTCCTTTCGTCGAAGAGATCTGTCAGACTGAATCCATCCGTTACGCCTGAATAAATCTATACCTAGAGGTTACCGTTAGACCGTAGAGATATAGATCTCTACCATACCATTGTCTATATTATAATACAAGGATTCTGAACCCGCCCGCCTCCTTGCCTCGCTGTCTTACCGTCCTAAGTGTCTTTTGTATTGCACAAAGCTACGCAATGAGACCGAGTTATATTTTGGACCTAAAGTGTGCTCAAAATATGCTCTACACGCGCAGTACTCGTTTTTTGGGTGTCTTATAAGAATAGCACGGGGTGCTGCTACGGCGCGGCGGTGGACGACCTCAAATTCACCAAACATAGATTATTAGAATTAGAATAGGAAAACGTATGTTGGGACACCCCCTAGCCAGATCGACTGACAACCTGCGAAGTGTGACTCGGAAGGACTGGATGCGGAAGGTGGAGGATCGGCAAACGTGGCGCATAATGGGAGAGGCCTAATAGGCTAAATTGATTGATTGATTGAATCCGCGCGCGCCAGGACCTCGTTTGTCTTGCGAGTAGTTAGGTCCAAGATATGTGTCCTGAGATATACCTAATGCTTGCACTACATTCCCGTCTAAGTTAGGCGAGGCAAGGTTTGACGAAGTTAGGCGAGGTTATGCGAAGCGAGGTGACACGAGGTTTGCTAGCACTTCACTCTCGTCGAGGTTAGGCGAGGCGAGGTTTGACGAAGTAAATACCGTAATTTTCTTTATTGTACTAGTACGGTGCATACCGGCAAATGTCCGATTAAGCACAAGACTATGGCATACTGATTAAACGAACGCCATAATGTGGAGGCTGCACCTCGCCTCGTCTATCCTCGCACCTCGCGCGAGGCCAGGCGAGGCGACGCGAGGCGCGGCGATGTGACACGAGGGCTCCCACCACACTCTCGTGCTCGCGCTACCTCGCCTAACTTCGACGAGAATGTAGTGCAAGCATAAAACATAGCCACTCGAACCTCGGCTGAACGTAGCTGTAGGTAACTATACAAAAGTACCCACATAGGTAGGTAACCAATATCAATATAAACATTACCTATACCGTGAGTACCTACCTACCTACCGTGACAAGGTGCATCTATTACCCGCAATACGGTTAAGATGTCCGGTCAACGTCAACCGGAAATAGGTACCTACCTTAAATAACATGAATTTGTTATGATTTTGAATTAGGTATTTTTAGCTAATGATGAACCTCATAATCTTAATTTGTAACTTTAAGACGATTCTTATGAAGTATAGATACCTACCTAAGTAATAAATTTAATCGAATCCCCGATTTAATAGGAAATGAGAGCAAAGATTTCCTCTTCTTAATCTCTGATCTTTTGACGCCGTGGAAATGGAGCCAAATTGACAGGTCTCATTAAAGTTGGACAGTTTGTAATGTTGAAGTAGGAAATATTAAAGATGATCGGTTCAATAGGGATGGTAGCTGTATATCTACCTTACTTACTTATAGGCACTTTTACATACCAAAGTAGGTAGGTAAGTAGGTACCTGTTTCTGTACCCCGTGATAAGAACCTACCTAAAATAGGTAGCCACAAAATAAAAGATGTTGTAGCACTCGTAGCTGCTTAAAATTGGTATTAAATATCCTTATATTGTACGACTTGAAATATAGAGAAATCGACTTATTTATATGGACGTTGAGTAGATATAGGTAATTAGGTAGATCAAGTCTCATAGTACCTATAGGCGATGTCTTCATCCAACCACCAATCTCGGTCGCTCTCCTTCTCCATTTATTCTTTTGTAAGTTAAACTTTTATGGGAGTGACTGTCGTCTGACCTAACCTTGAGAGGAAACCTGCACCAGAGCAGCGTGTTCGTCAATCAGCATGTGATTAGAATGTGATACCGGCTTGCAGGTGAAGTTTGTTTCGGATCCAAAAAGGTTCATGATGGGGCTCCATATAACTACACAGTTAACAGGATAGTTGATATTATACAAGTTGATGGAACTCAACACTAGACCTCGAATATATGGAATAAAGTTTGTAACATATTATCTACGTAAATATTTCAATATTTGGCTGGTAGCATCGTGTATGGCCGGTGTTATGTCCAGTATTGGCCGACAGCCGGTTCGTGCTCGGACACAGCGTTTAGATGTGTAGCCACTGTTCCCCCCTGCGCAAATTCGAAGAATTTATTAACGCTTGGCGGTTAGCCGAAGCGTTTTTGTACTCTTTTTGCTGCCCGGACTCCTGCAGCAGCGCGACTAGTGTAAAAACAGAAAAATCTGAACCTTTTTTATTTAAAACCGTTTTCCTTTTGCAAGTTTTCACGAGTTCGTTCGTATTGTTGTTGCGGCACTTGTAATATTAACTTTTTTAAGTTGAAAATTTTAACATACCTATGTAAATTTTTATAGGTATGCACGATGGAAACATGAATAAATAGGTGCCTATGTATTTACTTAACAAGCTTTTAAAAACAAAATAGGAACCCATACCTTAGGTTGCTTGGTATGGGACCTCCATGCGGTACACCCTGGGCAATGGAGACGGCAGCGGCTGTCTCCAGGAGACGCTACTGCGTACACAAAATTCCAGCCGAGATGTGAGGACTGCTTGGAGGCTTTTCACGTGACCCTCTGACTAGCAGAAGGCACAGTGGAGAGCAGGCAAAGGGCAGACTGATTCTCCGAGCACGGCTCGGCGGTGCGATGCTCGGCCTCAATTTTCCGTGGACCAATGGGGACACCATGCCTCCCATGCCTGAAGGGCCATGTTAAAACCGTTGGTGGTCCAAGGTCAGCAGGGGTGCGAGGGAAATGCCCTTAGAGTTACACCCTGCCCTTAGAGTTACACACCTTAAATCCCGATTATTAAGACCTGAGACGACGGGCAGCTTTAGTCGGTCCGTGCCCGCGATCGAAAAGGTTCACGTTGATATTAAGTAAGAAATTTACGTTATAGGTGAGTGGAGATACGCGCAGCGCTACTGAAGCGTCATGGCCAATAAACAGCGAAGTAATTTAGTGGGCGGATTGTTAATGCCACCGCTCCATGTCGTTGCATTTTTGCGACAACCATGCAGTGCAATGTATGCACATAGTCGCTGTAATGCCGCGAAAGCCTGTCTCGTAAATATTTCCAGCACGCAATTTACAGCTTTGGGAATCCTCTTAACGGAATACAGGGGCAGTTAGTGAGCTGGGGTATTTATAATTTTAACAGCGCATACACCGAACAGCTACCTATTGTTCTCTGGGTTACTTTTAAAACTACCCGTTAACATTTTTCGGGGGTTTATATTTTTGCTATTCATACTCTCCATAGTTTACAGTAAATGACCTTACATATTTTCAACAAAATTTGTCCAAAAGCGTACCTAGCTAGGTACTTCAATCATATCAAGCTCGCTGAGCCTGTGGCATTGTTGTCTGCCCCGAATAATTTTTCTTCATTCCCGTTAGTTGCCTTGCCAATCAGGAATACCGGTTAGAATAGAAAGAAGGTGATGGAAGACAAACTTCTAAACAATCGTCAAAGTAGATAAAGGAACCGATATTTTCATTAAAATGTGAACCTCTAGCTCCGTGGTAAAACTCTCGGATGCAAGCTGGACACAACGCTCCGATGATGATGATTTCATTGGAAAATACTGTTCAAAAATAAAATGAGATGAAGGCAATGTAAAACTTTAAGGAAATAAAACCGTACCTATAGCTACATGTACAAAGAACAATGAAGAATATAAAAGTATAAAGTTGCCTCGTGAGCTGTAGATCAGCTTAAATATCCCGGTGTTAGTTGTGTCTGGCAACAAAATGTTTCATATTATTGTCGTGTTATACTTTTCTACTTAACGTCGCGACTCGCAAGTGTCTGGCAAGTAACGGTGCTTCCGTTGTTTCACCAACTTTTAACGAGTTTGTTGGACACGAGTGGAAGTGCGAGCCGAAGTGCCGCCATCGTCGACAAGACTTTTCGCTGCCACATGTTACACAGTACACACACATACACACTACAGAAACTATATTCCTTATTACATGCAGGAAGTGTGTTACTATAAAATAACAGTAATATTTTGGTTGTTTTAACTCGATTTATCGATGTTAATTCAATGAACTAGAAAGATAACGGGAATATGCGCTCTGCATCGTTATCAAAATGTAGGCTTATGAAATTAATTATCCCAAAACTATTTTGAAATAGGTATGCTAATTCCTACCTGCCCTTTGCCTGTGCAGTGTGTAGGCAGGAACTGTCTTCTAATATAAAAGCAAGAAGCGGTTTATCTATAGGTTGCGACTTGCGAAAAATAAGCAACGATTGCGAGGAATTCTGACATAGGTATCTACCCTGCCTGCTTAGGTATCCCTACCTAAGACCAGCTTTAATATAAGCTGGTACCTATCCTATTTTGTATTGTAGGTAAGTATGAGATATTATACTTAGGTACTTGATAAGTTTGTCTAAAATCGGCCTAACTAAGTTTACCTGAATAGGCAGTAGCTTCTATTAGGCTATTTCCTAGATTGCCATGGTCAACCACTCAACATTATTATAAACTACTTACAAATATTGGAACTTACATAAGTATCACGTTAAAGTTCTTGTTGAAGTGATGTTGAATTTTATTCAAAAAAGGAACGCATTTTTTTTGCAGCTGAAAACTAATAATCTCGATCACCACTCGATCATCATCGTAGACTTCGTAGCATTCGTAGCGCTTTAGCTATCGTTGCGCGTCGTTACTGGACCGCCAATCGGTAGCAGTTAAAACTACCGTTAAAATGGCTTCGTTCAAAACCGACATATTTTATGAATAACACAGCCAACAGCATTTACGTAAGCGACGATATTTTACGATATCCTTTTTGCCAATTCAATCGCAATACGAGCTTAGGTACCTACCTACTTGTATAGATATATTTACAATGGTCCAACCGATAGACGCTAGCAGAATTATAAGGGGTGCATCTATTTCTACAGATCTGATATTTATATAGGCAGGTGCCCATAACTAGTTTTTGTCTGCGGCGCCGCCTATGTGGAATTATAGTTATTTCTCGATCTCATGAGCGCTTGCTTTGGTTTTTATGCAAAAGTCTAACCAAAAGGAGGAAAAGAAGGTAAGCAAGCCCGAGGTTCTAAGGTTAGTTGATGATGACAAAACAGTTGAGGATAAAAATTGACAAAATAATTTGAATTTATTCCTTTTATTTGAAAGGTTAAAGTAGTAAGCAGTGCGTCTCTACACAATATTATATGCACATATTCTAAAACATAAAACTTTCAAACCCCTTTTCAATAACAAAACAAATAGCTGTTATGCCAAGAATATCCTTGCATCATAGAACAACTGCGGGTATCAGAGTAACAGAGGAGAACGTTTGATCGTAGTGTTTGTTGTGAAAAGGCCCTGATGAGTGGGTGCGGTGCCGTAAAAACGTGTCTCAAATGGGGTGAAAACTGTCGACGTGCGCTCGGTAGCCGCTACGGCTCAGTGATGGCCAACGTTCATATCGATACTTTGACTGTTTTCTGAAATGTGACGTGACTACATAGTGCCTATGTAGGTTGTACCTTCGTATTTTATTAAAGCAATCTGAAGAGATACGATGTTTAGATATACATAACATATTTCGATCTAATAGTATTTTAACACCCACACAAAAAAATGCCCGCTGAGTTTCTTGTCGAAGTCTTCTCCAGGGTGGGGTCGCGTTTCGAACCGGTGCACCGGTTTATAACGCCATGGTCCATTTGGTCTTTAATGGATTTTGAATTTTAATTTTGTAAGTGGCGTTTTAATGATTTGACTTTGAGTTTCAATAAAAAAAAGGTATGTCTGAATATTTATTGAAAGCGATAAACACAAAAAATCTTACTAAGGTGCTTATTAGACAAAATTTAATAAAAGTTTTATCGACTAAACTCATGGTTAAATGAGAAAGAAGTCACTAACCGAATGCTCGAACTCTTATTAGATAGCTCATTTTATTATCGGTGATGTTAAATCAGCTTGTAGGAGACAGGTAGTCAATCGTCATTGCCCCACGTTTGATTGTGACACTTCCTTCATTTGATTTGTACAGAAACATTTGTACTTTAATATTATACGTGAATTCTCTGAATCGAGTTGTACAACGCGTTTTTTTCCTTATTGATGAAAATACTCAAAAGGTATGATCTACGTTCAATAGGTAGAGATAAAGCTTTGGTGCGGCTTTTTGGGCTACGAAACTAAAAAAGAACAAAGTGGTATTACACTGCTGATAGGCTTTTGACTATTCTGTAATAAAAGCTGACAGAAGCTTCTGAGAGATAAAATGTTATATTATAATTATTAACATCTATGCAATATGTCATTTTATAATTAAGCGCAATTATTTCGCTTACGCGACACGCGTAAGGGAAATTGTGTTTAATTATAAAATGAAGTGTAGAAGTGAAGTTTAAATTACGAGTAGGACCTATAATTTTGGGAGTTCGAATCAATAAAATAAAAAATAAAAAGTTGGTTTTAAGATTTATGTTTTTCTATAGTACCACCTAAGTTAGTTTAGAAGGATATGGATGTTTGTTATTAAATCACGCCAAAATGGCTTAACGGATCTAGACGAGACTTTGCACAGAGATAGATTCAAGTCTGGAATAGGACATGGACTAGGTACTTTTCGGAGGTCAGTAGGTATATCACTCAGGCTACAGCTAAGTATAAAAATAAATATTTGCTTTATCTATGAATCATATTTAGACAATCCACGCCATTGTCGTCATAGCTGTGTAACTGTGTAATACATATAATGTGGTTGTACTTGTTTAATAAATAAATAATTTAATAAATTAAATAAATAAATAAATAGCACACCTAACAAAATGTTAGAAAGCCTCCTTTTGAATAGGTTTCGAACATCGAAATATTCTGAAGTGTAGTTGTAGCACATAAACAAGATGAGTGGGATTTACAACGTGATAAATAAATTCCCATGTCAGGGCGAGACCTTGGTGTGAAATCTGCGTCAGCATGTACCAGGGTCGGGCTGATTGCTCCATCTGTCAGCGTGTTCCGACCGTTGGCTGCCTGCAAATAAAATAAGAGGCAAATTATTGGCGCTTATTGATGGGAGGTGCGTTGCGGTAAACATGTCAAAAATACCCTGTTCTATTTAAATAATAGAATAAATAATGTTTTTATTGTTATGCTGACGCAGCAATTTTTTTATTTTGCTTATCTAAATAATGTCAAGAGTTATTTGAATTTAGGGTTTCCTTTACGAATATTGTTATGGATGGGTATACTTCAAGAATTTGAATATTACAGATTACAGAAAAGGTGAGTAATTAGTCTGATTGCTTTTCTGTGATGTCATAATTGTGTCAAATATATTTTAAGGTCTATTTTTATTGTTTCTGATGATGATCGATAGCTTCATAGTTTTTCAGTTTTCGGGGTTTGGTTCAGTTTAAATTATAAAAACAAAAGCGGTATGTAGCAAATTGAATAAAATAACTATATATGGGGTGCTCTGCAAAATGGGAACTGTATTTATTATTTCAATCCTTTCATTTTCAAAACTAATAGCTCTCGTCACAGTTTCTATTAGTTGGAAAATGCGGACGCAAACAGCATTCAAATTTTGTGTGTTGACCTGGAGTGCCACACCAACATAATTAATAAATTTATGGCTAGTTAATGCCTCTAAACAAGTACTGTTTCCCCACTATTTCAATATAGTGCAGTATCTAAGTATCATCGTTAATTTTAAAGTATAGTACCGCAGCATGGCATCGACTTTCTGTTAATTTTTACATGTAATTTACTGAATATTTTTGTTGTTTACTTAAACTTGACTACGATTATGTACTACAGTATTTGAAGGATAGACTAGTCTGTGCCTCTGTGGCATATGCTTCATCTAATTCGAAGCGTCGATCCACGATTATATAGATGGTACCTAATTTCCGAATACATTTTTGAATCGTAATTTACTTTTCCAAATGCTTTTATTTAAAAAGTAGAGAGTATCAGCAAAGTATTGTTCAACAAAACCTTTTCGCATTTAGAGTGTAGCTATAAAATTACCTATTGTCGATGCACATTGCAGTAAAGCCCACATTAAACTGAGAGCGATTCTAAATGCGTCGCGACGTAAAACGAGGCAATACGACAGGAAACCAGCCAATCCGCATTGTTTTCTTCTTTTTACTTTTTTGCACGTGTAAATGTATGCAGTATCTTTCGCTCACTGAGCAGAAAATGTTAAGGACAAAGGATATCGTCCCCGTCTCATATATTATGCACTAATGAACATCTAAATTTAACTACACCTTGTTTTAAGGTAAAGGTTATTTTGACAAGAAAATTTGAATTTAAATATGACGATTACGTGAGTTTTCGACTTTCAGTGTTTGTATAAAAAGTCTAATACCGTTTCAAAGTTTAAGTACCTACGTATTTTTACGATGTTGTGTAATAGTTATTTGTTATACAAGAGTGCAAAGTTGCTTTTTAACCGCGTGCTCATTTTTGATGACCGAGCAAGCGAAAGATTCTAAATTTGAATCACGAGCGTAGCGAGTGATTCACAAATTAGAATCTTGAGCGTTAGCGAGGGAATCAAAAGAGCACAAGGTGAAAAATCTTTGCACTCGAGTGCAACACGTAACTTTTCATCCCACCTCAGCGAGGAAATAATGAAATGCTTCTCCTTCCTAGCGTTAATTCCCAGTCAGCATCCGAAGCTTTCACCTCGGAGTCCGGGGTCCGCTTTACCAGTCTTAACTGCGGATTTGGCTGGACCTCGATATTTGCCGTGAAGCGACTGCCATCTGACCTCCACAACCCAATGATGACATTAGGCGATATCGAAGCATTGCAGCCAGACCGTTGTTGTTGAACTTTTTAGGGCTCCAACTACCCGTAACGACTGCCATAGATGTTCGTATGGCATCCGTGACCGACGGCTTAACGTGCTCTCCAAGGCACGACCAGACCAATGCAAATACCCATTTTCATGCATAAAAAATATTTGCACTGAGCGGGGATCGAACCCGTGCCTCCTGCGTAGCGGCCGCGTTCAATACCACTACGCCATGGAGGCTGTATAATATGTGTATTAATACTAGTAATAAAATACAACAAAATAAAAATTCAACAACAATGTCAACAATATGACGTGAAAAAAATTGATGCGCGCAAAGCAAATTAAAAAAAAAAGTACACCAAGGAGGTTACGAGTCTGAGTTTTTCATGAATTAAAAAAAAGTTGTATGATAAATTCGGCACCATAGAGGTAGAAGTAAATAGGTTTAATGATGTTTTGAGTCCACAAACCTAGTACACACGATGTTCTAAATTCAAATTTACTTTACCTCTCTAGAGGATAAAAACGACTTTTACGCTCAGTTATCGAAGAGCAAAAATAGTCTTTCCGAGATGGTGGGATGAAAAAAATATTTTTTTACGCTAAAGACGCGATATAAAATGAAAAGAACTTTTTTTATGTACTACCTACATTCTTTGCAGATGAGTACTGTCAAAGAGAAGTTAGCATGCAATAAACTTTAACGGATCAAACATTTTTGCCTGAGTAACGTGGAGTGATTCAGTGATTGCTACTAGTTCATTCTTCTTTTTCATCCTAGCGTTAATTCCCAGTCGCATCCGAAGCTTTCAGCTTGGAGTCTGTGGTCCACTAAACCAGCCTTAACTACGGATTTGGCTAGACTTCGATATTTTTCCGTGAAGCGATTACCATCTGACCTCCACAACCCAATGGTAACATTAGTGATATCGTGATATCGAAGCTATGCTACTAGTTCATTAATTAGTCACTCAATCACGTCACTGATGGCCAAATCTGAAGTATGTCACGTTGCTCATAGCTTAGATTGTTGCAAATCCATTTCAAGTATTTTCCATCATACTGTCACAGACATGCGTCAACATAATTATTTGATATATCACCCTCCTTCACATCTTTCCCAAACCTAATTTACTTAAACAAATTTTTAGATCAGTTTGCAGGGATGTGTCATATAAACGACGAGTCAATTTCTGGAAAAAATACAAGTACGATCAGGGAGCGTTGGTGGCTTACTGAAGTTCGCTGCGGGACTCCCGCGTCAATTGCTGAATCCCTTCCGCTTCCGGCGCACTTCCAGCAGTCAACTACCGGTTTAGATTCATAACTCCGATGCTTAGAACATTGTCGGCGTTCAACTGTAAAATGCGATCGCAGGACAAATATTTATTTGGCGTCGTAAGTTTTCTTTGAGTTTTATTGGGGGCATTTGTTTGAGTTGCGCTTTCAGACTGAGTGTCGATAGATTAGATAGATTTGAGACTCATGTCGATAGTGATTTTATGTTCTTTTGTTACAGTCGAATATGTTTGTTTTTCTAATAATCGTTGTTATATTAGGTCTAAAATTTAACTGTATATTTTTTCAGAAAAATGAATAGTGTTTCATGTATCACCTGTGTTCTCTTGACGAATAAGATAACATATTAGGTAGTTTAAAATTGAGAACTTACGTAATAAAAATATTTCAAAGGGTTCTTGCCTAAAAATATACTGGAACTTTAATCAGGTAGAAAAATTATGAGAGAGAGAATTCACAAGGCGCTGCGACGACGCTACGTATGTTTCGATACAGCTTATGAGTATGATTGTCAACAATTTCTCAAAGCTGGTCTTTGGACTGAGGAGTATTCTAAGTGGGCCGAATTTTCTAAGTACAAAAAAAGAAACCGTTCAATTGCTTGCTATCTATATTATCGTCAATCTCTAAGTATGAACTGGCTCAATAATAACAATCCCAATAAAAGAGAATCGATAAAGTACTACGAGTTCTATTTCCTCTATTTATACGTATTAAATAAGTAAATAAAACGGTCTTTCAGAAAAGTTTCTTACATACATTACCTTGATTTAAAGTTGGAAATTTATTTACAATTTTCCACATAACATTCGTTCATGGATAAAGTAGGAGGTCGGTACCTCCTAAGTATTTGTTTTGAGGAAATACGGGGAGCGAGCGTTGCTTGAACTACTTAAAAGTTCTGTTGCAAATGAAGCGTTACAAAAATGAACGCTCCTTTGGGCCCTATTTGGAGTCCCGCGCACCTTGTTGTGTTTTCGAAAGCGAACTACTAGGCGAATTTATTTTCTATCCCTTGTGTTCAGAATTATGTCTAACATTCCGAATACCTAATAATTATTCTTCACATTGATTTAAGTACCTACGTATACTACATATTGTGTTTTCTACTACTAAATAGATAGTAAAAGATGTTGAAGAGTGAAATGTTTATTTGTGTGCATCATATTCGAAAATATTTATGAATCATGTTGATTAATTTGCCAGCGAGGAGAGAAGCGATTACAACAGTGGCGGCGTGTAATCGCTACGCTAAAAATTTTCGAACTGAGTTGCTCCCGCTAAGCCCCGGATCGACGTCACCGTCCCCGCACTCGATCCCAGAAGTCACTTTTAAGCCATTACTTACTCACTTGTTTTCGATTTGTTTTTTTCCGACGAAAAAAGACAGCGCGAAATACAAGCGAGACTAACTTTCGGGCAATCAGCAGGCCCAACTTCGGGAAGGGTTAAATCAAAGGGTTCCGCTTTTATGAAGACTTATTTCAGACTTACCTTGAAGTTGAAATTAGATTTAATCTGGCTCGAAGCTTTAGGATTGAATTTTGTAAACAATTTGGAATACCTCTACAACTTCCAGGCTTTGTTAGAATACCATTGGGAAGTCGGGATCCGGTTGTTTAGAAATTCCTTTGAAATGAATTCGTACTCATATGAGGTCGAGTTTTGTAAATACGCAGCCCATTTCATGTTCAATGGGCGTAAAGTATATGTGATGTTTATTTAATTGAGTTTATTTTGCATTTGTTTGGTTGGGCCAATTGTTGCGCCTTTATTGACACACAAATGCTTAAGCAACTTTTTTGAAACAATAAAATTGTTTGTTTTCTAAATGAAAATGTTTTTGTTGGTGATATTGTATGCTGGTGAATGTATAAGGTTCATTTTGATGGTTATATTACATTTAATCTGTTCAAGGCGTTGAAGGTAATGTCGACGTAGTCATTTCAAATGCGAGTGAGGAGTGACGGCGGCTTATCGCAACAATGGTCCTAAGGCCGGATGTATGTTTCCCTTTGCACCAAACCTTTTAAGATTTGCTGCCGGTCGCTGACATGGACTAGAAAAAACCTAAATACATTGCTAAAGGTTTCTGAAATTCTTTTACATTCAACACAGTGCCGTTGTGAATGCATATTCTATTTAGGTAACAGGATTTGAAATAACTTGTTGTTGAATAGGTAGGTAACCAAGTGTTTCATCAGATCAAAGATAATTTTAGATTTCAAAACTATTATATATACAGGGTGTCCCAAAATTCAAGGATAAGCCGGCAACGGAGGGTGGCCCTACTTATGGCAACTCAGGAAAAAATAAGAAAAAAAAATATCCCCATTTTTTTTAATTATTCCAACTTTTTTAAATTTCTTCAATATTCGGTACCCCTTATGATATTTTCAACTACCAGGCACACATTTTTGCAAATATTTTTAACTATTTTCTGTATTAGCAAGCTAAAAAGCATGGCTATCCATCAACACCCTGAAAAATTTTAGAATATTTGTAGTTATTTTACAAAAATAAGTCAAAATTTTTTTTTGTCGTCAAATTGGGATCAACGGCCTAACGTACTCTTTGTCGAATGGAGGTGTCTCGATGTCTTAAGAATGGTCATCCATCCGAAAACCAACCTGGCTTGTGTTGCTTAATCTCGTTATGTGCTAACCTACTAGGTTAACACTTAGTCACGAGTCCCATCAATGTTTTTTATTGATGATGAATGCATTGTGTACAAAGTAAATCTGGTGATTTTCAATACAGGCAATGTATGACATGTGATTCTTATTCACTTAAAGATTTTTTTTGAGTATTTTATTGGATTATTATACCCAAATCATACCATTTTGAAATCTTGGATAGTCGCGCCAATTTTTAAAAAAAGATGCCATAGTGGTTTCCATACATTTTTTTTTTCACCGAGATAAGATAAAGTGGGTCGAAAGTAAAAATGTATGAAAATTTGACGACAAAAAAATATTTTGACTTATTTTTGTAAAATAACTACAAACATTCTATATTTTTTCAGGGTGGTGATGGATAGTCATGTTTTTTAGCTTGCTAATATAGAAAAGAGATCAAACATATTTGCAAAATTGTGGGCCTGATAGTTGAAATTATCATTAGGGGTACCGAATTTCGAAGGATTTAAAAAAAGTTTAAATAATTAAAAAAAAATAGAGATAATTTTTTTTTCTTATTTTTTCCAGAGCAGCCATACCATAAGAAGGGCCACCCTCTGTTGCCGGCTTATCCTTGAATTTTGGGACACCCTGTATATATTCAGGATTAAATTGAAATTTTCAGGAATTATAACTACTTCATTCAGCATTTCGGGTACCATTTGCGTGGCCACTATTTATCGCAAAAATAATAATTTCTGAAAATTAAATTTCTTGAATGAGGGTTCTAATTGTGGCCAGACTGCTAAACCACATTTTTCAAAGATGAGATTGAATCTGTTAACCTGCTACTGGATGGATACACTCGGTAGAAATAATTATTATATAGGTAAATAGTCCATCTAGAGGTTTATTCTTGACCTTGGTATGAACTGAAATTTTACAATGCCTTGCTATGAATATTATTCCTTCTTTTATTTAGTGTTGTGTTGAGCATGGAAGAAAAAATCACCTTAAGATATAGCTTTAATATTCATTTGCATCGTGGTCTGTTAAGTAGCTACATATTAAATATATATTGAAAGCTTTAAGATTATACGATTTGCATGGAAATGAGAATATCAAAGAAATAGCGCGTTTCCATTTCAAATTATGCTAATGTTAATAGAAATGTGAGTCCCCTTTTTGCAAACATTCGTGTGCGAAAGAAATATGCTGACGTATGAACGCGCATCGAAAGGTTTTTGACTATGTTTTTTTAAAGTGAATGTGAAAGTCGAAGTTAATTACCCCTTGGGAGTCTTTTTTGGTTCAAGCGTTTAGCCATCAAATCGCATGAATGGTTTGCTCGCATTTATGACAGGGGCCTCCCCCTGTCGCGATGTACTGAATTAAGCCAACATTTTTTCTCTAAGTGGCCAGTAAACGGACTGCTTTCACCCATACATATTGAAGTGTCGTATATTTTACGATCCATCTCGCTCAAGGGCCCTTCCATTGCGGACGAACATCCGCATCAAGTGGACAAAATTGCCTCAATCGTGTTTTACAAGTTGGATCGTCTTGTTTTAAAGATTATTTTTGTAGATTATTATTTGAATGTTATTTCGGTTATAGAGATATGATCGAATATTACTAAATGGAAGCAATGTGGGTATAAATATGTATTATGTACAGTTTCATCGTTATAATATTAGTACTATACGTACGTACTTTATAATAATCCCTACTAATATTATAAATGCGAAAGTAACTCTGTCTGTCTGTCTGGCTTTCACGCCTAAACCACTGAACCAATTTTGATGAAATTTGGTATAGAGGTAGTTTAGACCTAGAGAAAGGACATAGGCTATGTTTGGTCGCGATAACCGACATCCACGCGGGCGGAGCCGCGGGCAAAAGCTAGTAATTTCATATAGAAAAGTGAGAACCATTTATTTATTGAGATGGAAATTTGTTTTCATATGTATGAAGTCGCATAATACCCGGTACTTAGTATATGTATAACCAAAATATACTATACTGGTTGCGAGTACATACATATACATTTTAGAAGGTACCTACTTTGTACCAGAAATTGTAGGTGCCTACGTCTAGTAGTACGTGTTAGCATGGTTGGAATGGTACAGATTATAATTATCATAGCAGCAGTCCACTTATATTGCAGAAAAAAAAAATAATTTGACACATAAATTCTCAGTCTCCGTATTAACACTGATATTAGTACATAACAATTGTCGGGGAGGGCGAACCGCTCATCATTTTTGTTGGCATGAAGCGTGTGGAGCCTCAGTTCGTTAATTTAAATTATACGAGAGAATTCACGAGATGGGACGTTTCTTCGGCGGACATGCAAACAATTAATTACCAGGGTTATTAATGCGGGGCATTAGTCAGGGTAGCGCGGTGTCAGCGGGCCCTCGGACTCGGATCGTGTCCGCACTTTGCCCACAGCCGCAACGATATTTAAATGATTGTCGTTAAATATTGTTGCAGTATATTGCCTTAATAGATCTCTGCACATGGTGTTATAAAGGCGGTAGCACACTTCCCCAAAGTAATTGTTATATGAGCGAAATCACTAATGCTATCTCATACATCGTGCATGCATCAAACATGCCAAATATTGTGTTACTAAGTGTTGCCCTGGTACATTGATTTATATTGTTACTTACCCTAGTACTAGAGATGTATTTTTTTATATTTATGTCAAAAAACCGACAAGTGCACAATTACGCGAATTTGCTAATCGCGTTTGAGCATTATGCGTGCAAATAAAACAAAAATAGACGAAAGTATCCGTGAGAATTTTTCACATGATAAGAAAATAAAATCGGCCAAGTGCGAGTCGGACTCGCCCATGAAGGGTTCCGTAGTAGCAAAGGCGAAAATTGCGGTTTATGACGTATTAAAAACAACTACTGACTGGATCTCGTTCGAACCAATTTTTAGTGGTAGTTTGCATGGCAATTTATTTACATCATATATATTTTTTTTAGATTTATCATTTTCTTATTTTAGAAGTTAGAGGGGGGGGGGGGGAGGGGGGGGGACGGGGGGGGACACATTTTTCCTCTTTGGAAGTGTCTCTCGCGCAAACTATTCAGTTTAGAAAAAATATGTTAGAAACCTCAATAGCATTTTTAAAGACCTATCTATAGATACGCCACACGTATGGGTTTGATGAAAAAAAAATTTTGAGTTTCAGTTCTAAGTATGGGGACCCCCAAAATTTTTTGCATTTTTTTTATTTTTGTGTAAAATTCTTAATGCGGTTCACAGAATACATCTTCTTACCAAGTTTCAGCAGCATAGGCCTTATAGTTTCGGAGAAAAGTGGCTGTGACATACGGACGGACAGACAGACAGACGGACGGACAGACATGACGAATCTATAAGGGTTCCGTTTTTTGCCATTTGGCTACGGAACCCTAAAAAGGTACCCGATACTGTATAAGAAAAAAGCGCTAGGATTATGTAATTGCTATCCAGTTAATTTTTCAGCTAATTTAATTGAAATAAATGTGTAATCAACATGAACTGCAGCATTTAACTCACTGATGTAAACGTATCTAAATTCTTCCTTGAGTTGCTACGTTTTAAAAACACCCACAAACAATCAATTTTATCTCAGTATCTATTGATTAAGTCAAGCGTATATATATAGCGATATTAGGTTTTCGTTATACTTTCTTCGATGTCGTAGGTAGATGTCCATAACGCCCACAGGTAGGAGATCCTATTACAATCTTACTACAAGTAATGTTCCCCCAAGTTCCACGTCCCTCCACGTGGACGTTCCAGTATCACCGGACTGAGGATCGTTTTCCATTAAAGAGAGTATCGTAGTGGTAACAAATGATGTGGAGAGAAAATGTGCACTGGCTAGAGCAATGCCAAGTTGTTTTGTGAGCGAGGGGAAAGAAGCACGGTGATATCG
This sequence comes from Eilema depressum, assembly GCA_914767945.1. Lineage (NCBI taxonomy): Eukaryota > Metazoa > Arthropoda > Insecta > Lepidoptera > Erebidae > Eilema > Eilema depressum. The sequence continues at coordinate 15,441,074 of OU612013.1, forward strand.
CAGTCTCTATGTCAGTCTACGCTACGGATGCTGAAAAGTCTTCGTGGTCTTGCCCTACGCTGCACATGCTTTTACAAAAATATATAACTCATCTCTTCCCCGTTCACCAAAGCCAGACAGGTATACCTGATCAGTTATTCACGACACATCACTCGTTTTCGCTTTCGTGAAAACCAACCCTAACGAAGAAAAGTGAAAGTTAGGATCTCAATCTTTCAGAAATTCAGTTAACAAAATTCTCGTATCAAGAGACTTTATGAAACCTAAAAGGAATATTCGACGTCAATAAATAAAATAGCTGTTTAAAACAATTTATGAATTGTCGTCTGTCAATCAAAGGCCGGACAAAGAGCTTGCTGTTGGGGACTCACAGGGCTGCCACATAGATGGCGAATAATACATGATTACATCATCCCCTGAGCCTTTTTCCAACTCAACAGGGGTCGGCTTTTCAATCTAACCACAAAGCGGCATGACTTCTATATTGTCCGTGGAGCGACTGCAATCTGACCTCCACAACCGTTGGTGATATCGTAATTCTGTAAATAGTTCAAAAAGTACAACAACTGATTTAGTTGTAGGACTTTTTAGGGCTCCAACAACCTTTTTGCTTTCCGTGGCACGGAGGGGTCTCAACATGGCAGGGATTTCTTAACACCACATTTCTTCAACCATGTTTTAATTCCACATAGAAATACACTAGACTACATCCTGTTATGAGAATATCTAACCGAGAAACTGTAACCATAGGGGTAACCATAATTGGTTGTAAAAAATAATATTCCGGTGCGTGATTAAATACGTTTTATAAATAAAGGATTCAGCCGTCGATTTAGGTTTGGTTAAAGATTACCAACATATTTACACATCTTTAGATTGTAATACAGAGTTTCTAGCTTACCTTTAGATAAAAATTGTATGCTACTATCCGAACTATCGAATAGTTTGCACCATGAAGAAGGAAATTACTTAATCATATTCTGTCCTCCGTGGTTGGCACCTACTCATGCTCCAGCGAAATGGTACCTTATACATGTACAATTACGTATCAACCCTAGATTAAAGTTACTCTTAGACGTGTATTGAAAGAGAAACGTTAAACAATTTACTTTTTAAAACTCGTAGCAACCGCCCGCCGCGACCGAACTCCTGAGTGTAAAGAGCGAGAAAATTTTATTATTTTCATGTCGAAAGCCCCGCTTCAAACTTCATTGTAAGATGAGAAGGTAACTAATATTAACAGTTTTCTTATATTGCTTATCTACAAACATTTAGCGAGAAAAACCGAAGTGAAAAACTTCTTCAATAGATTTTTATTTTCTTTTTAGTGTTGAGGTTTATTTCGCATTTGAGAAGTCACAACTAAATGGTATCAAGAGACTGAAGCTAAAGTGATATAAACAGACATGTAAAGGCTGTGCAATAATATAATGTATGAAAGCGTCCCCAACAACATTCGTCACTAAATTCTAGGACTTCAGGATATACTTTTGAGGCTGTGATGGTTATGAGTTTGAGTTACGAAATGTGTGTTTTATTATCTAAATTATATTAAAGTAAAATGTTAACTGTAAGAGCATGAGATTTAATAAGGGTAGGCAAGATTTACTGAGTCAGAGATACCCAAAGTATACTCAAATCAAATCTGCTTTCTAAATCTTATTGCAAAGATAATGAGAGTTAAAAGTTACGATCAAATATGCTGAACAAAGTTTAGTATACTCTACACCTCTACTTACGGGGCACTTGGAGGTTTAATTTTGTGGTATTTTATATACCTACAAATAGTAGCATACACACCAAATTTCAGCATTCTGAGTTGTTATAGAAACAAATTTAATCTTATGTAAATACTACCTATTTGATTTGGTGATAATTAAATCCATCTAGGTACCTAATCTACGTTTTGTGAAGATGATATCTCAATCAATCAGCCTATCGCAGTCCACTGCTGGACTCTATATATAGGCCATTCCCAATGTTAGGAGGCTTTGGCCTACTGTTTCCGCATTGACCAGACAGGTTGGTACAGCGTTTTGTTTCGAGGTTTCCTTCTCTCGCATTGATATCGTCGGCGTATTCTTCCGTTAGTCGCCTTTTACGACACCCTTTGGATGAGATGGGGTGGTGATACTATTATTATTTTTCCGTCGCCACACGGAGATATGATATCTATATCCCATCTATTGAAAGATTTACGCCCAGTTTCCGAAAGGCTGATCAACGTCAAATTAACTAATCGGCTGTTAATTTTTTTGTCAAGTAGCGATTGGGCTGCTAGAAGCATGTTTAAATAGTATATTTGATCATCGTCTTAGTTAACCAGCTATTTTAACCGACACGATTAGTTAATTTGACGTTGATCAACCTTTCGGAAACTGGGCGTTAATGTCTTAGGTTAGTTACACATATAATTATTAATTAGTTACATTAGCATGTAGAGATTGTGGTCATTTTAAACCAAATTGTACCCTTATAAACAAAGCCGTCACATTATTGCATTCATCAAAGTGTTTTGTCTTCATATTTATAAATAAGGTAAGAGAAAATTCAAAACAAATTGCTGCTGCTTAATATGTAGCTGTAATTTGTACGTAGGTACACTATAATTTTTCTGTCTGGCTTGTCCCAATTATATAGGTAGTTGTTATTACTCGTATAGAGGGTGTTAATTTACCATCGACAAGCGGCCAGGGTGAACGAGGTGTGTGTGGCTGGAGGGTTGATAACGTTCATGTAATCCGATAAAATATACCTATTGCCCGCCACGCCGCTCGTTATTTCTAATTACTTCTATACACATTTTTGCCGCATTTTTATATATTTTCCTTAGCGCAACCACTGATAACATTATTCATCGTAATTCTTCAACAAGGACAAGGATCTAGTTGGTTATGAAAAAAAAAGGTCTTGCTTTTTTCTTTTCTAAAAGTTATAAGAAGTGAAGTTGTGTATCGAGAGTTGAAAAGGCATGTTGATATGGTTTAGACCATGGAGAAGGAAATGATTCATATTCTGTCCTCCGTGGTTTAGACCCTGTTTAGACAGGGCGAATGAGTATTGACCGGTGTCTGTTTCAAAACACACGATCTACTTCTGACATGAAATTGTCCATGCCGATGTTCAATTGGTTTTGTTCAATTTCAGTTGCGTTCAACCGCTGTCTGAACTCTATTGCTGCCGTGTTACGACTCGCATATATTTTTTCATTATAAATGTCGTCTTAACTGAACAGATTTGTCGTAATTTTCAGACGTTTTCACAGATTCTATATACAGTGAGAACTAATAGAGAAAGTATAATTAATTATTTGATTGCATAAAGTACACTGAAGGTGCGTCCAACAAAGTTCACGGTTTTTGCAACATTTTCACGCAACACAACATATAGAGATTTACATCTCTTCCTCTTAGCATTAATTCCCAGTTGCATCCGAAGCTTTCAGCTCGGCGTCTGGGGTTCGCTTTACCAGTCTTATGTTAACATTAGGCGATATCGAAGCTTTGCAGCTAGACCGTTGTTTTTGGATTTTTTAGGGCTCCAAATATCCGTATCGACTGCCATAGATGTTCTTACGGCAACCGGGACCGACGGCTTAACGTGCTCTCCGAGGCACGACCAGACCAATGCAAATACTCATATTTCATGCACACAAATATTTGCACTGAGCGGGGATCGAACCCGCGCACAGTGGTCCCGGCTCTTAAGAAGGGTGGTCATAGGAGTTGTAAGTTGGATTAAAAATTAAATAATGACTTTTTCACAAAGAAATGATTGTTTTGAGGTTTTAAGAGTTATAACAAGTAAAAAAAGTGTATTTTTTAGAAGAAGAAAACGTAATAGAACTTAAAATGTCGTACATACCTTCTATTTGAATATGCATAGCAAATTAATATCACAAACAATCACGTCCGATAGTAATAATACTTTGAACATAACAGAATATTCAGTGAAAAAATAACGTTAATGAGCACTATTGAAGTGTTACCACTTTGGGTGCAAACAATTAATTGTTCTACATATTTTATTGCAATTTATTTTATACCTGGGGTAAAAGGGTTATTTGTCGTCCCTCTAACAATAATTAAAGTCATAAATTCACCATCGACATTTTCGCCCTATGACCTATGGGCGAGACCACTGTGCCGCGCCTCCTGCGTAGCGGCCGCGTTCACTACCGCTACGCCACGGAGGCTGAACATATTATAGAGATTTACATATGTAAATATAATAGAGCACCTTAGAGAAAGTATTATTTCTCTAAAGTGCCAATTAAAATAAAAAATGTTGTGAAAAACCATAGAGATCTATTATGTTGTTTTATGTGTTTTAAATGAAAATATTGCGAAAAACATGAGCTCTACTAGACGCACCATAAGAATCGTAATTTTGATGCACAGTCCAGTGAGATTCTAAGTAAATTGAAAGGAGAAAAAACTATGAAATAGTGCAACACAGAGAGTGAGAAAGAAGAGAGAAGCACACACTACAGTTTAATAGAAAGAAGAAGGTAAAATGAGTTTTCTAGAGAAAGTGAAAAATATGTCAACAGTAATTTTAGCACCTTCGCTGCGTTTAGCGGGTGCGGGTCGCGGATGCGTGCGCAGTGCGTCCGCCTGTCCGTCGCGTGTGACAGGTTCCCGCCTCACGAAGCGCTGCTCTTGAAATAACATGAAACAAGCACGCGAAGCGGACGTCCGCGCCGTGCGCTCGCTTAACGGAGCGAAGGCACTTATTGTATTACCTGCCCAGCCCCGGTGGAAGAAAAGCGCGAATATAGAAAAAAAACAAGTAGTAAAATTTTGATCCCGTCACCGTAACCGCCACAGAGCGTGACTGAATAACAAATATACAAACAACTAAACATCCACACAAACATTTACAATTATAATATTAGTAGGATAGTAGGATTCTCATTACAATATTAACCAACAAAATGGCAAGAGAGTTAGTCAACAGGAATCGGTTTTCTATTAGCTATATAATTCACCTAATCGTTGCGAGCTTTGTGACCCGTCAGGGCTCGTAACATGAACCATGACCGGTGCCATTTCTCCGCCGGTTTCTGCCTCGCTTTGAGTCACAGCACTCACAGCTTCAATTTCAAACGTTTGATGTGTTTAATTACTTTGTTTGTTCTTGTTCAGGCTGCGATGCTTGTTGCGGTCTGCCTAAGTCGAAAACGGCTCCAAAACTGTTAGTATTCACAAATTAAATGTAACCCACGTCAAAGTGAGTGAATAGTTTTATGCTGGCAACGAAATAATTAAATCTTGTGCCATTGAGGTAAACTGTCAGTTACCGATCTGGTGAATGATTGGCTATCAACCTACGTTAAATCCTTTGTTAAAGAACCTAAATAAATATAGCTTTTTAATATATCGTACGGTTACTGAGATTTTTGGATACGTTATAAAGACCTCTTTCCATTTTAGGTTCAAGGTCTGTATAGGCCTCCTTGCTGTTAGCAACTATGCATAGTATTACAATACGACGTGCCCCTTTAACAAGTAGAAGGTGCCTGTGGCCGCTGTCACCGTGAACTGACTCTCTCTCTGAGATTATTTCAAGTACTACGATGTAAACAAAACTTCATCTTGAGTGGAGTGTATTGTGTTTATGTAAATAATCACTGAAATTGTTAATTTTAGAATACGCAAGGACCTTGGCTTGGTATTTTACAAGGTCGAGTCTTGGGTCCACAATATATCTTGTGGGCAGGCAACCGCGATTTGACTGACGGCGCACTCTGAAAGGACATTTATCAGTCTCACTAGCGGGTTACACTAAACCAAACAACAATGAATTCTCTCATTGACAAATTATCTTGGAATTTCTTGTTCTGCAGTCCTTTCTTTTGACTAATAGACGCTTAAGATACCTTATAGTAAGTGCGCATACTAGCATACATTTAGACTGTGCATGCTAACACACGGATAAAACACTTGTGACAGTGACAAGGGTGGGACCTCACAAAGTAGTCGATGCGGCTGAACAGCTTTAAAGAGAATCAATTACATTACATAATATTACCCGTCTTGTGGTTTTTGGAACAATTTACTCACGCATAACGTAGGTGTACGTTGGGAGATATATTGGACTTTAACATAAACCTGAAAGTAATTTTATGAGGATCAGTTACCGGATCAATCTATTACTAATAGTATCATAAAGAGAAAAGATTTGTATTTTTGTATGTAACGAATATACTCAAAAACTACTGGACCGATTTCAAAAATTATTTCGCCATTAGAGAGCTACATTAGGTAACATCACGCTACTATCAGCGATGAACGGGATCAGAATTTCGTGCGGGCCGAGCTGCGAGTTACAGTTAGTGTTATAACTGACCCAGTAACATACTGGGTCAGTTACGATACAATACTACTCGTAGGTAATATTATCGTTTGACTGTGTATCTTAATCATGAAACGTATGTGCTATGTTTGAATTTGCATAAAAGGAAATGGATAAATGCGGTTGATGGAGATCTGTAAATTCTGCTCACTTCATTGGCAAAAAGGCATGAAATTATGTATGTACGTTACAATAACAAAAAATACACCTGCCTTTCCCGCGCAGAGCGCAACTACGAAATTGGGCTATTTAGCGTGACTAGCATGAAAGGAACCTACTCGTACACACTTGTATACGAAATTAAGTATTTCTAACCCGCGCGGAACAAGAACAAAAGAAGCACTAGGTTATCATGAAATTACTCCGAATTTCTATAGGTAGGGTTTCGACCGAACGAAAAGTAGCGTACGACTTTTCGTTCGGTCGAAACCCTACCTATAGAAATTCTTCAGGCTCGATTGCGAAATAATTGCGTTTCTTAGGAGATATGAATGTTTTAGAGTTACAGTTTTGTGGATATAAAGGCTTCTACTATTGGTTCATAAAACAATTGTACCTACCTAGACAAAAAAATCTAACTGAACTTTGGAGGGGCTGATGAATAAGTTATGATAAAAAAAGACGAACCAACAAACTTTCACATCTAGTTTATTATGATAAATAAGATTGAAACTAGAAAATAACTAGCTTGCTTTAAAAAATAAACAACAAGACTGAACAGACAGTTGACACATTATCCTGACGGTCTCTAAATGTAAGAAAAAGACAAACGAACCGCAGAAATGTTTCACCTCTAAAACAGTGTTTAAAATAATAGAATAATATAAAACGCAGAAAAGGATCTTCTCAATATGTCGCCGCGACGGTTGCCCACTAACTGGACCTTAGCCGCATTCGTTGAATGTAAGCCACTTATGAAAATGAATGTAAAACGCGGATAAACCAAAGCCTATTTTCTGCGCGAGGTACAACGGGCGGTTACAAATTGCTTTGGGCAGAGCGTAAATTTTAATTTTATCTCTAATACCCAAATGAGTACCGTGACTCGACATAATAAATGTACTCTTCCCACGTTAGCGCTGCGGTCGATTCATGTACACCACTGTTCACAGTGTACCCCCGCGTTAACACATAGCCGGCAATATCTGTAAACTGTGAATCACGTGCCGAATCGCCCACTGTGCATGCGTGTCACATTCACCCGTTAAACCTTTGTGAAGTAAACAAATGTCTCAGCAGTCAACCGAGGTTTGACGGTAATACATTTTTAAAGCTGCCTATGTTCTAAGGATCACAGTATCACCGCTTTGTCTATCCAGTTTTCAAACATATTTTGATGTCCAATTTAGTGGAATCCCTTTCAATATATGACAATTATGTGATTTACAGATAGTTGTAATGAGCCAGTAATTACTTATTACTTCAGTCCGTGATTTGTTTATACACGCGACAATACAGGTATAATACTGTAGGGCAAAAGTTTTTTATTACTGCATGGTAAGCGTGCCGGTCAATTAGGTAATTTCTCTTTCCCTATGAAATGCTATTAGTATTCTCTAGCAAGTACACAATACTAAACAGGTTTTGTTATTCCGATTGTATTCCTTGTGCGATGGATGTACTCTCTATCACTCTATCTCAAGTAGGGAAGCTCCAAAGTCAAGAGTAATGAACGAGTTTCTATATCACAAACTCTCCCTTTATAGAAATACTGGAATTGCCCAGGTAGGTAAAAGTCTTCCTAAGATGAACGGATGTAGCACAGACGAGCTCCAGGGCGAGTTTAGAGAGAGGACCAACATTGATTTAACCAAGGCTTAACTTTTGAACCGTAAAGTTATTCGAGCAATGCCACAAATGTTGTCGTTTTAGTTCTAGAAAATAGTACAACAATATAACATAATAACAATAGTACAAAGACATATTACAGTGAATTGGAATTAAGTGTATTCGCTCGTAGTCGAATTCTTTAGGTTATATAATTGTTATCAAGCTACTTTTACTAGATATGTCCGCATATTCAGTTTTGTGAAAGTTTTCAGTATTATCAGATCCTTTGTTATGAGTAAAATTTTTACAAGACTTGATTCATTTTTATCGTCATTGCTTCTTCCTCGAATTTTGTATTATTTTTGTATTGATGTTATTGAGTGAAAAATATATCTATTCATCCATCTAAAGTTTTATATTGAGATGAGAATGCCAATAGATTAACTTCAACAGCTGTCTATATTCAGTTTTGATAAACTTTCAATGTACACCTGCTTATTGATACCGAAATTTTTAGCAGTACTGGTTTCTACCCTACTGGAAATTTCGCTTACTTACTCTTAAATTCTAGCAAAGGCCTGATATTATTTTAATTATAAATATTGGTAATGTACCTAGCGTATTCGGTAGGTAAAAACACTGAAAACTTAAATGTGCTGAACATTTATCGCATAATTTCGGTAAATATGCTTAGTTAGAAAATGTAGCTTGACCGAAGCTTTTCGTTCTTGAAGTGTATTCCCAGGAGCATTGTCAACTACAGTTCTCAGTTACAAAATAATTTTGAGAATTCGGGGTTGTCACTTCAAGTATTATTATCTCTTTGGAAACCGTTACTCTGTCAGTCTCTCAAGTGCGGAAAGATACAATTTTAATTCCAGACAATAAACGTTTCACACGTCTCCGTAACAATATAAACGAATTTAAATAAGCGTCAGAATCGCCGCGTTCTCCAGGCGCGCTTAACCGATCAGTGTGCGAGTCACGACGGGACAGTTTATTTCAACTTCTCAACTTCTCCAGAGCGTTCGAATGGGGCATAATTTTCATAAGAAACGCGCCGCTGCGCCCCGACACAAAAATTAGATTCATCAGGCTTCCAGGCACATTTGCTCGAAACATTCTCCTAGCTACCAATTCGATTCGACTTCGTAACGAGTGCGTGAACAATGCGATGTTAACTTTTGTTACTTTGCATTTTGCTTTGTGAGTAGTTAGTATCTATTATGCCGTTGTATATACGCAGAAATGCTCCGTCAAATACCCATCGGTTCGAGTTATTCAACCCAACATCTTTCAAATTCTGACTAGCCCAGTTTTATATTGCGATTAGAGGTATAACCATAAAATTCTGGATCTTCTTTATGTCGGTATAATTTGCACTCTGTATATTTTATTTAAGCTATATTTCTTCGAATTTCTGGAGTTGGCGGAATCGCTAAAACTGTTTCATCAACGCTTAATATCGGTAATGTATGACGATCGTTTGTATAATTTTTTATTACTGGTATTCTTTGAGAACTTTTTTCATTTTTACTTTGGTATAATACGGTGAAAGATATTTTTAATATTACATTCTTTGTACCAGTTAGGATATATATCCTACCTGGAATCTACAGAGAAGGTACTGGTTTGCTTTATAATATTACTGTGTTTTATTACAACTTTTTGACAAGGTCGAGGTCAGGGGACCATTTTATTTGTTGTGAAATTGTAATGTAGTTGTGGAGATTTTTAGGTCAAAATCATACAATACACACATATTTTCCTTGTATATCTTCAAAGAGATAAACAGAGGTGAATTAACACTCACATTTTTGTCAACTACATTTTTCGGTGCCAATTGCGGAGGCGAGTAATCAACCGGGCACTTTTTGTATACTGCATATTATTATCAGATCGAGAATATCCCCTAACCCTTAGTCGCCTTGTGATGCCATTGAGATGGGCGGCCCTTGTATTTTACTTCGCACGGAACCGTGCGGCATTGGGAAACATTTCTTGTAAAAATATTTTTAGGATGAATAAGCAAAACATGCGAGAGACATTGAATAAAACGTAGAGTTCGGGTCGCAAACATAATTTACTTATCTCACGTGAGACCAGAAAGTTTCGTTCAAACAAATAATATAGGTTTCCATCGGTGCGGGGAGCACCTGGGCGGCACTACGATCGGTGTGTCCCAAGGGAAATAAAAACTTTGTCGCACGTCGCTTGTCCTAAAGCCTTCTTACTGTCTCCCGGCTCCGCGACACGTTCACCGATTTGCTACCGACCTACACTTTATAGCTTTGATTCTCAACGACACACTACGTTTACGATATTGTTTCGCATTACTGCTGCGTAAAGTGTCAGTGTAAAAACGTTAGCGGAATAGAGCTTCTGAATTGAATAACTGAAACGTAAGTGCTTATCGTGTTTACGGATAAAATAAAATAGGTCTCTTGTAATTTTGTTTTTGTCTCTTTTGTTATTGAGATGGGTAAAATAATAAATTTTGTGTTTCCTAATTCCCAGGGCCGTTAAAATAAAATCTAATCCCATCTCAAATTTGAACGTAGGAATGCCTCGAAATGACTTCGCTAATATTACTAGTGCTGAAAGTTTTCGACGTCTCCAAGTTCGATAACTGCCGGATCTCAGCAGGAATTTTTAAATTAATTCAAAGGAAAAATAAAATTAACGAAGTTCGTGAAGATTAAATTATATCCGTCGTAATTTGTGTCAAGAAAGTTGGGATGTTGATTGTGGCATCAAGTTCTTTTTGTACCTAATACAGTAGAGTTTCATTAAAAATAAATTGGAAAATAAAAATAGGATATCGTTTTCAATTTTTCTTTAGCACGATCGTAAAGATAAAGGGATATTTTGTGCCTTGCTTAGCACAATTTCCTAAAGGCTTTACAACCCATGTTTATGTGCGTGTACTTATATAATAGTAGCACGTATATATGGACGCCGGTAACCACTCCTCTCTCGATTGATCTATGAACTTTAGTCTCGTCTCCCTTTCACTACGCAGAATCTATAAAATCTTTGAATAAACATTTGCCTTCTTTGCCCTTTTGCACTCGTAAAAGGGGCCTGAGAAACTCGCCTAAACTTATTTAAACTTTTACCCTAGAAAATCCTTTTCAGAAGCACTTTAAATGTAGAATAGAATATGTATTAGAGAATAGAAAAAGGTTAAAGGGGATTGGTTCCTTTGACAAACAATCTTTGATTATTTCCGAATCGTTACCAAAACTGTACAATTGGTAGGTATAAAATAGTTTTTTTGTTAATTTAACATAGTTTTATTTAGGGTGGTGAAGTGGTTAACGTTTCAATGAGGAGAAATTGCTGACTTTTTGGTTGGCTTGTAGTATTCTAGTTAGACCGCAAAATAAACATCACATGTTACCAACTTGAGAAGTGTAAAGCTACAAGAAGTTACTTTCTTGCCAGTACAGGAGACAACGACAGTTGACACTACAACTTCTCTCTCAAGTATATTTTCAACTCGTTTTCTATGCAGTGTATGGAGGTTCTTCTTTATTAAATCTGTTACCAGTTAAACAAGTTCTCACTGTCTGTTATTGTATATACAAAATAAAATGATATTGAAACTTTTTTTGGAAATATCGGAACAAAATTTTCCTCGTTTGATAATAAACGTTCCTTTATTTGTCCAACAATGTAAACGATATAACACCTTTCGCGAAGTTCCACTTCCTTAGTTCGTGTTAATCAATAAGCTTGTTATAGACCGGTAAGTAGTTTGTAAAGATATATTGATAAGGGTTAACATAAACACTCTCCAATAACGTCTATCGTGTAGATCAGCTTTAGAGTTTTCAAAGGGTCTGAAGTTAAAGTTCGCCTCGAGGTATTTCTCGGATCATCAAGACGGTTTTCCAATTTTAACTTTGCTTTAACCAAGCAGCAGTAGCGATTTTCGAATTATCTTCCCGCTTTGGCGGGCTCATCAAAATCTGTTTATCTTTCAAAGCTTCTGTCTACAGAGGTTGCTACTTTCACTTTTTTATACGGATATTACATTCTATATATTTGTACGGTAGCGTCGAAGCCGAAAAGCGAAGGTTGTGAGTTTGACAGTTATTGTATGTTCGTGATTATATTATGTGCTAAACATTATATTTGAATATTTAGACATAAAATTTAATTCATATCGTCAAAAAACCATACGGATGAAAATTAAACCAGTGACTAATCCCTATCCTGTGTCCTTATAGCTTACTTGTTTAGAGTCATCAACATGCTTAAAGCGATAGACTAGGTTGTTCAAAGTTTGTGTTTTGGAACCAGAGGAGTATGTAGTAATTGATTAGTATAGAAGCGACTGCCATCTAACCTCCAAATCCTGAGAGGAAAGCTTACGTGAAAAGACTTGCAGGTAAGGTTGACTTGGGCCTCAAGGATATTAGTGGGGTCCTGTACGTTGATCAAAGTATACAGAAAGGGATTGATCGCGGGTACAAGTATCCTGGATGATCACTATTCTGATAAGAAAAGTTAGCATACTAATTGGGTTTTTGAAAAAAAAAAAATTATTGATTTTTTTTATGTATTTTAAAACTTTATTGTTAATAATATTGATATTTAATGCAAAAAACTTCAAAAAAATTTTTTTTCAATTAATTATAAACAATTAAAAATTGATGAAATTTAAATAAAAATCACGTGACTATAAACGCGCCATGATTGGTCACCATAGTTGTGACGTCATAATGTTATAGCTATTTAATAACAGTACAGCGTTTACGGCTATTACCTACACATGTCTAGACAATAATATTAAAAATTTATTGCTAAAATACGAGTTGTTAGTTGGTTTCGATTAGCTATGTGTGATAAAGGATTTATTAAGGCAAAGTCTGATAATATTCCTGATGTTGATATATTTATGATCACCGATTTTTAAAAAAATGACATTTGGTTTAATTCTGCTGAAGTTCGAGGTGCCAAGGCATCAAGGTAAGTTTGTTAAAAAATAATATAATAAATGAAAATATTTAATTATATAAAAATGGTATTAAGAAATACTTACATCGAAATGATCTTCACAACAAAAAAAATTCGATTTTGTTTGGGGATTATCACGGTGCACTGCTTGAAACCATTTATTTCGACGTTTGTCATCTTGGGGAACATTTAAAAACATTTTATCAGGAGTTGCCTTTGTAGTATTCGTACATAATGGTACAAAACAAGAACGATAACTTTTGAGGTTCGACATTTTTAATATAAATTTAAATATTTAATAATGACAACAAAATTAAATAGATCAAAACACTGTATTTATTATTTTTCTATCAACTGCAATGAGTGAAAACTAACATTATGATGTCACACGCGCTCGGGTTTGTTCGGGAGTTGTCGGCGTGTCTTCGGTACTGGATTCAAAATTTTATTTTTATTTTGAAATAACTTTTGAATTATTGCGAAAAAAAAAAAAAAAAATAGTTTTGTTATAAAACTAATATAATTATAATCTTTCCATTTATCACAAAAAAAATTTTTTTTCAAAAACCCAATTCCTTCAAAATGCTTGCGTAATACATTAGAAAATGAAATCTATTTTTACGCTTTTTATGATGGACTAGCCTTCCGATTGAGACTCCGCTCTTGCGGGTGTCTGTTAACGCAACTTTTGCTCATATCTCCGGTCCTACTAAACTGATTGCGATCAAACAAACGTATGATTTTAAAACAAACTAAGGCTTTTCACACAAAAAAACCATCGCGACTCAACCAACAAGAATTCTTAAAAATATATTTTCGTATTCAGTATTGCTAATAACGTAACCCAAGTATTTTATTTAAAAGCTCCAATATACAGATACGACCACTTTTCAATTAATTTAGTAGTATAGATAAAATAATGGAAATAACAATTCAAACTGAAATAGTTAAACTTTTTGTTTATACTCGATTTCAGTGTAAATTCTAAAACTGAAAAAAAAAGAGAACTTAAAATTACAAAGGATTTAAATACTCGTAGGCTCTATATCTAATAGGTAGGTAGGTGGTGGTCCCATCAAGCTTTCTTAATTGAACTTCCATGTTAAAATTTAAGTAATGTATGTGATTTCGTTTTACTAAATTCTAAGGTAACTAATTGACTAACAATTCTAAATGTAGACACTACATTATGGATCAGTTAGTTTTTAAGTTTTTAATATTAACTATTGTGATTTACTGTATCTTTCCAAAAAGCGTGTAATTTGGTTTCAGGGATAGATTGTAGTCAAGAAAACGTCTACTTTTTTCCTGGAACTGGTACCTACCCATGAGTTATGGGAACGGAGTCAATACGACGTAGATAGGAGCCGTAGGTAAGTGTTAAATATTGGAAGGTAGTTCAAGAAAGGTTGCAATTATTTTGATTACTTTCAGGAATCAGACTGGACCTTAGATTTCGTAATGCAATCTCTGCTCTCTCTCATTAATTAAAAGTTTAAACGCCAGAACACTACATAAACCTCAAGGTTTAAACTTTTCGTACTTAAGTAGGATTTAAATATAATAGGCACTAATGTGCATATCAAGAAAAGCTTCGTTAATTAGGCACCTCAAACTTTCACATTTATAAATATAGTAGGAAGTAGGAACCACTGTAGAACACAGAAGTACCTACCTATTCGCTTTTTTTCTTTGCCGATTGTAAAGTAATTTCAATAATTCATTTTTATTGAATTGCTCTTTCAGGGTGGTCCCATTTCGATTTAATGAAGAAAAGCCCATCTCTAAGAGTAAAAAAATGACAATTTTCAAATATTTTGTTGTCGTTATTATTTTAGGAAATAAATAGTCTTATGAATATGTCTGATTTTACAGGAAAGTAGCTAAATTACATACAAGTTCAGACTATAACATTTTTTTAAGTCTATAGAGGGTTGACCGAATAAACCTAACACACTTAAAAATAAGCTTTTTGTCATGTTTGATCACATCTTTCAAAACAAACAAAAAAACACTAAGTGAAAACTATGAACAATTGAACATCTAATAGAAAAGTCCAGTAAAATGTCCAATAAAATCAAAGGTAAGTTGAGATTAAAAATCAATGTGTTGTGTGGGGTGTAACTACTCCGTGTGTCATTGTTTAGAGATCTCGGGAACGTTGGCGGAGTCAATATGCGGAACATTTCCTATTACACGCCCACTTCTTTCCGTGAACGAAATGGATTTATATAGAGTTGTGGTAGAAAGACAATGAAAATTAATAAGGTATTAAATCTAATATCCATTCATGAAAGCATAGAGGTAAGTCGTAGGTTGACGTCGTGGAGGATGACTTGCGTGCCCCTGGCCTCACTGCCATGTATGCGTGCGAAGTGGAGGAGGAAGAGCCGGAAGGTGGACCTCAGGTCAGGTTCCAAAGATATAAATATGTACGGCGTAGTCTGAGAATATTTATTATTAGATAGAGATAAAGACTTAAAAATATTAATGAATACAATGTATTATAATATGAATGGAATTTTGAAAGATAAAATAATAATTTTGACATATATATGTAATTATAGCATCACTATGACTTTGACCGGTTTCGGAATTGAGAAATAGAAGTTGAGTACACACTGCACACGTTGCACAAGTAGGTGTTGAAGAAACTTAATTTGATTTTTTCTGTTCAGTAACTGGTATATAGACTTGTGAATTTGCACACCGCATGTAGTGTAGTAGAAAGAAGCATAATGTATTGTAACAATTTCTCGTAAATTAGTATATCTGTTTTAATATTCAATTTGAGGCCTACAATTACTATGTACACGACTAATTTAGTTATTTAGTATGGTCGGTGACAGTTATTTTTTTCCCGTTTTTGTCTAAATTGTAATGTATACATCTTTCTCTTCCTGAGGTAGGCAAAGACAACAGTCCGTTATCTTCTTCTAACCTTTCTTGAATATAACGCATTTATATTAACCGGTGAAATCCAATCTATACGAGTGCTTAAATCACTTGTTACCTATATTATCTCCATTTTGTTAAACGCAGTGTATACGCAGTTTTTCTTACCGAGTCACACTATTAACTACTCTATATAAATCGTGACATATTTTTATTCCAACACAATTTGTAATGGAAGCGACACGCAGAGACAAGAGAGAGCAAGGCTAGGGTGGACGGGAACCGGGGGTGGATGGGTGGTGGTGAAATTACTTGCAAATTCCATTTACGAACTCAGCGGCCAGGCGTCAAAAGAAACTGGTGGTTGTCTGCCTTTGGCACTGGTTAGTTACCTAGATTGTGGTCTAGTCTGTATACTACTGAATAAAGAACCTTCTAAAAGTATTTAAGTCTTGTTAGGAAGTAAGGAAGTACATTTATTTATTATAATTATTAATATGATTAGTTGTATTAGTGTTTCAAAACTAGACAAGATAGACCGGATGGTCTACTCCTACGCCGCGCGTAGGCGTAAAGTGTTTGACTACTACGTAGAAGTTAGGAATACTCAATGTAAATATTTATAGCTACGAGTATAATAATGTGCTTAATTCGTTGGCCTAGACTTTTCTATCTGTAATGTATTATGTAGTGCGTTGCGTTTGTAGTGTTGTGTAATTTTGTCGTAGAATATTTATTCATTATACCTAGAAAGGCTTGAAGAAACTTCTGCTGACAAATGTTTAATTACTTATTATGTGAATAAGAAAAGGATCGGTATACTCGTTGGCTAAAAGCTAGTAGTACGAGAGGCGACAACAGTAAATCTAGTCTGACCAGATTACCAGACAATATGTATAATCATAATTGGAAAACATAAAATGGTTAGGGTGAAAGGCAAAATTCCAGGTAATGATATCAAAAATCAATATTGAAAAACCCAAAAAAGATTACCAGAATAAACCTGGCTAATCTGAAAGAATATCAAATTCTGTGTATGAAAAACCAGTTCTGCAATTCCTAGACACTGGTAAAAGTGGTGGAAGCAGCGTTTGAGAGTCGCAGAATGAGCCTATTGGTTTTGTGTTAGATGTTCTGTGTTTACATTGATATAATTGATTATGATATACATATCACCTAGTAATCTGATCAGACCAGTTTTGTGTTGTCGCCCCTCATACTATACCTAAACATAAAAATAAATATAAATCGATCCAAGGGTTGACATTGAATCTTGAATAAAATAACACCTTCTATTTATCTTCTTTTTTATATTTTTAACAAAAATAAACCTACAAATTACTTTTACCTACTACAGGTGAACCAGAATAAAAAATACAGTGCTAACGTTAATTTAAAGTTAGAAAAGTTTTCTCCCAAACTAATAGCCTTCAAATCCAGTACGAAACATGACCAGAAGTTTTCTGTTCTCCATGTTTGTGGCATGATTACCAATGGAGGCAGGGCAAGGAGCCGACCGATTGGTATGTAAGTTACGAGGCGTTACGGCGAACTTAGCTCATTACCAGTGCTACGCCGTGGGAATGACAATAGCGGGAATTTTTACTTCATTCTCGTCCACACTTATTAGGTGCTTGCAGCCGTACAGTGGCTAGAGACAAGACTTCTTGCAACTGTCATATTGAATTTTTTGTGTTCGTGTGTTCTTGATATAGGTTAAAAAGTTGACTTTAGTTACACACAGTGCATGTTATTTCTAGATATACTTATTTATAATAATGGTGTGGTAGGAAAAGCTGAGACTGAGGACATGACATCTGACAGGAATGTATGAAACAAAATGGTATATGATGACTTTTCCAAATTTTTGCTTTCAATTTGTGTATTAGTCCGGTTCTTTTGCTTGCAAAGACTCCTAGCGTAAAGCTTGCGTCTTTAGTTATTGCAACGTACCCAGGTATTAGCTGGTTGAATTTAAAAAATATGACAAACATTTTTTCAAAATATTAATAAGTTTTCTTCAGTACAAAAATCGTATTAAAACTTCTATCAGCCATTTATTTTACTATCCAATCCAATTCACAATAATATTTTTCTCAAAGAGATAATCACAATACAATCATAACCTCTAACCGACAAGTAGGTACTAATACCTTAACCTGTATGTATAGTCTTTAGAAGGATCAACACTAGACAGAAGCATCGTTATCGGCAGTATCTATTCCAAGCCGTGTCACAAACCTTTGGCCTATGAATAATTTACACGACCACCGCGACCGCAAAGTGTTTATTGTGATAGCGAGCTTGGCTTCGCAACCACAGTCTCATGTGAAATAAAACACCTAGATTTTTCCTCTCAACCTCTTGAGGAATGTCTACTAAAACTCACTACTCGAAACGTCACAAGCGCCACAGAAAAACTCCGCAAAATGAATTATATTTACTTCTAACAAGATTCTCAGATATTACTTCACTAAATGGAACTTGTGATGTCGTTTCCATGATAAAATTGGGAGTGTAAGAAGTAGCGCTGTCGGATTAGGATAATGCATTTAGTGCCGAATGTTATGGGAATAAGGTTGATAATTATTTGTGGTTGGCAGTCACGTTTGCCGTGAGAGCCGAAATCGAGGGAAGGCGGCAGTAAATAACAAGCGAGATCGGATTATTTCGATAAGATCGTAAAATGAAACAAGGCGCGTCTCGGCGGGACATTTTCTTTTTGAATATGTTACACGTTAGTCGGCACATTGCCCACGTACGGATGTAAAATGTGAAAGTTTGACTTAGTTCATTTCCTCGTATCTACAGTTAAACTTTTGGCACAGAAAATATTGCTTTTGATCCAATTACACTTTAACGCATTTGCGACCTTTTTTTGATCTAGGAGATAGCTAATTTAGTTACATATTAGGTATAGCATTTTATACTGACAACTATTGAGTAAGTTTTTTTTATAAACTACTAGAAATTATGCTCGAAAATCTGGTAACATTAACAGTTTACCCAAGTTTCGCTTTCGTTGCTTTAAACAAGACTATCGGAAATATTTTCAGTGTAACAGAAACGAAATGTGCAATACCTACGGTAACATAGCCTTAGAGGCGGGTGAGACGGTTTCGGTGCACTGTGGAGCAGCGCGGGGCAGCGTCGGGCATGTGGAAACACGCGCGGTGGGTCAAAAGCGTCCGGGTGCAATCTTATTTTTCCGAGCGGCTCGCTGGCTCTCTGCCGGCAGCTTATTGCCTACGTGCCAGAGCGGGCCGGTCGCGCGCCCGTCATATTATTCTATCGAACGGCTATCGGTTGCGCCCACACGGCTGATATTAGTATACCCGACGCTGCCGTCTTCAGATATTGGTCTGGATCGTAAATAAAACTGGCACTGCGGTAAACTACCCGCGCTCTACCGGAAGCCCACTTATCACCTTAACAAATCTCGCGGGAAAAATTGTATTCCAAAACAGATATATCTATTCTTTCAACTGGAAATTCGGTTAAGGATCAAAATGTTGATAGAAATCTTTGTTAATCTATTTGAAACTTGATCTCTTAAAGTATTAAAGAATCACAGTATGCAAACTGGTGACACGTACCAATAATATACTATTTCTTATGAGCAAATATATAAGGCGACTCCACATTTATGATGAAACTTGTTTATCACAATTACGCAAACAATAACGTAATAAGGGCGACCGCAGCCGGCGTTATTGTCGCCGAATGTCGCCGCAGAGAGTTGTCGGAAAAAGTGAAAGTTTTTATCTGTGCTCTGTCCCTGGCCGCCCGTTCTCATTTCCACGGAGCCGCTCTTGATCGTAATCGTTGTTGCAGGGTTGAGCTGTGTACACCTAACTATCGGATAATTGCTAATCAGTAGATACATCGTACATCCAATGCAAACATATAGATTTAGTGTAGGTGCACCGATTGGATAGTCCAGATTCATTGGGTGCCAAAATCAATCTACTAGTTAAAGGAAAACAAGTTCTGCTCCAACCATTTTATACGTTTCTCAATATTACATATCTTCTGGTATCCTAATGCCTGCTTCATTTCTCTCACAATAACTAATATTAATATTTTTTTCTTGTAAAAGGAAAATTAGCGTCGAGTACAAAGGGTGAGCAATTGATAAGATCAGTGGAGGAAATAAGCAACCCTACCCGAAGACAAAGAAAAAGGTGTACACTCGAGGGGACGATACGTCAAAAAATTATGTGACACAAGGAGTAGATGTGAGGCACTGAAGCAGGGGTGTAGATGATGCTCACTCGTGCACGATCAACTGCAACGCTGTCTTGCACCTCAATGTTATTTGAGCAAATGCTTTTCTCCTCGTATTTTTATTACGGACCTTTATATTGAATACGTTTCAGCTGCTCACTGTGTATAGAAAATAGAAAATGTTAGCGTTAGAATAGATTTCTTTTGGTAAAATGTATTTCAAGATATTTGCCAGGTAGATGTTATTCAAAACATATGTGAAATTTTGAAAACAGTTTATTATACGTAAAGTCAACCCAAGATATTCTTTTATAATAAAGTGAACTTCAAAAAAATTTACAGGCCATCTTTGGAGAAATACGATAAGCTACATATTGTAATAACTAGGGGCCAGGGGTCGCTATAACCGGATTCCTGCCGGTTTGCCAATTGGTCGCATGATGCATGACAAACTAGTTTAAGGTAAGTGTTTGTGTCCACCGGCTTTCCTTTGGAAAATTTTCACCCCGTGTCACCCCAATATCTTTATGAGAATCTACCTGATTTGGTGACATTTATAATTACTGCTCAACTCCCTTAGGTAGTAGCGTGATGCAATATAACCGATAACCTTCAACATAAATATAATTTTTCAATTTGAACAAACAAACAAACTCACCTTCATAATTTTAGTATAGATGTTGCCTGCGACAAGCTACAGGTTGTGACCTTACTTGAAAATAAAGTGATAGTCATGTTATTCATGAGCTTAGTCTTTAGTTGGTTCACATATTAAACGATCACGTGTAAGTATGATCGAATGAATCGCGTCATAAAGATGGATCAAGGGGAATGATAAGGACAGGAAGGGGATGAAAGAATGAGACTCAATTAACTATAAGTTGTTTCACATCTCAACAACATCAACAATGGGCTAATTTTCGTCTTGAGTAACTTTCTCCAACATATAATAGTTATTGTGAATTGCGTGATTCATTTCATTTATGGTGGACATCAGTAAGCCATCTTATTTGCACCCCCAGTACTACTTTTCTATACTTATAGATCTTTTTCGGATTTCAGATTCAGATTTCAGCTACTTGACCCTTTTTTTTTTTTATTTCGTACCCCAGAAAGACAACTTTATCTACTAACCCTGACCGAGGGTTACGAATACGGCAGAGGGTCTTGGCTGCACTCGATGTTTCTTAATAAATGGAGAACATTAGCTGGATGTAGCGACTCAAAAGCAAAAAAAGTCAGTTCCTCCTTTTATTGTAATTGAGGAAGCCGCTTTCGTAAAAGCCGAGATAACCCAATCGAAGGAGAGGCAGGAGAGTGCAAGCTTTGGATGCAACCATAATTGACGCTAGGATAAAGATAATTTATTTGCAGCCACAACTTTCCATAATATATTCGCAGCACAGCCAGCTCGCATAAAATTATACTCCTCAAAAATATAAAGATACTTTATTTTATTACTATTTCGGCTTCCGAAGTAGAAAGAAGGCTGATTCAATTTTATTAGCGCATCGCGTTGGTGGTTTCAGCTTGCCAGCACGGGTCCCTAATAAAATGAGGTGAGGTAATGGCGTGTTTGTGCGACGCGGGCGAGATGATAGATACGGCACGGCCCGGCCGCACCGCCCGAACCCCGTCGGTCTTATAAACTAGCGTATACAACACCGCTAAGCAGACGCTTTCAAAAACCGAATTTATACGCCCTGTTTGAATTAACCTTTAGTGATGTTATTGTTAAGCTTTGGAGGTAATTGGGCCCAAATCAACTTCCTCTGCAAGCCGAGACATTTGGTGATTGACGGAAGAGCGATTACCGTCTATACAATGGTTTGTGCTCAGATGAACTGTTTGACATGATGCCAACAGCTACATTCTATCATCGCACCTCTCGCCACAGGCAGGGAGTTCATCCTCACACATTGCGTCCGGAAATGGTGCGCACGGTGCGGTATGAAAGGCACTTCATCCTACGCACACTCAAGCGGTGGAATGAACTCCCTGCGGTGGTTTTCCCAAGCGACTACAATATGGGGTTCTTCAAGAAGGCATTAGAAGGTTTCTTCAGGGTCGGCAGCGCGAGTGTGACGCTCCTGGTGTTGCATACGTCTATAGGCCACGGTGACCGCTTCCCATTAGGTGGGCCGTGTGCTTGTCTGCCAACTAAGTGGTATAAAAAATAAGAGACTGTGGTGGAGGCTTTTCTCTTGGGGTTGGTGGTAGGGGAAGGGGGGTCCTACGGCAGTCGATACAGAAAAAGTCACGATATGCCAATTAGTGTGGAAAGGAAGAGTGGGTGTGTGGACCCCGGGCTCTAAGTTGGAAGATTTAGATGCAAATGACTAAAATATTTGTAGTTTAATTTAGATGTATAATGTACATGGTTTTTAAGTTTTTGATTTAACATTATTTTGTTGCTAAAGCTGAAATTGACATATGAGTGAATTCAAAAGGGAACACATCTTGCAGTGTTATCTTATCTGTTTGTTTGTTATTAAGTAAATTGGAAAAGAAAAGAAATACAATAATTACTATACCTAAAATTAATAGCTTTCTCTTTTTCCTTCTCTCACGTCCGTTTATGAGCTTATAACTCGAGTAGGTACACTGAAACACATAAATAGTACGAATTATTTCGGTCCCTTATTATTTCCTCTTCACAGTTTTCGCCCAATGACTTTTGAATACTTTGAGCAGGTTGTCGATTTTTGGTGCTGCGAAAGGTTTATTTACAGTATATTCTTTATATTTAAATAAGAAAATAACATTACGTAAAACATAATACACCCATAAAACAAGCATTGGTTTATCTTGGATGTGAGTGTACATGTACATTCCTCATTTAGTCGTAAATATTTGTCGTAGCACTACAAGAACGTACAGTGTAGATAGGTGTAAAGCTACGAATGAGCGCTACGATCAACCGTAGACGTCCGGTGAAATGTTTCAAAAGACACAAAACTCGTAATAATTTCAAAGACTTGTTTATAAATCAACAGTTTAATAACGCTGCGTCTAGTAAGTGAGCTTAAAAACTTCCTTGCTTTTAATTCGCCGGCGAGAAATTTTAATTTAACGCAAAACTGTTTCCTCGAAGTTGCTTTAATGTATTCATATATTAACAGTATACTGACATTCAGCTAGTTGAGATGCTATTTTCGAAGAGCACTTTCCTTGTGCTGAAGTGAGGTGGAGTTTAAAATTTACTTTCACAGCTATATGCTTAAAATTTTACTAAAATGTAAGACCGTCCAAAAAGTTTTATGGAAGATTAAATTTACGTAAAAGAGAGTGCGAATGAGCTGGGCTTTGAATAAGATGTAGCTTTTCTCAAGTTTATTAGTTTTTAGTTGAAATGAAATATTCTTAAACTGTGCTTGCAAGATTTGAGTGGAGGTAATGTTTGAGATGCATGACTCCAAAAGGTTCTGAATTTGTAATGGTAATCATCAACATTTGCCTGACCTTCTTCCAATTATTTGGGGTCGGCGCAACAATTGTCTTTCTCTTTCATACATTCTTGTCAGATGTTTTCTCCTCAGTCACCTTCCTTCCTTGTCATATCATCTTTTACGTATGCCATCCATCTTTTCTTACATATACCGAATCTTTATTATTTATTTTTATGTAAAATCAAATTGTTACAAAAAGATATCATTAGACAAAAATCTTCGAAATAATGTCTACATATTATTCTTTCTTTTAATACTTGATAAATGTACCTATACATTTATCAAGTATTAAAAGAAAGAAAAAATCAACAGTGTTAGTGAATTTTTAAAAAAAAATCAGTAAATCAATTATGCTATAGTAGAAATAAGTTCAAAGTAGTTAAAATGCAATACCGAACTCTCCTGTAGGTGTAATTTCTTTCAAGTTATTTAGCTCATTATTATTATGTACAAGTCAAAACTATGTTCAAACAACATATTTCACTCACAAGCTTTTATAATAATTAGATTAACGATGTAAAGAAACAAGTCCTTATTCATTTTAAATAGTTAAAAACAAGTCAAGATTTTCGTTCCCGGCACAAGAACGGGAGAACATTACTTTGCAATGCAGTGACATTTTTCTTTATGAACTCCCTCCCTGTTTTTATTAATTCCCACTCCCTGTTCCCAAATAAACGCTCTAAAGAGAATGTTTTTATAATTTAAAGCGTTTTATATTAACTTATATGCCTGATATGTTTGTCTCTTTTTATTATGATAAAAAAAATATAAACATCCGATTTTTTTTTTAAAAGAATATTAGCAACCGAAAATTACTAATATTCCCGTTAACCCCTCCAACTAAGCTAAATTGCTCGTGCTAGGAGTGGGTTCACGTCGGTAGTGTAATGGCCAGGATTCGAACCCGGGACCTCTCGATCGTAAGGCCGACTCCTTAACCACTAAGCTACCGACGCTTCTCCTTTTTTGAAGTCGGTTAAAAAAGAAACGGAATACATGAATAGATTTTTTTAAATTTCGAATTATATTTATAGTCCAGGGGTCGTGGTTTTTTTTACAAGTGATTATTATAACTCTCATTGCCCGTTAGCATGATAATATTTTCTAAAGTTTACGCGAACGTCACTCATTGTAGTACAACTACATTTTAACAGATTCCCGTTTCAGTTTGATGAGACAACCAACTTTTATTTATTGTGGTAACTAATAGGGGTGACAGAGAAAAAGTATTTCGAAGCGGGGAACACAATCGTACAGTCAGCTTCAGAGAAAACGGACCCCCTCAATACTTAAAGAATATCGCCGCCTGCGCCGCGCCGACCGCGTTACATGACTCACGAATGACGTCACTTGATGCGATCGTCACTGAGCTGCAGCCTTTTATTTGCATGTTCATATATTTGTAATTTTCTGATATTTTTCGTCTTTGGGCTCAATTGTATACCAAGATACAACATACTCACAAAAAGATGCCACATTAATTTATGTGCCGTTTGAGGATACGAACCCGCATCTCCAGCGTCAGCTGATTACTTAGACCGCACCTTACTCCACTAGGCTACGGTTCACTTGATAATAATGGCGAAAATATGAATTACATTACCTACTCCTATTATCGAACAAAGTTGATTACGGTGTTATTTTGTAGAACTTAAGGTTTAAATTTGAACTACATCATATGTGATGATAATAACTGCTCAATTGACTAAAAGATAAGGTTGAAATTAGTATAGATTTCTCGTTTAGTTCAATAGATTACGCTTGATACAGCTTATTGCACTACCGTCATTTTGTTTTTTACTTCAAAAACTTATCTGCTGTATGAGCTGCGGCTATAGTATTTTAATATCTGTGACAGCGCGCTAAGGTTGCAATTAGAATACTTCTTTGTCATAATTACTAAACTGTGATTGAAGGTAACTTTATAATTCGTGGTAATTTGCATTGGTGTTAATCCTCCTCGTAATATTATTCAATTTATTAAGTTGTTGATCAGTTTTTTGAGTAAATTGAAAGTATGGTTCGAATAACAACATTTTTGAAAGCTAAAATTGTTATTCTCTGGGAGCAAGAATAGAGGCATAACGGTAAGAGTTACGATAAAAATATATTATATACCTATTTATTGCTTAATCATGTTACATTTTCATTTACAAGTTATATTTTTGGAGTTTCTTTTATTTATTATCATTTTCATTACAGAGAAATACAGTGCGTAGATGGATTCGAAGGTATCAAGCGACGGGTGATATAAAATGTGAACGCGAAGGACCTCGCCCAGTTGCTTACACTCATGAATCAGAACGGCACCATGATATTGCGGAAGTTCACTCAGTGGCACCCTTCAACCCTAAAAACGTATAAGACTTAAGAACAAGCGGGCGGTTAACATTAGGTAGGTAAGTAAATGATTATAATAATATTCTTTAAAATAAAATCACAAAAAAAAAACAGATTTGAAAAGGTTTATTATTTTAGGTTACTGGAGATGGATTTCTTCAATGGGCCCAGGCGAGCTAGTGGAAATAGGTGGCCGCATGAACAGTGAGCGATACCTTGAAGTGTTGAAAGACGTAATGCTGCGCATAATCAGTGCGGGTCGCATATCCAGAAGGACAAATTTACCTGGTTCAGGATAACCCTTTAGTGCATCCCGAATTGTGCAAGACTGGCTAAATGCACAAGAAGATATAACGGTGTTTGAGTGGCCGGCTAAAAGCCCGGATCTTAATCCTATAAAAAACTTGTGGGTCAAATGGTTTTAAACTGGAACTAAGGTAAACAGAACTTGGGAACTAATGCGAAATAGTGTCCTCCTAACATTCATAATAATAATATTATATTATTATTAATACCTAATCCCATTACTCTTGTTTACAAGTTTAGTTTTTTTTTTTTATATAAGACATTTTTTTATATAGGATAGTAATCTTCTAATGTGTTAACGATGCACCATCTGACCTCACATATTTTTCTAATGTTGTATTAAAAGGGTTACTTATCAGAAAATGTGATCAAAGAGGAAGATGTATATTGCTATACTGTTATAGTTTAGCATGTTGGTTCTTTCTTTGTGATTCACAGGCATAAATAACATTTCATTTTTCAACCATTCTTTTATATTCAAAGATTATACAGAGTGTAAAAAATTAATGTTTGCAACTTTAAATAAATAAGTAAATAAATATTGTAGTTATGTTTCTAGAACTATGTATAATATTAAACATTTTATATCACATTTTATACTTAGGGTATTGTGTTTTGTCAATAAATTAACGTTCTAAAATAAGTAAATCTAAAAATAAGTAACCCCAATTTAACTCAGATAGAAAAACTGTATACTCAACCAGGAAATGGACTCCATGTAGTCCTAGAAATGTAATTCGAGAAATAAATTAATATTGTTTATACAACAAGCCTATCTTTTCTTACAAACCTCATACCTACTATAAAATTTGATTCCTTAAATAATAATTAACAAAAGTGCTCATGAGAATAAAAAAATAATTATACGAAATAAAAAAAAGAACTTTGTGTCCGAGGATTTGAACCCCCGGTTACCGTATTCACAAAGCATAGGTCATAACCACTAGACCAACATGACATTTACGTAAAGTTTCAAAAAACTTCAATGCTTTCATGTCATTATCAAGGGGGGTCCCTTTTCTCTGAAGCTTACTGTACTATAACACTGTATATGTACACTAGGTATAAATATGTAATATGCTTAGTCAAGTAAAAAAAATAGTGCACATTCCACGCGGTCGGAGCCGCGGGCTTCAGCTAGTGTTTGCAATAAACCAATGAAAATAGCTGTAGTTGCAGATTCATAACAAACAGTCGCATAACACAATTTATTTTCATAGTAGTATTTCAGCAAAATTTTGTATTATTCATAATATCATTTTATACAAACTGTAGCTAAAGGTTTTATGTAATAACTTATTGTCAGCAGTGCACGACTACTTGGCTAACTTACTTCTTATTTGTATTGTAAATGTTCTATGTTAATTAAAATTTCTACGGATTCAAGTTTAAATACTAATAACTTCTTCAGCTTTGTTTTTGTTATTGACTTTATAAAAGTCAATATTAAAATTGGCGTATACTCGTATTTGTGCCTGTGACGACTAATATTTAAGTCACAAAAAGATAGTCATTGTATAGGTATATTATTTTTCAAATATTACCAACCGAAATGATATTACATATCCTTCTAACCCCTCCAGCTAAGCTAAATTGCTTGTTAGGAGTGATTTGACGTCGGTAGCGTAACGGCCATGATTCGAACCCGGAACCTTTCGATCCCAAGGCCCACTCCTTAACCACTAAGCTATCAATACTTGATGTATGCAACTGAAGGGAGATAAAAAAAATACGTAATTAGACCAAACGTATCTTTTCATAATACATAATGATGTATTACTAACACAGTTTGTGCTATGCACTTATAAGTTATTCAAACCACACCACACCAAGTTCATTATATCGGAAAAGCTTTCTAAATACGTAAATCTAGCAATAAAGTTGAAAATCAAATGGAAAGCAAATACTGTTCGCATAGTCATTTAAATTTCACGGCAGCTAAACCTGACTCACGTAATGTAGAACGGAAGCCTATCGAGTACATATACACTATAGCTGACTATAGCCTATACGCTACGGTGTCTGCTTATCATCAGATGGGTTGTATGGTTCTTCATCGCTTTAGGGACATCAAAACCCGTATCAAGCAACCCCTATGTATCGTTTAACGGGAACGTTAACAAATATAGGGAGTTGAACAATTACAGGAGTATTATTTTACCCCTCGCGAGTTTCAGAAATAATACGAGGCCGAAGACGAATTGATTCGACAAGTTAATGACTCATTCAAGAAGTCATAAAGTCGGCGGCATCTCACTGCTTAATATACCGGCGTTGCAAGAAACAATTAGACAAGCGGCACAATCATCCTAGAGGGGGGACGTGGAGTGGTGAGTGCCTCGCGGGTTGGATGTGGTATGTTTTTTGTTCTTTTGTTGAAGGGAACGTCCAGAGATTACTAGATACTCTTTATTTGATTGATACTTTGTGTACTTCAAAAAGAGAAGATTCTCAATATAATACGTATTTTAAGTACTGTGATTTATTTAATATTTTAGGGTAAATGCAGTCGAACAAGTAGCTTTTCCTTTTTGTAATAGCCTCTATGGACTCTATAGATAAAATCATAAAAATCTATTTTGTTCCTTATGTAGGTGCTCTTCTTCTTCGGGTGCGAGGGAATGAGAATTGCTTTTTTGAGTCGCCCTAGGGTTTTTATAGGTTCGAGTCTGATGCCACTACTTTCACTATTACCGGCGGCGGGTATATTCATGGGGATTGCAGAACGAAAAAGGGTACTTTTCTTCTACAAAAAGGCGTCACCCACTGTTGCATCCAAAGCTTGTACTTTCAAGCGGAGTTCAGTTTCCTATAATCGGTTCCTTTTTGTCTCCTTTCCGTTGTGCTGGAGGTTGCTTTAATGAGCATATAGGAGACAGTGTCTGAATGAGTAAGTATACGAACTTATTTATAGAACAAAGGCATTTAGTAAAATAATTTGATGATTAATTTAATTAAAATATATTATTCAGCCTTGGACTTCCAAATTCTCTATGTTCCTTAAAGCCGTGTCCATTAGTAAATCTGTATTTCTGATCTTTATTAACTTAATACTATTTCAAATATATGAAGTTTAACAAATTGTAGGCGTCTTTGTTTACTGATTACTGAACTATACAGAAATATTTGCTACATATCCATGCGCTTACAATAATTTTCTTCTTTATAGCTCGATGTAGACACGGCAACGTGTCGAATGGCGTGTAATACGGCGAGTATAAATCGTGGAGAGACCGTGACGAGCGGCGCACTTACACGCGGAATGAGAGATATCTACGCGATGTATGCTTCACACGGCGCTAAAATTTCCTTTTAATTGTCTTACTCAATGTACGACACCCAACTCCCTCTTAATACCTACCTCCTAACATTCTATTTATGCACCATTCCAATATCAATTAACACCATCTAAACCTAATGCTGTTAGGCACTACTTTTATGAGCACTTTGTATTTAAAGTACTTCAGTTACGACCATAACGCAGTATAACAGTCGACTTGCACAATATTCAAATGAAATTGCATCTTTGCCAAAACTAGCGGGAGAATGGCGTCGCTTACATTAATATACAATAGAGTTTCTGACCCTCCTTGTGTCGCGGCCGCCTCTTTGTTTTTATAGGTTGTTGAATAAGCATTAACTAAGTAATTTGAGGGAGCAGGTACGAATTGCGGCCCGTTTAGTATGGCCTTTTATGTTTCTATATGAGCACGATATAAATGTGCCACAGACCGATTACAAGCTAAATGTATCTCTATAATATTACATTTCGTTGATTTACCATTTCGCTTCTATAAGTTTTCCAGTTTTATTTATATAGTTTCAGAGGGCCTCTCGTAGTATAGGATACTGGTAAAATAAGGACATTAGGACGAATGAAAACTAATTTTCTAGATTACATTCAGAGCAATCAGTCACTCACAGTTTTATGCTTCTTTTGTGTGTAGTTATTAGAAATTAGCAACCTTATAGGTACTTACTCCACGCCTGGGTTACGGAAACGGCAGCGCATGTCCTCTGAGAGAGGCACTGTTGCGTACGGCTAACTCTGAGTGAGGGAGTAGCGATCCTATTGAGGGTTGCTCGGAAGATTTCTCTGTATCTCTTTCATCAGCAAATGGCATAGAGAGCAGGCAGGGCGGTTGGCGGGTTCTTCGAGCCTGGGGACGATAGCTGAGGTTACGATACAGCACGCTATTGCAATTTGCTGAAAAACTTCAATAAGACATTTTTTTTGCAAATTATCTCACATTAAAAAGTTTGCCATAAAAGAATGAAATCGAGTTGCGTCGCGCGGTCGAAGCGGAACGTACGTGAGATATGTACTGCGCTTGTACTTAGCAATTCAACCTTTCTTTTTGTCACAATAGTTATTTATATGAAATTGTGGATGTGTAATATTAAATAACAATATTCAATTATAGCCTACATTGAATGTTTGTATGGCCCGATGCCATACAACTAATTTAAAACTACCCACTTATATTTTATGTGATAAATGAATGAGAATAACATGGAAGAAGACTTGAGTGATACGGAGATTATAAACAGATGTGAAAAACAGCTTAATATGTTGAGTGGAATAACAGAAACTGAGGTAGAAGGTGAGGAAAATACTTATAGCGAAAACCGAAGCGCCGAGAAAAGAAAAGAACCAGAAGAAGAAGAAGAAGACAATACAGAGGATGACTTTATTCTGTACAGTAGAAGAAGACCTAAACGTTTGTTAAGAAGTGAGTCTCTAATATTACAAAGTAATAAGAGGGTAAATGAAGAAAATAGTGAAAATAATGAGATTTGTGTTACTTCCCTAAATAGTTTACCCAAACAAATTGCGATGGCTAAACTTCTTCGTTCTGAAAATATACAGGGTGTTCTCAGAATTAAATACAAAAACTCAAATAAAGTTTTAATCCAATTTAAGACAAAAAAAGACGCGGAGAAACTATTAGATTGTCAAAAATTTAAAGACATGGGCCTTCAGTCGTATTTAATATATGAATTGTCAACATCATATGGAGTGGTGAAAGGTATAGACTCTGAGTTAACTGAAGAAGAATTAAAAGACATTTTGCAGTCAAATGAGGAAATTTTGTCAATCAAACGTTTGAAACGTTTAAACTTGGAAGGAAAGTGGATCGACAGTGAGTCTATAAGACTAAGTTTTAGAAGTAAGATATTACCCCAATTTATATATGCTTATGATTGTCGATTCAAAGTGGAAACCTACAAGTTTCCAGTTACACAGTGTTCAGGTTGTTGGCTCTTTGGTCATTTAAAGAAGTATTGTCCCACGAAAAAGATAATCTGTCCAAAATGCGGGGGCGACCATGAAAATTGTAATTTAAAAGATTTAAAATGTTTGAACTGTAAAGGGAATCATTTTGTTCTGGACAAGAACTGCCCTGTTTTTTTGAAGGAAAAATTAATTCGAAACATAATGTGTGATGAACAAGTAACATATAGAAAAGCCTTACAAATTCTAACGGAACGTAAACAGAAGGAAAATAAACAATTCAGTGAAGATAACTTGCACGAACAACCCTCAATCCACACACCTACCTCACATCACTCTCAGGAAACATACAGTAGTGTATTAGCCAGAGCCGCCGTGAGTCTCCTACCACAAACTACAGATGATGAAGAAGAAAAGGAAATAGAGATAAATACTAAGGGAAAAAAGACAGTTTCAATTCAGAAGACAAACAACAAGAAATTGAGTAATAAAAATAAGAAAAGAGGTTATTCTATAGAACAATCGTTGAATGAAGAAACAGGTACACCAAGGAACAATAGTGAGAACTGCGCACTAAATGATGGTATATCATATAAATTGGAATTTAAGAAAATTTGGGTTAAAATAAAATCTATTGTTATGTCTCAGAGTAAGTTTGAAGAAAAAATTCTAGCTGTTTTAAAAATTATCTGTGAAGAATTTAAAAAGTTGATAGTTAGCATGATACTGGGAGGTGGAATATTAGAACATATATCTAGTTTTATAAATGGCTAATTTACACGGTAGACTGAAGTTAAAAATTCTCCAGTGGAACGCACAAAGTTTGATCCCTAAACTTACATTGTTTTCAGCGCTCTTATTACAGGAAAATATCCACATAGCTATTATTAGTGAGACATGGTTTAATTGTGAGAATAGTGTGAGTGTTAGCGGCTATAACGTTTTTAGATGTGATCGCGACGATAACTACGGTGGCGTCGCTATATTTGTTCATAGATCGATTCAGTCTCATATAGTTACATTTAATATCCAGAACCCTGATATTCAGGTGCTTTGTGTCAAGATACTTAATTGTGATGATCTTCAGTACATTGTTTCAATATACTGTACATCTTCAGTACGAACCCATCAGAATGACTGGAACGAGCTATTTTCACATTTCCCTAGAAAAACCATTGTAGCTGGCGACTTCAACGGTCACCATCCTAACTGGTCAAGTAAATCAGATACTAGAGGTACACAAATCATGGATGCTGCTCTCGACTATGGTTATATTTCTCTTAACAAAGGTATGCACACTCGAGTAAAATTAGTAGATGGCAACTTACAAAAGACGTCACCTGATATAACATTTGCAACATCAGATGTAGCGATTAAGTTCGACTGGCAGGTGTTGAAAGAAAATCTAGGTAGTGACCATATCGTTCTGAAGATATCGGGTGAAATGGCCACTACTTATCAGATTACAAAAAAGCTCAACTTCAAAAATGCTAACTGGAGTGAATACCGTCGTACCCTTTCCGAAGCTATTGACAATTATAAAGATCCCCCAGGTACTACTCAAGAAATGTATAACTTCCTTACGAACCAAATTCAAAACGCTACAGATAAACACATTCCGTACAAAAAAATTTGTAATAAGCCCCTTGAGAAGTTTAAACCTAAAAACTATTGGACCCCGGAATTGTCGCAAATAGTTGCACAACGTAGATTGGCGTTAACCAAATTTCGACGTAACCCGACCCCAGAAAATTTAAGTCATTTAGAGGCTAAAACTAGAGAATCGCAAAAATTAATTAAAAAAGCTAAATCTCTCAGTTGGCAAGAATTTTGTAACTCAATTAATGAAATCACGTCAGTACCAGAAATGTGGCGACGCATGAGATGGATGAAAGGCTATAAACAACAAAGACCCTGCCCTCCTACCGAAGCACAATACGAACTTTTGCAATCTTTAACGCCAGACTATGCCACGAATGCTGTTCCTGTGTTTAAATCCAAAAATGACGAGTTAGAAGCAGAATTCTCCATGCAAGAACTCGAAAACTCTTTAAAAAAGAAGGACTCGGCACCTGGAGAGGACGGTATTTCATATTCTATGATTTACAACTTACCTTATTCAGCTAAACAATTTTTACTTACAATTTATAACAATATATTTAAATATAGCTGCGTCCCTTACCAATGGCGAAACATCCAAATAATTTCCATAACTAAAGCAAACAATAATAACAATAATGAAAGCAAATTGCGACCAATTTCACTTATGGCGTGTCTATGTAAAATACTTCATTTAATGATTTTAAAACGTTTAGAGTGGTACGTAGAACGTAATAATGTGTTATCATCTCACACGGTAGGATTCAGAAAATCACAATCCTGTATAGACTCGCTCGCTAGGCTAGTTACATACATTCAAGTAGGCATATCTAACAATATACCCACAGTTGCGTGCTTCTTGGATATCGAAAATGCGTATAATAATGTTTCAATTGAGGCAGTTACTCACACGTTAGATGATATACAAATAGGAGCCAAACTTTGTTTATATATATGGACTTTTTTAAACGAAAGACATTTAAAACTTAAATCATCTGACATTGAAATAGATAT
Organism: Eilema depressum; assembly: GCA_914767945.1. Classification (NCBI taxonomy): domain Eukaryota; kingdom Metazoa; phylum Arthropoda; class Insecta; order Lepidoptera; family Erebidae; genus Eilema; species Eilema depressum. Next base: position 15,475,235 of record OU612013.1, read on the forward strand.
ATGTAGATGGACCAATAGGGGACTGGCCCAAGGTGATCCTCTTTCACCTATACTTTTTAACTTAGTTACATATAAAATTTGTCGGACTATTGACAACGTATTAATTTCACAATATGCAGATGATTTTATAATATACTACAAAGATAACCAAGTTTCAAACGCTGAACATTACATACAAGGGGCGCTAGATAATTTGGTGATATTGTTGGATGAAATAGGCTTGTCCCTATCTCCTACTAAATCTCACTTATGTGTGTTTAGTAGAGGACGTAGGAAAATAGTACCAACTCTCAAAATATATGAAAGGCAGATAGCTATATCAGAATTTATTAAATATTTAGGAATTTGGCTGGACAGTAGTCTACGCTGGAACAAGCACATTAACGAATTAATTTGCAAATGTTCAAAATACCTCAATCTATTGAAGTTGTTAGCAAGTAGTTCTTGGGGAATACATACTAAACATATACGCAAAATATATATATCACTTATCAGGAGTCGGATTGATTATGGGTGTTTTTTGTATGATAGTAGTGCAAAAACACATGTTAGCAAACTAGACAAACTACAAAATCAAGCACTAAGGGTTATTGGAGGTTTTATTAAAAGTTCACCTATCCATGTCATGGAAAGTGAACTACATATACCGCCACTATTTTTAAGAAGACAATATCTTGCATACAAATATGTAATAAAAGCAATGTCATGTACAAACAATATTAGCATAAATATAATTTTGGAGTTAAATTTACTTTTACCTACTAGATACTGGATAAATAAGAAAAAACCCTTACTTGCTTCCACCTTTAACGAACTTCATGATCTAAATATTGCCTCTTCTGGTGTCCTTAAAATGTTTACGTTAAATACATGGGTAACAGCTATACAGATCAATAGATTCCTTAGAGGTGATCTTAAATGTATTAAACAGGCCAAAAACTTGTATGAACCTAACTATTTAATAAATGAAGTTGTCAAAGAACTGAATACTAACTACAATGACTGGTGCAAAATTTATACAGATGGGTCAAAGAGTGTGAATGGGTCGGGAGCAGCCTTCTACCACCAAAATGTAAATTATAAAAGTAACTTTAAGATCCTTGAAGATATATCTGTAATGACCGTAGAACTCATTGCAATATTTCAGGCTTTGGATTATGCTTCTAAAAACAATTTAAACAATATAGTCATTTTTACCGACAGTAAAAGTGCTCTCCAGCTTGTGGCTCGGTGCGCCTCTGGCTTCAGAGGTGCATCGATAGCCTACGATATCCTAGGGATATGTAACCAACTGTTGAGAAATGGTACTAGACTCATGTTGCAGTGGGTCCCGGGACACATAGGGCTAAGGGGGAACGAGGAGGCTGACCGTCTGTCCAAATTAGCAGTACAGGAAGGAACAATATTACCATATTTACCAGACTATTGGGAGCTGCACAAAAAATATAAAGGTACGTGCTTCGAACAATGGACAGATATTTTTAACATGAAATCAAAAGAAAAAGGTATATGGTATAAGACAATTCAGAGTGAGCCCCCTCGTTCACCCTGGTTTGATGACAAAGCCCTAAGCAGAAAGTATGTGAAACTGGCACTAAGACTCCGCTCCGGTCATTTTCCATCAGCAAAGTTTGCATTCCTTATGGGAAAGGCTGATTCACCAAATTGTAATATATGCAATCGACTAGAGGATGTGCAACATTTGCTGATGGAATGTGTGCAAAATACTACTGAAAGAGAGTCAGTCTTAAAAGAATTCAACCTTAATAGATTAGATGTTGGACTAACCAACAGTATTTTATCAAACCCAAAATCTGATGTTGCCCAAAAATTCTTCAGTTTGGTATCGGTGACCCCTATTGACTCCCTTTCATAGTAGGGGGTATATAATAAAGTTATACTCGTATTTTACATAATATGTATAATTATGATGTGTAGGGAATGGGAGTGTAATATATATTTAATATAGTGTACTCCTATTTTATATACATCGTAATAAACCCATAGTAGGTAATAGGGTTAATTAGTTTATATTCTGTGATTTGTGTTGCTATTTTAGCTTAAGGTACAATGGAGTTGTCGTGCCCATGTGGGCAAAAACTCCTTAAAATATTAGAATAAAAAAAAAAAAAAAAAAAAAAAAAAAGAATGAAATAGTGTATTTTATAAAAGACACTGTTACGACAGATTAGATAATAGTACTGAAACTGGTACTACGGCGCAGAAAACCGTCCTTGTTCAGGATGGAACCACAACGAATTTTCACGAGACCTATAATAGCCTTCCCTATTTTATCATTCCAAATATAAGCATGTAGGCATTTTCATTATATTGGTAATGTTCAACATGCGATGGCCAGTAACCGGGCAGAAAAGCCTTTCCAGCCAGCCCGGGCTACCGGGCGGCCGGTACTCATATCGTGGCTATGGGCTCGCATCAATAGCAAATGCAATTAGTTGGAGTGCACCGTTTTTGATGTAGTGGCGGAGTGCCGACAGACAGGCTCGTGTGTTGGTTGAGAGCTATCCGGTATATATAATTCACAACGTTAATCGTATCGCGAATAGTTGATATAAACCTGAACGAAATTGGTTCCCTGAGTTGTGGCTTTATTTTAATGGTCACTCTTACACATACTTACTTAGTAAGTAAATCCTACTAATATTATAAACGCGAAAGTTTGTAAGTATGCATGGATGTATGTATGTGAGGATGTTTGTTACTCTTTCACGTAAAAACTACAAACTACTGAATGGATTTTAATGAAACTTTACAATAATATAGCTTCTTCATCAGAAGAATACATTGGCTATATATCAGCGGTGAACGGGATCAGAATTGCGGGCAACAGCTAGTTACAAAATAAATATTTAATTCATATCAAAAGCTTAATCGTTTCATAAATTTTTAATCAACTAACACACTAGTGACTAGAGTAATGGTATATGCATGGGCATATGCCTAGATCTCTAAACCACCTGATGTAAATCTCTATATAGTTGTCACATGTGGTAATTGAAGTAAAAACACTCGATACAAATGGTGCAAGTATGTTGGTTGATTGGCTTGGTACTTTTGTAGTATTTCGGGCCTTGCATATATTCATTTTAAATTTTATATTACTCTTAATAAGGTTTGAAGGAATTTAAAGTCACCCTGTTTTTATAGACTGCTTTATATGACTGCTGTACTTCAAAAATATATTTTGTAAAATCAAGGAAACACTCTGAAAAACATCCATTCACTATTAAACACATTATTTATTTAGTAATTGAATTACTTTTATAAGTTAAAATGTAAAGATATGCTTTTAATTATGATAATAGTCTGCTCAATGTGAAGGTACAATATAATTAACACTATTTGATAAAAAATTCTTCCTAACTTCGTTATTTAATTACATTTTATAACAGAGAATCGACTCTTTTGACTCGCATTCATTTTAACTAAGATTAAAGAGAGAAAAAATATGCCTCGCTTAATTGGCACGCTGTTGAGCTGTTCATCAAGTCTGGTTTTAATTCTATTAATTAACAAGGCGTCAGTGTCGAGAGTTATGTTGAAAAGGAAAATATTTGCACTCTGAAAATCTGTCGATGAGCGTTGATTTATGATTTCAGTAGTTGCGTAGCTCGACAACACAGAAACAATACAAAATAGGTTTACTGATTGCACAGATTATTCGATTTCAAGTTACTATGGTCTGTGTGAGCTTTCGGTAAAGTGGTCCTTATTTTTGGGAATGCAATTGAATTTTCGAATTATTTAAGCAAAATCTAGACGAACATATTTGGTGTTGCAGAAATATACGTTATTTAGACTCATGTAATTTTTCTAGTTGATCGAGTATCATTCAAAATATACTACATCTATTTTTTTATGAACTTTTTGTACGCACTACCCTTTACCGTAGGGAGGCATAACAATGCTGTGAAATGGTGAGTCAAAAGCTACTTTTATATAAAAATAGCTGCGCACCATGGTGGTTATGATAAAGCTGTCGTTAAAAGTAATAAAAAATTAGTACTAGGAATTTGTAAGACTATAGAAAGGGACCGTGGTTGCCTAATACCACAATTTCAAAGCAAGCCGATCTGTTGAACTCGCGTGCATACGAAACATTAAAATCAGCGAATTACTAACTACCACTACCGCTGGTGTACCTACAGAATGTTTTGAGTTCGGTCTTTTACCAGACAATCGTTTGAAGTAGTACATCCAAGAAGCTTATAAGTGACAAGCTTCAGTCAGAGGCGTGTACATTGTAACTGCTTTAATTGTTCAAAAGATAACTGCAGAATGGATATTTCCTCGTATTTTATCTGAGCAAAATTAACGAAACTATACTGTAGCCATGTCACCATGGCCACCGACTTTTTAATATTATATTGGGTTAACTTAAAATATTTAAATCTTATAATTCTTCGACTTGTGTGATGGTGTTAGGTACTTTATTTTAGAAGTACGTAAATCTATCAAAAGAAGACCTATATCTGTTAGTATATCTGTTTTCACCTACATGGCAGGCCACCAAACCCCTTTTGAGCTCAGGCCCTCTAGACAAGTGGCAATTCGTTGCTCGGCGTATGATGGAATAGAATGCCAAATGTATGGGATTTGACGTATATGACAGGCGTCAACGAATGTCAAAAACGTCAAATCCTATAAATTTGTCATTCTATTCTATCATACGCTGAGCAACGAATTGCTACTTGTCTAGAGGGGCAGGTAGTACTTTCATAGAAATTAAAACTACAGCTGTTGCTATCTACCTGAAATACAACGGGGTTAATTTAGTATCTGAAAGTTCTATTATAGAAACTCTCTCCTTTGAACCTTTTTCCAACTCAGTTGGGGTTGGCTTTCAGCCTAACTATGAAACGGATGAACTTCCGAGAAGCAACTGCCATCCCACTGGTGATAGTTACGAGTCCTACGAAGTTCTATAGTTAGACTCGTATTGAATAAAGCACTTGTACTTTTCCACAATATTTTTATTTTTGTACCTGACCGGTTTTGCCTTACGATATTCTCAAAGGTCAAACAAGTGCTTTATGCAATTAATGTGTAGCAAGTTCCACCAAGCGCAATCAACCTCCAGTAAAACAGTCTATAGTTAGATTCAGTTTACAGGATTTTTAGGGATTCAACAATGCGTAATAACTACCACATTTATATGGTAATCAAGATCGTCGACTTAATGTGTTCTCCTGGCTAGTAATGCTTATCTACCACTTAAACACGAGCCCCTTTATTATAACTACTTAAAACAATCAATGTATATGATAGTGTGAGTGTCTGCTTATTCATTTAGTTTGGAATGCATCCAAAATATTTAAGTAAGTTTTCTTAAGGCTTGGCAAAAGGCACTGTTTCGTTGCGTGTTTAATTTAATGTGCCGTGTTTTTCTTACTATGAATTATTAAGTTCCTTTTAAAATTTATACAAACTTTTAAGGATATCAGCAGTTGAGTTATTAATGTTTTGTGAGTTTGGTAGACTAAACGTGTTTGAGACGTAGTAGAAATAAGACAGTGTTTCCAATCGTGCATATTTTGATATTAATAAGAAGGAATGCTAGTGCATTACTTACTGGCTGCTTGAATGATATACTTACCATAATAATTATCATGTACACAGTGCTGCGTATTAACTATTTAGGATTTGTGAGAATGAAATCCGATAATTAATTGATTTAGATTCAGTTATTATCCATAAGCGAAATACCACTCACTGTAACACCTACAAACTGGCAGCTAGGTTCAGAGTTCCTCATATATCCGCTAAGAACGGATTTTACGAAACTTCATTTAGGTATAAGGGTAAAATTAACTACACGCGTACGAAGGCACAGGCGGCCGCTAGTCAAATATAGAATTGATTATAATAAAGTTAAAAACAAAAAGGACCTTCGAGAAAAGGACAGAGGTCAAGGAGAAAGTTTTGTGCTAAAAGTTAACCACTTGTAGTCCTCTCCTTCCTCTCCACTTAGCTATCTTTTTCATGACCTGAGTCCTTCTGCCCCTGACCTGAGTGCTAACTAAGGTTTTATCCGCGAAATATATATTAATAACTTAAATAACATTAAACTAAAGGTACGTATAACTATTTGCAGATGGTCCCCAAATATTAATTTCATGCATGTACAATAACTACTGTTAGTAATTAAGATAATGTCTCGTTATGAACAAAAATAACATTTTCATGTCCCATTACTCATTATATTACATTCACTCAGGGAATTGAACAACCGACGCAGAGCGCAATACGATAGTTATTGTTAATTCAATTCTCGGAACCTTTTCTGAACTCACCGAATACTTTGTGAGCGAAATGCAATTTTTACGTTTAATAAAAAACCTTTTTGTTCGGGTACCTGTACATTTTCCTGAAACTCTTTTTGTACACAGTTGTGGTTTAAGTATTTTAACAATCTTATTAAAGCGTGGAAAGAGGAAAATTATAGGATAAATAACATGCTCAGATAAGTCAAACGAGCCCAAACACACCGGGTCAATCTTGCTTAGTCGACCATATCCATATTCAGATTTGGGATGTCATGTAGCACCCAGGCAAAACACATGAGCCCAAACTCGATGGATTTGTATAGCCACCTTCCTATTCCACCATCAGACTAGCTCCATGGTACCATTTAAACTCCATGGTGGAGGTAAACTCCATGGTATGTCAAATGGTACCATGGAGGTAGTCTGATGACAATATAGTTATTCAGATTAAAAGTGTATGTAAAATTTCATACAAATTGACAGATTATAACTGCTTTAAAAATCTGTTGCATACATTGCAAGTTAAATAAATAATTATAGGTAACAAAAGAAGTTTAGCATGATGCGCTTTTATAAAAATACAAGATAAAATATGCAGCTGTCAAATATTTGTCGCTCAACTTTTCCAAATATTTTAGATTGATTGTATTTTCCACATGCGTCATCGCATAGAAAATATTGCGAATGGATAATTGGATATACGCTATGCGTCGGTCGCACTCGACGCTCGGCGTCGCCTGCCGATGACGGCTCGTGACAAATAATATGACGGACGATGAATACTAGCACCTATTGGCTTAAATGCAATTTCATATCGAGCACTTACGGGACTAAAAACATTGAGCGTAATAATATTTTGTACAATAGTACGAACCAATATTGTTTACCCGAAGGGGATGATCGATTGGATGAAAACACATTTAGAAAACAATGTAAAATGGTAAAATGGATCACACTACACTCATTTTACTTAGGTATCCTTTTGTTAAGCACAATTAAAACACAAAAAGGTATTCATAGCCTTTACCAATCGACTTTGAGTATCAGTGGGTCTGTGTACCTATGTAATAATATCTCATGCTTTCTGCAGCTGGCAATAGATGAAAATTATATCTCCAGTGTTGCAAGTGATAATATTATAGGTCCACGGTAACCGCTTATCATCGAGCGAGCTGCCCTCTTTTCCTATCTTAATGCCTAGAAGAAAATTATGCATGTATTTATGTATTTTTTTAAAAAACAGAATGTTACATTAGTTACATTGGTGTATACTTTAGCAATGACTAGTACCGGTTAGGAAAAAGAGTTATATTTATTTGACAATTTTACGCTTGTACGGCATAGATCGTTTGAAAAGATAAACACAGTGGGTAAGAGATAAAATAGATCAAATGCAGTTACCAAAATGGAAAGCTATTTCGATAGGTAAGATACGTTATTATGATTGCATTATTCCTACTTGATTTGTCATTATGATAAAGGAGTTAACATCTAGAAGCTCTCAAGGTTGATATTTAGCTGCTTCAGTCTCGTGTAAAATCAAATAGTCCAATGCCCAGCTGAGGCATAATCTAATTTAAATTAAGTTGAAATGTCTGAATAATATTGCGACGCTTTTTAAATATGAATTTTGAATTACCGTTAATGAATGTGGATAAAGCTCATAGTACGAGTTTTTACTATGTATTGTATCTACAATTATTGCTGTTGATTCTGTAGTGTTATTATATTTGTGTGTAGAATATAGCTGAAGTCGTTCGCAAGTATAGTTTAACAAGTTTGTTCTGGTTGGTGCTTTGTTGTTATATCTAAATGCAATTATAAAATCATGGTATAATGTTTCGTAAATGTATGTTATAGAATCTTTTGTTACATTCTCTATATTCATGTTTTGTTTGCGGTCTCTTGAGGATTTCAGTCAAAATCATAGTTAGTTCTTATTGACAAAAATATTTACGCTGAACGTAGGTTATTTATTGGGCTTATACATAAGAGAGTCACCTAAACCAGTATATATTCCCAAATTTTATTAGGCTGTATCAGTATATCCATTGAGGTATTAATCAAATTGCTTGTAATTCATATTTCATCTGTGCTACGCAGAAGTACCTATATCTCTCGCGTAATACAATTCTGTGTAGTAAAGGTGCAAAGAACTTAATGAGAGAGACTGAAATAAGAAAATGAATGCACGTGCTCGTGTTAGTGAGCTCAATTACAATTATAATAATTGTCTACCCATATCCGAAGTACTTCCTTTGTTGTCCCACCGTAACATAAATAGTTCTCTCACATTTGGAGAGATGTTAAGCAGGAACGATTGAATCGAATATTCGCGCGACTGCAAATGTGATCCTAGTTTCTTTGCGAGACTTCCAAGTCGATTTCGAAATCCGGCGATTCGTGGATATTATATTATGCAGGTTAGTTGAGGCAAGTAGGTAGAGCGTATTTTAAACCGAACGTTACCCGTTAACCAGTATGTATCGATTGTACATAATAGGTATCACTCCGAATGAAAAACTGAACAACCCTATTGGTGGATTTTTCATTGGAAGTCTGTATATTTTTATTTGCATTTTATCTAAAGGAGGTTTTAAACTTGTACCTATTGTCCACTCTGTCCTTCGTATCCATGTATCGCAGCTATCCTTTACAGGTCGTCAGTTCAAAGCGTAGGAGTTCGTCCCACCTTTTGTAAAAAAGTAATAGAAAATACTTACCATCGCAAAACGTTTTAAATGAGTTTTTTGTCGGTGCCTCACAAGTGTAGACCGTAAATCTACATTAAGTAGAACCTGTGTTTATCGAGCAGCGTCACTATGTCTATGTCACTGGGAAACCATTCAATTTTTTCATCCTAACACAAGCTAGAATAAAGTTGATTACCGTACCCGCCGGCCCAGTTTACACAAGCGAGTTTTTTGTAAGGCCCTTTATCGCGGACACTCAACTCGCGACCACTGTGTGTAGTTGAATAGTGCCACAACGTTTTATTTTTCAAGCTTCGCACAGTAAAATGTTTTGAAAGGACCGATTTCACTTTACGTCGGCTGTATACCCGCATGTCTCCGACTGCCATTGTAAAAGCAACTACAATCGCACCACATTATTGTTTCGTCTACGTACCTGCACTTTTTGTTCGAATTTTCACAGAGAACCATATCTTTGCACGCCTGAGTTATGGTGATGAAATTAAAATGAAACTTTCAGTGGTACGTTTTGTTTCTTCGCTGTTACGCTACCGCACTACGAATTTTATGAACGAACTGCATTTTTCATCTTGGGAGTGGATAAAATATTAATATTTTATTGCTTATTTTAGAGGTATTTTTAGTCAGTTGTGTGCTTATGCTTTCGTTGCGCTCTAAATGCGATATTACAGACATTCCGTATCAAATGAGATTAAACTGACGCTGAATCTGAATCGTATTTCCCAAAAAGGCTCAAAGTAATGCCCACACACAGGCATATTAGAATAACAGAGTGTGGTTTCAACAAATAATGTAGAATTGGTAATTGTCATGTCATGATCCTTGCCACCGTTTCACCAACCAATCTCGGTCGCATCCAAAGCTTGAAATTTGGAGCTCGGGGTTCGGTCTCCTCCGGATTTGGCATATCTTGATTTTTACTGCAGTGACTGACATCTGACTCACCCGACTCTGTAAGAAAATCCTGCGTACCTACTTAACTTTCAAGAATACTCTTCTTCAATCAAGAACAAATAAAGATGATATTTAAATCAAAAGCAGTAGCCAAATATTTACACTCGTGTCTATATTCGATGAAAGTCGGTAAGCCTATGCTCTTAAAGCTCTATTACACGATGCGAATTCACGAGGATTACTGGATATTTGGTGCTTTCAGCTGTGTGAAATGTTTCTAGATGCTACTTGGATTAATGTAATTGTTTCGATGTCTGAATGAAATTAAACCGAAATGCAGACTTCGTTTAATGCGCATGCATTTAACTATATAGTGCTATAGGTACCTACACTATATAATCTTTCTGTGCACATAGTATTTCTAACAAAATGCATTGCTAAAGTCGACTTGAAATACGCGTTGTTAATGTGTACATGCTATGGGGTGTATACTATATGTCAAACTTGTACCAAAGTAGTAGTTATTGTGTATGCCGCGTTCTAGTGGCAATTAATGTGTCTATAGAGCTTATATATAGTCCAAGGTGCTCTGCATAACCCTATATATGGTCTAGTAATCTAACTAGTAAATAGCACAGAGTTAAACATTTTCATACAATTCGATTTAAAAAGCCTAGAACATGCAACTTGGACGTCCATTCCTTCAAATCTAAATGGAATCTAGCGAGCAAAATCAAGCAAACACTATTGATTTGTATTTTGTTGATTTTAAATGGTAATTGGAACTAAATAATAGAATTTGGAGCTTCACTAGTGTCCAATGTTCACGTATTTGGCTTTTTGGCATCTGTGTGTGTAAGAGCCATAGCCACACTGCAAATCATTAGCAGGATAGAGACGGCTGCGGCGGACCACACTCGCTGTTTGCATTTGTAATTAATACAGTGTTTGCACTTCTGATTTACGATAGCGTCCGTTGTGCACTCCTAATGTGTTAATAGCTTAGAAAATTAGCATTTAAATTCTATTCAAAATAACAATTGTGTACCACCATACGACAGTAGCTTACTGTCGTATGGTGTATTATATCTCCAAACGAGAGCGATAAGACAGAGGCCGATTGGATTTTTGCACAGCTTATAATACTTATAATTATTGACGATATAGCAATAAAACCACTTTTTAACGGATTCTATCGCGATTTATTTATTTATTTATTATATACTTTATTGTACGCCAATTACAATATTCATGATACAGAAATTAAGAAGACAAGAGCAGTACAAAGGGCGGCCTTATCGCTTTACGCAATTTCTTCCAGGCAACCTTGTTTGTTATTATTTACTTTTAGCCCGACGTTTCAACTATTTTTCAGCAGCCATGGACGCGGAGTCGATAGGGTCATAGGGTGATGCGATAGAATCCGTTAAAAAAAAACCCATCGAATTGAGAACCTCCTCCTTTTTGAAAGCGGTTAAAAAGTGGTTTTATTTCAACGAGTGTTATTCGCGTAAACTTCAGAAAGTGACAATATTTATAATAACTAATGTTTATGAAACACATAAATGGTTTTCTACACATTTCCGTTCTATTCATTCTGTTGCGATGACGTCGGTAGCGAATCTACCAGACTAATAAATACAAATTAAGACAATACTATGACATCGCAACGTATTAGACTCAATCAACTCAACTGAGGAACCTACACCGGTATCGTGTAACAAGATGCTGGATTTAATATGGTTTATGAGAGACAGCACAAGGAATAGGGGTGATATGATAGACCATAAGATACGAAAATGAAGTCTGGAACATAAGTGGTCAATATGGTCAAATTCGAGCAGATTGACAATTTGTGGTAGCGTTGTTTACTAGTCAGGAATAAGCGAAAATCTTTAAAGGAATAGCGAAAATCTTTGATGGCATCCAGTGAAACATTTGCAGGTGAAGTGTACGGCTCCCTATAATTGCGTTCATGGACCCAGTAGTCTTCGCTAACCCTTAGATGAAATCAATACTTGTTATCAGATACTATGGAGAATGTTTTAAGCATTTAGACTAAAGAACATCAACTGCGTGCAATCCGTTGAGGTTTGTTTAGTGAGTTGTGTAACCAAACAAAATGCAGCTCCTAAAAAACAAAAGCTCTGGTTACCGCATGCAAGCTTGAAGCGTATAAAAGGAACTCGTAGGTATATGAATGCTATAAAGGCATTCCACAAATAAGTAACATTTATCTTTTGATTGAATGATTTTATGACTGCTGTTGCTCTAGCAGTAGTATGTGAAATAGTGAAGAACTCACTATTTAATATTAAATGATAAAATAGACGAAAGCTTACCAAAACCATGGCGCATAATGAAATACTGAAGGACTGTACATACTCAAACGAGTGTTGGGGGAGTGTCTTGCTCATTTTGGTTTAGTGAAAAATTGTGCCCCCGTTGCCCCTTCAGGTCCCTAAGTCAGCTCGACTTCGGCCTCTTTCTCGGGGCGTGGTGTCAGTTCGACGTACAATTTGCATTTTTAGCGAAAGTACGTCGACGCACGTCCGGAACAGACTTTTTGCGGAGACGAATGATCTTACGACGTACATCACAGCGACCTATGTTTACGAGATTTTGTGAAGTGTTCTTTAACGTCTGATGACAAAAAGAATTGCATGAGAATAAAATACAGGTTCAAGGTATACCTAACATAAGTTAAAAAAAAAAATTATGTTTCTTCAAGTTATTTTTCTAAACATGAAGTTAGACTTCAATGAGAACTGTACTGTAGAATAGATTTTCGAATAAAGTCATAAGGTAGTCCATGATGCCTATAGATTGAGTAACCTAGCAAAGAAATTTTAAAAAAGGAATTTTAGAGCTAAGTGGAGAAATCTGAGATCAACAATTTGACCTTTAATGTGTCCATGGCCCTTGGGTCAAGAGCGGTTCAGAGCTACTTAACGATACGATACTACCTTACCTATATTAAATTTTTTGGACATAACCAAGTAACATAGAGTTAGTTCACTTTGTGCTTAGTATAAACCAAATAAGTAGCTTAGTTCATTAATACGAATATTAAAATTGGAAGTAGCAACGAGAACAACTGTAATTTTAAATATTAATCCGTCTCACGTTGTTTAAAAGCAATAAAAATCCAAAAAGTTAGTTTGGCTGGGGAAGTTTTACTTTGCTCCCGGCTTACGCCGAGCGAGTCAAGTGAAACGCACCCGGGCCCAACAAGGAATAGGCGTGTACGGAATGCATAATAAAGCAGGAGATTAAAAACTACAAAACCTTGTCAATACCAGTGCTGTAGCTCTTGACGAACACCCATTTATTGAGATTAACAGTTTCCCTGAACTATGTATAACAACGCGTCAACAAACTTTAGTAGCTACGTAATTCTACAATATAGAAGGTTAGAACCCTAGCTGATGCTCACATGCGTGGGTCTACGGTGGGTGGAACTGGTTCTGGTACCAACTCATGGGAAACAATTGTTACGGGGTAAAAGTAGCCTATGTGTTTTCCCGAATATAAATCTATCCCTATACTTAATTTTAACCAGATCCGTGCAGCAGTTTGAGCGTGATTAATACATCCAAACGTCTGCACAAACTATCACATTTATAGTATTAGCAGAAATATATATTTATCTACGTCATTTATTAGTTTTCAAAAGCTTAGATTAGAATTAAAAATTTAAAAATCTAGATCTAGCCATTGAATCGAAGAAGAAGAAGAATTTAAAGTTGATTAATATTATGATCAAACTTCTGCCAATCTGCTCACTATTACTCAAATCGGGCCTGTATTTTGCCTTCTTGCCTTCTGTAATAAAAAAAAGTGTTGAAGTTTGTACCTATGTTACTACAGTCACTCGAAGCGTTGATTTCCAGCTGCGTTAACTGACTCTCACCTCTGAGGATAAATGGGTAAATAATCCCAACTTTCATCAGTAGTGTCACAATATAACACATATTATTACAGTTTCAGTCACTGGCTTTGTCACCACTGGTGATAAATAAAAGACAAATGTTTAACTTTTGTCGTGCATGCACTAATTAGTGGCAGCGACTTTCTTTCAATATAAAAAATACTATTATTAGTAATTACTTTACAAATACAAATTCTAATCATTGCAATCTGAAATTGGATGCATTTAAACGATACATTTTAGAATCACAGGCAGTGCTTCACTAACCCAGATAATATAAATGTTTTGTGGTTTTAGACCTGCACTAGAGCTATTTAGTTAATTGCTATGAGCCTTATCGTCAATGAAAATTTGTGAATTGGAACCCAATATTACAATTTAGATTTAGTATATTGGTACTCACATTTTTAAATTCCTATTTTATTTAAATAAACTAAATTAAAGTTTCATAAAGAAGGTGACCCTTCTTGTTTGAAGCATAGTCTTACTACGATTTTTGGGGAACAACAATGAAGTACCTATAGAAAATTTTAATAATTCAAATAATCACATGGCACTCTGTTACAGTAAGACACCTGCATCACAAGACTGATACCATATCGAGGCGTTACTTCTCCTTTCGTCCTCACCAAGGATTTATGACAGACTGGTAGTAGTGCTGATTTGATTGGTCAATGTTCTCAGTATGATGAGGTCTTTTTATCAGTTGTGTTACTTTACAATGAAACGGGTATATATAATTATAACATCTAATCAAATACATTTTTAATTCAGCGATCTTCAAAAGGCAGAATACAGAAATAGTAGGCCATTTCGGGAGCCATTAATGTAAGTGCATTACTCTTGTATCGATCGCCGCTTCTCTTCGTTGATTTTGCGTGTATGAGCTTTCGAGCGTATTTTTTATATAGGACACGTCAATTTGACTTCGTAAGCTGATGGTAAAGTCTCAGGAAAGCGGGTCACCATTACAGACCACCGTTACATGGTACGTACAATGTTGGAATAGTGGCAATCAGCTTGACGACCTCGTCAGTTGCTTTTATATGTATATCTTTTATATGTATTGTGTATGATGTATGTCTTCACTTCGCAGTTGATTAATTTAAGAATTAATTTGTAAATTAATCTGAATTTATGTGATAAGATCTCAAGTACCTACAAGTATCCACCTACCTAGAATACCTACTTTAGATATTGGCAGGCGATAAGCATTTCAGAAGACTGCTTTAACTCGAAAAAGAACAACCACGCGTTATTGAAATAAAATCTAGTCACTAAACTCACAAAATGTGAAGAGTGTTATAAAACTAGTCACCAAAATTTTGCCAAAAACAGTTCCAACGTGCTTCAGATACAAAACGATACAATTAATGTTAATTGGGTCGTTTCTTTTCCTCCGCAGAAGCTCACATATTGTGTATACTTATTGACAAAATAACAATATAATAAGCATTTTTCAAACGGTGCCACGTCTCAGGTGTTCTGTCGCATTTACATATTGAAACGAGTGTGATCAGAATCGAGATGCAGTTTTATTGTCACTCCCATCGAGAAAAGCTATGAAATTTTATTTCTCGATGTTAAAAATTTCACGAAATTTACACACGTTATAGCAATGCAAACGTTCTTGCAATAACTATCGTATCGGGTCGGTCGGTGTGGATACTTTACAAAATGACTTCTTTGACACCAAATACGACAGTGTACATCGAAACAAAATGTGAAATTTACGATCGTCTGGCGAATAGGAATATCCGTAAAACCATATTTTACACGTTTTCACCGTGTAAAAGGCGGCAGCAAGAACAGTAATACGTGGTACTTAAATCTTCAACGGAAGAAATATCTTTACAGCAATTGGGTGAAATAGAACACTTTGTTCACTTTTTAAAATCTGAGAGGTGGTGAGAGAGAGCAAGAGGATTATTGATTGTTGATTATTGTTATATCTCGTTTGCTATATCCACTTCTTTATGTTCGTAATCAGTAATCTGCAAAAATTCAATTATGTTAAGAGTAATTATAAATGTCAGAATCTATGTATTCAACATTTATTATCTCCGGCCTCGGCTGCATCCCTGTGATATCTAAACCTTCCAGGATCCAAATCTGGGGTAGTGACTTCAGATTTGGTTTCTAAACAATTAATTAATAATATAATTGACAGTGATAATTTTTAATCTTACTAGCGTTCACAGTATAACGGGTGACCGATTCATTATTCCTGATAGGTGAACTGAAAGCAATTCACTTACCTAGTAATCTAAATTGGATACATACAAATGTATACGGTCCGTTATAAGTAAACAGAGCATACAATCTGTACACATACATAACTACAGCAAAGCTATATCACTACAAACAATACAATTTATTCGTCAGCGAGAAACCGAGGAACAACATATCGTAACTTTATTAATGACTTAACATAATAATTTACCAAATACGATGCTATGCCCCGTTCACGTTTAGCCCGCGAGTGAGAGGAAATGAGCGTCTGTATCTGAGGATTCACACGCGACTGAGCCAGGGTGCAGATTGTTACGAAATGTGGCGTGTCTAACGTAGCTAATGTCGTATGAAAGGGGCGCTATTCGCTATCTCAATCGCGGATTCGTGTCGCGGGTAGCCGTGTGTAATGATTAGTGGTGTGTTTTGATTTATTGGCAAAGGTTAATACAAGTAGATAGATAATATTGTATTCGAGACTTTTGTGGTAATTATTTTATTGAGTTTGTGACGATGTTTACATGTTTTGAAGAATTTGCATTTTTGAAACCTTGATCCGCTTATTGCTTTTGATTGTTATGTCGATATTTCCGGGAGCGATGCTAACGACGATCTTCCCATTCCTAAGAGCTGTTCAGCAGGTGTATTTACTGATAGTTAAAGTTGGCTTGGGGCCCGAAGGTGATAGTGGCCTACCAACAGCTTTCTGAACATCCATCAACTATAAATAATCAAAATACTGTGTGATCGTATTTTCGCAACCCAAACGATTTTACACTTATATCAATTACTATGTTGACTGACATATTGAAAAGCTTTATTATTTTTGTGTAAACTATTCTCTATCCTGAATTTTTTACACCATAATATCCTACCTAAAATGAATATCTGCAAACTCGATGCATCAATTAAGTAATCTTTGAGCATGGAAGCCGCTCGGCCATACATCAATCAGCTTGTCGCGCGGAGGCTCGCAATCAAATAAAATTTAATGCTAGAGCCGTTAAGCTCTCGTATAAGCTGTTTATTGCGTTTCCACAGCCTGCACTTACGTTATAATATTGTTTTATTAAAGAAACTTGGTCTTATTTCAGGCTGCAATGCTTGACACAATATTCAATTCCATTTCTTTCAGTAGAATTATGAACTCGACTGCATTTTCTTGTTAGTAGAGTAATAAAATTATGTATTTATGTTCAGATGTGTTCACTATGAGTGAAAAATGCAAAATGAAAGACGAAAATGAACATAAGATGACCCTTCTGACATCACTTTAAGCGCTTTTATAGCCGAATGGCTAAATTTTGGACGTCTTACGATTATTTAAGTTGGCAACGTGCGTCTAACTTTATAAAGTCCATGTGCTCGCTTTAGATTAATTAGTACTTCATTCTACGTAACGCTACGTATGGCAGCGGTTGTGAGTACAACCGCCGGGTCTGGATTCCACGCCCGCTCATGTAAAATTATTCATGTTATATCTTTTATCTTTACTTGTATTTACTATGACAGGATAAATGAAGTTTCCTAATAGGTACCACTAGACTCAGCAAGCAGGCAAGCTGTGGGATTACCTACTGATCTCTACACTGTACTCTGGAACTTTTATGACAGCAATGGATCATTCAGAGCTGTATTGCCGACTGTGGAGGTCCCATCATTCATTCGCGGTCGCATTCACCTGTGTACTGCGACTGTTTCTGAGAGTAATTTTTGTATACATCTACTGAGAGTACGTATAGCTAAAAAGTACGAGTACCAATATTATACTGAAATTGTAGTTATTTATAGGAAGGAGTTAAAATTATTATATGTTTTTTCTTTGGTTCTCGATTTTCAAATAAGTATCTTTCTAGCGGATTTATATGAAAGGTTTAATGACATTAAAGGAAAGGAGAGAAGCAAATAGTGAGCAGTTATCACTGCCTGCCCCGGAAGGAAATAGGCGTGAACATATAGGTATATGTATGTATCTTCTTTCTTGATTTTTTTTCAGTAAGTACTCGTACTTATTCGTTGAATATCATGTCTAACCACTTTATCCCCTCCATCTTTTTCCAGAATATAGTAAAAAACCTTATAGATATCACTTCAGTATATTAATTAAACCGTATTGTTAATTGACAAATTGTTTTTAGAGTCAGCATTGCCTTTTTAACCTTTGCCGAGCTGCCACATTAACAGACAGGTACCTACCAGTTTCCCTCATTTGAACCTGTGTAGTTCATTTGTTTGAAACAATATTCGGAAGTCGCCGGGAGCGAGGACGACGGACATCCTTCTAATCAAGTACTTGTATCTAACTACCTTAATTGTTAGAGGTAGACCCTCTATAACTTAATATGCTTCATTGTTAACATATCAATGATTACATATTACACGAGCAATATTAACAAGTTGTGTGAGAAAATGAAATAGGGGGATTTTTGTTCAGAGTTGCGGGTTGTTTTGAGAATGGATGATGAAAATTTGCGTAAAATGGTAATCCTGTATTTGTATCATTATTCTCGCTATGAACATGTAAATTGCGGATGCCAGCTTCTATATTTTGTATATAACGACGCATAATACATGTTTTGAGGGTTAATTGCAATGGGACATCCTATCTACTCTCGTGATTATCGTCAAAGATGATTTATTATAGTCATTATTATTACTACAAATCTGTTATCCCTTAATGATTTAAAGCAAAATCGATACGATACTACAACCGATAAACACATTACCAAGCAGTACCAAAACATAATACGTATATTTTACGCCTATTAGTCTCATTCAATTTGTATCTGTAATCGACAAAGTCTCGATTCATCGAGCAGTGCGCGCCACTGATTTTAAATGTATTGCTTGTTGTGAATTATCGTCATATGTCAGCCGTTGTCGGAATGTCAGTCACAGGTCTAGGAGATCAGCTCGCTGTTCGAGTCGCGGATACGGGCCGTTACACCAATTCATATCGATGTTATGAGTGAAGGAAGAGGAAAGCAGAAGTCATTTGCGTCTTTTTTAATATCATCATTAAGGTCATTCTACACAACGCTATCTAGACTAAAGTAAGCATAGCTTAACTAGCTTGTGTTATGGGTTCTAGAATGCGGATAAACATTCATAGATACATTTTTTTTTGTAAATATATTTTAAATTGAAATAAAGCCACTTTTTAACGGATTCTATCTCGATTTATTCGTTGTTATTTACTTTTAGCTTACATTAGCATTACATAGGATGATAAACATAGAATTCACATTCGTCTAAACATGATAATTGATATCATGTTGAGTAGATTTTCCCTGTTTTGTTATGCATGAGTTTCTATAGTGCAAAACAATCACGGTTCTCATAAGCTCAGCACAAAAGCATATTTAGTAAGTGGTTAGATTTATTTTCTGTGTGCGTTTTTAATTTATTTGTTATTCTTCTTATTCTACTCGAATAAATGCTTGTATATTTTTCGTTACCAGATAAAAAAAAACTACATAGGTAATTGAATAAATAAAAGCAAATTTATTTATTCAATTACCTATGTAGTTTTTTTTGTATTAAAATGCAAAAAGGTTAATTATATAAACATTTGGTTAGCATTCACAAACACTTCGGGTACAGCTTCAGTCTGCCATTGAATAGCTTAGTGTTGGGTTCCAGTCGATCGCTTTCTGATATCGCGGTATCAGTTATTTTTCTCCTGATCGAGTCCCGACCCAAATCTGGGCGGTCGCCTCATTTGGTCCTTCCTACACGCTTATTTGAATCCCCTTTCAAAGCGACTTCCTTTTCTGTGAGTGTCAGGTAATTATCTGTGTGGCATTCCAATTTTACGATCGAACGGTTAATTCAGTTTAAATCTCTTCGTCTAATACGTACTCGGCTGTAGGCAGAACCTAATCCCAGTCTCTCCGAGCTTGTTCCCCAGTCATAGCTTCGGCTTGCAATTGTGGAGAGAGATCTTTATTTCCGTTTGAATTCAACTATATAAGTGTTTCAATCAGCTGTACGTATTTTTGATGGTGATCAATTGGAATGATAACTCGTAGTCCTACGTGGGTGAGGCAGTATTATAATACTAAAACCGTATTTTTTTCTTACCGTAGGAAAGTATCTTATTCTATTCATGAACAAAATACGTTAATTGAAATAGTTTCTGCAGCAAGTTTTAAAAAAATAACATTATTATACAAGTTTAATTACTGCAATAGGTTTCCGTCTCCATTAAATTGAATCATCGTATCAGTAAATAAAGTTCTGTGCCAACTCATCAGCCGCAGTGGGCTGGGATCTGATAAAAGTTGTCGTAAACTTTCTTTTGCGATATCGCCACCTTCGTCATGTAAATTGAATAAATTGCAACCGACACTGACGCTTATTTTATTGGTAAATATAGATTAGCACTAAATATAAACAATTCTTGCATAACATTGTTATCAGATAATGAAAGTCCGCTTCACTGTGGGATGGGGTTGCCCGGGTCGAGTAACCTTTGTAATTCTCACGTAGTTATAAGAGGATGTGAACATGGAAGGTAGCTCTATTAAAATTAAATTAATTTAATACAGCGGTCCAGATTTGCCTTATAAGATATTTACGGTACTTGAAAATATGATGCTGATCTCCATCTACGTAGCTTTTACATTCTCTCGTTAATAATAAGATAATTAATTAACATTTAATCTATATTTAAATTTAATCGCAGCTGAAAGTTCGACTAAATCTCGATATAACAAAGCGAACATGCCCAAAATTCGATTGCCTTGAACGGATTCAAAGTTTTTATTGAAACGACGTAGATCCAAAAAGTAAACAACTACGGATACTTTTATCCTTTTCAACCCGGTTAACCCGTAAACCATCTCAGTTTAAGGAGGCATTAAATCGCAACTCAAACAAGAACCGTTACACTGAAGTTAACTCACATATTGCTTTGTGTCACGAACGCTAAAGCGAACCGAGTATAGTTGAAGAGATGCGAAGTTGGAGTGAGATGGGGGATGCTAGATGGGAGAATGGGTGTGGAGGGTGTAAAAGGAGAAAAACTACATCGCTAAAAGTGAATGCGGTCGAAAGCCG
Organism: Eilema depressum; assembly: GCA_914767945.1. Taxonomy (NCBI): domain Eukaryota; kingdom Metazoa; phylum Arthropoda; class Insecta; order Lepidoptera; family Erebidae; genus Eilema; species Eilema depressum. The sequence goes on from OU612013.1 coordinate 15,496,354, forward strand.
CGCTTATTTTCAGCGCTAAGTGCATGGATTTTTTTCAAGTGAAGCCATGAGTGCGCGGTACGGTATATTGTGGAATATAAGGTATGCCGTCGCGTCTGCGTGCCTATGGTTACGCTGCGAAGCTGTGTAGTTACCGTCGACAAAAGAACTTTGTGTATTTCAATCTTACGCAACTTTCAATTACGCTCCAAGGAGTTATATTATACAGCAACTATTTAAACTATGGCTTCGCTAGTTTATTTTTTTCAATTATGTTTGTCATGATACAAAAATATATAGCATTTTTTACCTGGGACACGGATAACAGTCTTCTTCATACAACAGTCTCATAAAATTTATTAGATTTTGTCGGCCCAATTTTGGTCACGGCTAAAGCATTGTCCGTTGCCTTACTCAGGTCCGCGATAGTACAGGTGGAAGGTCACAGTGGGCAAGAGAGCAAATGCAGCATTGACTGGAATGGATGGAAGGTAACAGACTAACAGTAATCATTGAGGAGAAGTTATAAATTATGACTTCTAGGAAAGTAGTTAGTGCTTATTTAGGTTAATTAGTTCTTAATAAAGTATCTTGCGAATCAAATATCTGATAATTACCACAAATTAAACGGTCGTAAGTAAATTGTATTCCTTCTCAATTTTATTATATTTATGTCTCCGTGTTTATAATTTTGTACAATAAATTACAAGTAACTACACCATGAGAATGATATTTCAGCCCCTAAAATACAGCAATATCGGGTTAATTACGGAAATGCGTTGTGGTTTGTAGGCCCTGATACCGTATAATAATGCTTTTAAACATTGTATCGACACCTAATTGGCGGAACATTAAAGTGCTCTCCTTTTATCAGCATACCGCAAAATGCGAATAGGTAATTGATGTACGAGTATATTGAATAATAAGAAAACATTTTCAGACTCCACCAACGTGGTAGTATATATGGTACCTACTAACTACCTACTACCTTATTGTGTCGGTACAAAAATAAGTATTTTTTTTTCTATACTTAATAATAATAAATTAAAAGTAAAAAACTTTTAAAAAAACAAGCTTTTATTGAAGAGCAAAAGATTAACTCGTCAGTGGTGGCATGGAGCCTTGCTTTGTCTTTTAGGCTGACGGCACAAAAACTCTCATTACCTTCGCCCTCAGAAAGAGGGGGCCTTCTAAAAATATGGCCAAAAGAAAAAAATAAGAAAAAGTGGGACGTGTGATTGTCTGCCACCTAAGTGATATTTAAAAAGTAAGATGATTAATTCTTAACTCATGAGTTAAATGTCAAGCTTTTAGATTTAAATAAAATAATAAGTTAGGTTATGTTTACAAGATCTCTTTGCCTATATACGTTAATTGTTGTACAGTTACAATTGGTCCGTAAGGACTACCTTCTATATTTTGATTCTCGGAAACAATAAAAAAAAGAATTAAAATCCTGTCATTGGTAGCAAAAGGGTTTACTAAATTTTAAGCCTACCGTATAAATTAGAAAGCCAACCCAACAGGTTGTTTATTTAAAGTGTGGTCCAAGAAGTTAATTAGATGAGGGAAAACAGCCAAGTTTAATTTGTTCTTAGGAATTCGTGACATTGCCAAAAAAGTCATTATCAATGTTTTAAGCTCCCACCTTCAACGTTTTGGCACAAAAAATAAATTAATTTCTATAAGTAATTGAACTGCTTTACGATTTGTTTGCTTTTTTGGATTTTATTTATTTTATACATTTGAGTCTATGCTTCGATACCGCTCATATCGTCATTGGGTTGTGGAGGTCAGATGGCAGTCGCTTCACGGAAAATATCGAAGTCCAGCCAAATCCGCAGTTAGACTAGTAAAGCGGACCCAAGACTCCGAGGTGAAAGCTTCAGACGCAACAGGGATTAACGCTAGGATGAAGAAGATATTTTAGTCTATGCTAAAGAGCTATTGTCATGTCTAGCTTGTCTTCTCCTAAATTCTAAGTTTGTCTAGTAGATGTTCTTTAGGACATTATATCGAGGGCTCTACCAATTTCTTGTAGCTCAAGCCAACCTCACCTGCTAAATAATTGAAGAGGCTTTGGTGCAGGCTTTCCTCTCAGCGTTGGGAGGTCAGACGAAAAGCGCATCCAAAAACACCATACTAATCAAATATAATACGTGGATCCCACGGATCCCTTCCCAGCCGGAGCGCCGGTGGAGGAGGTTATGTCGGACTCGGAGGTGAGATTGTCATAGCCATATCCCTCGCATCCCGGCCGACCCAGGGCCATATCTCTCAATCTGGCCCTCTTCCGGTGTGGGGACCACAAAGTCCAACTCGCCCTCGGGTATGGGGAGGCACACAATGCGCGCCGCCGCCGCGGCCTGCTTCTGCTAGGGTGACAGGCGACTACACCCATCACCCCTAGGCAGATAATACGTGGATCTTGGGTTTCAAAGTCCAAGTGGTAGAATTCCATACAAAATTACTATGGTTGTTCTATAGGGGGAAGATTCTTTCCATCGGCTTCCCTTTTAACATTTTCACATTTCACCACCACAAAATTCCGCTTGTCAACCAGACAGTACGTACGAGGGTGCGTATCGTGCGCATACCGGCAGCGAAGAGATAGTAGGAATGTCATTGTCAGCTAATTCCATATAACCTTCTTCGGTGATATAAAAACAATGAGCTTTCAAAACCAAACTAATTAGAATTTAATTTCTACGCATTATAGATTGGTGCGTGTGATTGCGTACCCACAGTTTTGATATATAGCATTTAGTTATATGAAGTCTGAAAGATCTACTCGCGGTCTTTACGTTCTTACTAAGTTTCTTCCTTCCTAAGAATTTTCTTCTTCGTACATCTTTTCTTTTTTAAATTGCCTTTCCTTCTGTCTTATCACGGCAGTATAGGTGCTTCACATCAATACACGAATTTTCACTACAATTGATATTTTTTATAACTATATCAATAAGTATCTACAAATATTATATTATATGTCTTCGAAAATATCGTTTAGTACTGAAGCACTTTATCGGCCATAACAACACAATTTCGTCGTTTAAGGTAAATAAAAATAACGTGTTTTTGACATTCATAACGTTATTGTAAGTGAATGTATAAGGGCTGCCGCACCTGGGGCCTTAACAATGGGCCTACACAATACGCCTGCGAAGTAAACTGAATAACTTTATTTAAGAACACAATAAACCACTTTTTACTAGAAAAGGTTTGAATTGTGTAATGCTATCGTGGGTCGGATAGGTGAAGAAAAAGAAAACAAAAAAATATCGAGCACTTTTTGCGTGTTTTTATGATATACCGACGTAATGGCAGACAATTTTCGTTATACATTATGTTCTCGATTGTTATACTATACGCTAGGTAGCAAATTTCAATCAATTATTATTTATTGGATGTTTCGTCTCTTCTGACATAATAAATTTTATAGTAGCAGATATAAAATTGCGTATTGACTTATTCGGTATTAGTTTCCTTTTTGTGTTTGATCAAGCAAGGTAACTGTTTTTTCCCTGCCTGGTAATATATGCCTGCGATGTTTATCCTCCTCCACATAGTAGATAGTCAGTAACATACAGTTATTTGTTCGATTATTATAGGATGCGTTTGATTTCAACTTATATCTGTCACAGCTTAATCAGTTTTACAATTAATTGCGTAGGATGTTAGCTAAATGGCGCCGTTCATTAACGGTCTGAGTGATATTCAGCCGTATCGTTTGTTATAACATTTAACAAAATTGCTGGCTAATGCTTAGGCCATTCGTATGATAGGGAACCACCCAGTAATAAAGAGTTATAGTTGGCTGTGACATATCTATTCTTTAAAGAAATTAAATTTTTATTCCCTTGTTTAAAGTGTATACTTACACACAAAGGAAAGACATATCTTATAGCTGAAGCTTGTTCGTCCACTTCATTAAGACATGAATTATGAATGGGGAGGGGTGGGGGCATTAGCATCCATCTAGAGAGCCCACAACTATGAACACCATTGTCATGCAGATTGTAGCCGGACGTCGGCGGCCATACCCTCCAATATGAGATATTTGCAAACAAACTATACATCGATTATATCCGCTTGTTGCTAATTGTTCTTGGAATTGCAAATTCTGATACTTGATGTAGATGCTCGAGTGTTTGTGATAGTTTGCTTTCGAGACTAGTTTATTTAGGATATTGATATGGGGTGATAATTAGAATGTACAAGAAGAGTTTATTGAATATATTTGCGATTCTTCATCAACTGCCTGGTCTTGTCCCAATTATTTAGGGTCGGTGCAACTTGTTATTCTCCCCCAATAACTGGAAACCTCATTATAAGGATACATTAAAGTAATCCTTACGTTAGTAGTAGTAGTAATGTTAGTCTTTCATAACAATTGCAGCTCCTCTGCTGCTACTACTCTGCGTAAATGTAATATACCTATAATGTTAGTTCTTGTTCAGACTAACGGGTAGCAAAGTTTGAAGTAAAGCTCTGTGTTACATCTAAACTAATATTTTTGCTGAACGTGTTTTGAATAACTATAATCTCTCATCCTAGCGTTAATTCCCAGTCGCATCCGAAGATTTTCAGCTCAGAGTCTGGGGTCCGCTTTACCGTCTTAACTACAGATTTGGCTAGACCTCGATATTTTTTCGTGAAGCGATTGCCATCTGACCTCCACAGCCCAATGATAACATTAGGCGATATCAAAGCTTTGCAGCTAGACCGTTTTTTTTGGATTTTTTAGGGCTCCAACTACCCGTAACGACTGCCATAGATGTTCTTATGGCAACCGGGACCGATGGCTTAACGTGCTCTCCGAGGCACGACCAGACCAATGCAAATACCCATATTTCATGAACACAAATATTTGCACTGAGCGGGGACCGATCCCGCGCCTCCTGCGTAGCGGCCGCGTTCACTACTGCTACGCCACGGAGGCTGTCGAATTTGAATAATTATAATATTTAGTCAATATTATCAGGATCGTATAGAAATAAAGAATTATAATCCTATTTGTTGATATTAGACCTAGAAAATTCCATATTCATGATGTCCAGAACTTTCGATTTATAAAACTGTTGGAATTTCCAAATAACAATGTATTTTTTTTTATAATAACAATAAGAAAGGTTTCTGGTGACAGTGCACCCTTGATTTACTCTCAACATTAAGGAGATTACTATCACAAAGGTCACCAAATTGTTGTAAAGAAGCAAAAAGGAGGATAAGTTCCCTTGTTTTCTCTAACTTTGAAAAGTAGTTAGGTTTTAGTTTTGCTCAAAGAATTTTCCAAGAATTGCCTAAGCCATAATGCTCTTTGTTCTCTAATAAAATTATATTATGTTATAAATTAAACTGAAAAATGTTATCTTATTAAAGTCAAAGTTAAGTTATTCCCTATAGTTAAATTCTTGAATATTTTTTTCAATCCAAAACAAATATACCTTAGCGGCAAGGTTTAGACGGAGGTTACTTGGCCACATTACAAGGAATTTAACTTTGTAAAACTTAATTACGGTAGCAATAACCGCGTTATATTGTAAATGTGTAGGTATTCATAAGTCAGGTGATTTGAGTCAAGATTCTTCTTTGCTCCATCTACATTGTGAAGACTTTCTTAGATAAGTACCGTATTTAATTATTTGTTAATCTATAAAATCTTTGTAGCCCTTAAAAATATTAATTAAATAATAACTTTTCGGCCAGTACGATAAAATAACATAAATAAAACGTTAAAATAACATTCATCGCAACTCACACATTGTTTACACAACTAAAACTACCTCAGCCCCAAAGGGAAACGTTGACACGTCATAAAAAGAACTTGCTCTCGTCTATTATACCATATAGACATACACACATACACTTTCAGCACTTAAGATGCAAACAGTGACATCCAAATCGTTATACTCGAGGGAGATTCGAAATGTACGGTACCGATATTGTGTTAGTGAGTTCTGTTCCGAGCAAAGATGACTGGATATCAGCCATGTGCCTAAACCGCGCCTTTGACTGTTTGGACAAAGACTTCAAAGGGAGACCTCAGTGTAGGTATACTATTACAAAATGCATTAGTTACTTTCATGTGCTTTTGTGTCCTTTTTCTTTCTTCATACTATTGTTTATTATGTATTGAAAGGTTAAGTGATGACATTTTTACGAATATTGAAACATATTTTTATTGATTTAGGGTTATCTAAATATAATATATATACTATATAAAATATAATATATAAAATAATAAATATAAACATATTTTTATCCAATTAGGTGACAGACATTTGGGTGGGTATGACGAAATTTGCATAATTATGATATTATAATGAGACGCACAAAAAAATGTAGCGTCATTTGTGGATGCTATAATCTCGAAGCATCTATACATACACGCATAATAATTTGTAACGGAATAAGTCAATTTTAACTACAGAATAATCTCGTTATTTTTCTTTTTTAGATTATTTTTTTAAAATCAGTAATGAAAAATCAGTTACCGATTTTTTTTGTTGTGGAGGTCAGATGGCAATCGCTTCACGGAAAATATCGAGGTCTAGCCAAATCCACAGTTAAGACTGGTAAAGCGGACCCCAGACTCCGAGGCGAAAGACTGGGAATTAACGCTAGGATGAAGAAGAAGTAACCGATATTAGTAATATTTTTTTATTTATGTGCATTATAAATTATTATGTGTAATTTTAATAACTCGAGTGGCGAGTAAGAAGCTCAGTCTATTTTTCTGTATCAGTTAGAAGATGTCATTGAATTGCATACGTTTCTCTCTCTAAACTCGAGCATCTAATTAAAAATTGCACGTATTACTCGCTGTTACAGTACAAAGATAATTTGTATATCAACGTTAGCAAGGCAGCCTCATAATAAAATACCGTAAGACATGACGCTGAGAAAATAACTAAAATAAACCAGCCTGGCGGTTTCTACATCCGCGAGCTGTCTGACTTTACTAACCGCAAAAGCTGAGTTTCCCAGCAAGACACAATGTTTGGGCGTTCCACTGTAATTTACTGTCTAAAGTTTTGTTTGTTACACTAAAATAAATAAAACAAATAATACTTCTACTAAAATAAATAATACTTCTAAGTAAATTACACTTAGATGTGCTAGGATGTTTCATTTAGTTTTATTTATATTACTTTTTATGTTAAATACTGAAGTGGAAAATAAGTAAGCAATCAATAAAAATGAGACTGTATGTTGCATGTACGCTGCCGGAATATTGTTTACTTCTGAAAAACCTCTGATTTTATTGAGTATAGCAGTCTAGCCCAGCGGTTCAGAGTAGAGCACTGTGAAGTACTAGGCTCTATAGGCTCTAATAAACAAGTATCAGAGCATTCCCCCTGTAAAGGAAAGATCGCGGGTTCGAGTCCCGCCTGAGCTGAATTCGTTGATAAGTTAGCAAACTAAAGCTTTAAAATTTAATTCAAATAGGTAGTTATATAGCTAATCTAGCTGTTCCTTACCTTGCTCTTTAGGAATATTAGACCTGCTCTTGAACGCAGTTAATATTTCTGATACCTCTTAACAAGTTTTATTTGTTTTAATCTTGTTTTTACGACTTCAGGTTATGGACTTAGTCCATCGAAGAAACAGTACTCGTAAATTTTTTAATGTGATATTGACGGCAGTAATGCGAATATTTTTTTTTAAAAGGATGAACTCTCACTTTCATACTTAAAAAAAAAGTAAAATACAGAACACGATAGCTGTTTCTCATTCTCTAGTTTATTAGCTTATGTATTACTAGTTCGGTTCTACCTAACTGATTGCGATCAACATTAGATTTGAAGTCTGGGACCTTTCTGACAAAAGAATCACGTTAAAATCCGTTCAGTAGATTTTGCGGCAATTGCGGGCAAACGAGCAAGAATTTCAAAAAAATAAATCATTTTTGTGTGAATCGTTGATGTAAAATAACTCAAGATCTATTTTAATATCTTTAATGTACAGATACGATTACTTTTCAATTATAGTATTTTAAAGACAATTGAGATTGAACTTTTGGGCAAAAAGATTTTTTTTTGTTGTAAAGTATGTAATAGGTATAGTGTTAAGTGATAAACATAAATACATACCTATAACACGCGTCGGGTCTCAGCTTCTTTTCTTACAAAATTCTTCTAACATCATTAAACCTTACATGTTACCACTGGTTCCGATCATTTTTTTCGAACTGCATGCTGCTACCTGGCTACAAACATTACGTTCATGACATATTTTTTTACCTTTGTCCTGTCTTATAACGATTGGTTATCAAAACTGCATAAATGTTTGGGCTGCATTCTATACAACATTTATGCAATGAAAACTCAGCAAATCTCATTGTTTGTAGAGCCATGCATTACGTGACTATGAGACCATTGGGTGCCTAGTAGGCGAGTTCCCATTTTGCCTCAACATATACGCTAGGGTTGTCGCAATGAAAATAACAAAGCCTCAGGTAATTTCGCTAATGCAAGTGGTTACACCCTATCTACATCGCACTTACAGAGGCTTCGCCCAAAGGTACCTATTAAGAGGGTCGACAGACGGGATATTGTAGACCTTCGCTACTATATTTTGACTAAGTGTTATAGGGTGATATTGTAGTTTCATAGCTAGAGTAAACGAATGATCTAAGAACAGCTATTATCATTTTAACTGATAGTTTAATTTGTTTATACTAACTAAACAATACGCCTTTTATCTATATGTCGATGATTTCTAATTTTGTTACCTATTTTTTTGGTTATCGTTGATTTTGAAGTGGTATAAAAATGGTCAAATAAAAACAAGTATAATATTTTACTTTTGTTTATATAATTGTTTCGCAGGCAATATTATACATTCATATAAGGCCGATACTTAAAGAAATACTGGCCACATAACAAATACAAATTGTTAACCAGTTTGTAAAATAAATGTAAATATACAAACATATTAAGCGTAAAATATGACTACGAAACTTACACATAGAACTTTAGATACAGTTTACAAATTATTTCTCATAAATTCAACAATATTAAAAACGTTAACAATTTACAAAATTTTCACCTATTTTATAGTATTTCAGATTTACATACATTTTGAATATATAAGCCATAACATTCGATTTAAAATTTAAATTAATATAAATCATAGCATATAAATGAGCAAAATAAATTCTAAACGTTCATAACAGCATAGCTACTTTATATTTATGTACATATACATTAACAGGTTATATTTAGATATACATTAATGACACATAGTAGTTACATGGGGAAACGATATCATGTAGTTCGCGTTTCAATTGAAGATATTGTACAACAGCATTTAAGAAGATAAATATCCTTAGAAAGGGGCGCCAGAGGAATTTACTTTTTTAATAAAGTAATATTTTTATATTCATCGCGCCTGTATTCACATATTTGTCACAAAATCCAGCCCTTTGTGATGCCTGTTTCAGCTACCTAAAATACATGTCCCTTAAAATTGATGTGTTATATACGTAGATAGTTAATGTTCTGCTCAGTGCTTCATCCTCATTGCTTATGAAACACATAGATTGTGATTTTAATCTTTGATTACACAGCTTTGTACACAGTATGAATAGAGGCCTGACCCATGTTGCACAAGCTTCTTTAGAGAAGCAGGGCATTCTCATAATCTTCTCTAAAGATTCGAGAGCAATCCTGGTCAAAACCTATATCGGAGTCTAATGAGTATGCTGGGCTGCGGGCTAACAACAATTTACAGGACAATGTTAGAAGCGTTGTATAGTTGTAGTTGGTTCAATTTCAAAATAACCAAGTTGTCATGCCCGCAACCAAAAAAAAAAGAACTAGACTTTCCGTAAAATACTGATGCTATGCGTAGCTCAATAATACATTAACTCCATAAAATATTTAAGCATTTACACTGGATACAAACTGACATTTTGAATTACTAAACTAATACGTATTTTACCAGACAATCACTCGAGTCCATTCACCTTTACCTATAAAAATGTACCGTATCTCTAACGTCTAATTACTGAGACACAAACACTTTGGTTGCTGCACAATGCTAAACCATGCACAATTTTAAGTCAAGTGCGTTGAAAGATTTAGCTCAGTTACTTATTAAACCGTAAATTCGTGACGAATTCAATATCGGTCAGAAGTTTGCGAACAGAAGACTCAGTACAAAGTCGATTAGTTTCCTAAAATTCGGCCTTAACTTTGCACATGGCTTCGAGAAAAAGTTTAGCACGCGGCGAGCAACAAGGCTGTTATTAAAAAGATGGTGTGTGGTGAAACGCAGTGTGAGGCACTTGTGGGTGGCCCACCACCACCAAGATAGCCTGCATCTTCGTCCCGTGGCCCACCTTCCCGGAGTGGGCCCTGAAGGCTGGAGCGGACGTCGTTCGTTTCTTCGATGGCGTAATCTCGGTCGTCATCGTCACGTGACTTGCGGTTTGGTAGCTCCATTTCTGCATGGAAATAACATTAAATTAAATAAGTAATTGCAACTTTATTTATTGAAAATTATTTGAGGTCATTTTACTGTCTTCAATTAGTGAATTGAACATGAATTTTAATGCACTTTGCTTTGGCCGGGATGTTTTTTTGAGAATCTTATTTTTGTGTGTTATTGTACATCATAGCCCACTAAAGTTTTCACCATTTATTTTGCACCAACTGTTTTCTACAAGTTTATCTTTATCTACGATTGAAACGGAAAGGGTACAAACGACATCAAATGTTCAAAGGAAAAACATTCCATAGGACACTAAAACACTTACGAAAAACCGATTTTCTTGTGAACTGTAATTGTCGCTTATACCCTTATCCTTTCAATCGCCCAATGTAGAGGCAGTGTAAGTACAGCCACGTTCAGTCATTCCAGCAAGATTCTAGTTCAGTCTAGTTATCTAGTAGGAGCTAAGTTGAGCGTGTTTTGATTCCGTAGTCATAGTCACTGATTTACAAGGTAGGTACAATGAAAATTAACATGGCATTTGCGTTTCTGCTTGTTAAGATTTAGTTTATAACTTGGGAAATTCGTATGCGGGAACTGTAGGTATGTATCTGTATTAGTTAGTATATTTTTAGTATATTATTTCCAATCAGCTATGCCCACCATAACTCTTGTAAGACCTCTCAGAGAATAGCTAATTTAAAACCACAGTTTAAACTCACGTGAGAAGGAAATTATCATATTCTGTCCTCCGTGCAGGTGCCCGACTGATACGCGTTTAATAATATGTATATCATCCGGTTATCGACTCCATAACTATCAGTGAAATTACGTTTTTAAAATATGTATTTTAAAACCTTATAAAATCTTGTAAAATTAAAAAAAAAAAATTAATTAATCAATATTAACTCTGAATATTTTTGAAAATTGTATAGCATCACGTTTTATTTTGGCAGATCATACCGAATACGAAAGTATTTGTTACATACTTCTTTCTAAATGAATTGAAATCACGCGTTTTGAAAACGTGGCAGTTACTACATCTGTTTCGATTAGCTAATAATGTTATAGCAGAGACAATTTTTCTCGAACTATACCTATCTGTAGATCATTTTACTGAGGCAGGCTGGAACTATTCAACTCACCGTACAGCCTGATGTTGCCTTCAGCGTCGCCTATGGAGTTCTTAGATATGCACTTGTAGCCCCCGAGGTCGCTCCGCTGTATGTTCCGGATAACAAGCCGCATCTGCACACTGTATGCCGAACTGTTGATCTCGGTCATCTGGTATTTGTCGTTTGATATTATCATTTCACCTGTAAAGTAAAATACTGTTAGTATTAATTATTATCACAGGAGTAACCCCGCAAACGCTACCAGTTCTTGTCAATGCCATAATAACTAATTAAAAAGTAAAGTATGCCTTACTAATAGTACATTATGGTACAAGTGAGCAACGTTGGTGATTACCGCCGAGGCGCCATTGAGACCCGAGCCGCCAGGCGAGGGTCTTAAGACAGCCGAGGACGGTAATCATCATGCTCACACGTGCCATACGACGTTTTACAACACACTTGCGAATAAAATAATACTACAAATACTAAATAAACAATACTACAAATTAATTCGTTTTCCTATGCGCGCGCATTTAACAATGGCGGTCGACCATATTTAAAAAAAAATGAGGTTTGAACTTAACTTTTTTTTACTCTGTTTTTTTTCTGTACTTAGAGAAAAAAAAAAGTTAAATTTGAGCGAAAATTTTGTTTATTACACAAGTATTACAAGTTGAAATTATTTATTTAAATACGAAAATGCATCAAATGACCATACAATAGGCGTATTAATTTATTCGTACTATTAAACACGTTATTTTTTGTATCAAAACTTTTTTAAGAACATAGACAATTATAGACACTTCCTATAAAATTTAAAAAAGAATCTATAACTCACTTTTGTGAATAATAGTAATGAAAAAGTCACAGTTTTATAATAGGTGTCATTCCGCGCTTAATTGCGGTAAAATAATATCACTGTTATGAGCAGGTGTGTTGTAATAGTTATTTGTTATACAAGAGTGCAAAGTTGCTTTTTAACCGCGTGCTCAGTTTTGATGACCGAGCAAGCGAAAGATTCTAAATTTGAATCACGAGCATAGCGAGTGATTCATAAATTAGAATCTTGAGCGTTAGCGAGGGAATCAAAAGAGCACAAGGTGTAAAATCTTTGCACTCGAGTGCAACACGTAACTTTTCATCCCACCTCAGCGAGGAAATAATGAAATGCTTCTTCTTCCTAGCGTTAATTCCCAGTCGCATCCGAAGCTTTCACCTCGGAGTTCGGGGTCCGCTTTACCAGTCTTAACTGCGGATTTGGCTGGACCTCGATATTTTTCGTAAAGCGACTGCTATGTGACCTCCACAACCCAATGGTGACATTAGGCGATATCGAAGCATTGCAGCTAGACCGTTGTTGTTGAACTTTTTATGCATACAAATATTTGCACTGAGCGGGGATCGGACCCGCGCCTCCTGCGTTGCGGCCACGTTCACTACCACTACGCCACGGAGGCTGTATAATAATTATGTGTAATAATACTAATAATAAAATATCAACAAATAAAATTCAACAACAATGTTCAACCATAGGACGTGAAAAAAAAAATTATGCGCGCAAAGCAAATTTAAAAAAAAAGTAGGTACACCAAGGAGGTTCCGAGTTGAGTTTTTCATAAATTAAAAAAAGTTGTATGATAAATCGGCACCATAGAGGTAGAAGTAAATAGGTTTAATGATGTTTTGAGTTCACAAACCTAGTACACACGATGTTCTAAATTCAAATTTACTTTACCACTCTAGAGGGTGAAAGCGACTTTTACACTCAGATATCGAAGAAAAAAAGTAAGTACTCTTTCCGAGATGGTGGGATGAAAAATATATTAAACGAGGTTGAACATAATTATTATTTTGAATGAAAACTGTTGAATTAGTAAAACGTAGTACGTCGTAGGTTGTTTGAAATAATTTTATATTATTTTACACATTATTAAGATTGCTATCACTTCAATTAAAGTACCTACACTACTCACAAACAAATCATAAACACAAAATACATCCAAATGAAATCAGTTCCTCTAGACAAGTGACAATTCGTTGCTCGGTGTATGATGGAATAGAATGATAAATGTATAGGATTTGACGTTTTTGACATTCGTTGGCGCCTGTCATATACGTCAAATCCCATACATTTGGCATTCTATTCTATCATACACCGAGCAACAAATTGCCACTTGTCTAGAGGGGCAGTTCCTCTAGATAAGTGGCAATTCGTTGACCGGTGTATTGTAAAATAGAATGACTAATGCATAACCCATACATTCGTCATTCCATTCTACAATACACCGGCCATAGAGTTGCCACTTTTCTAAAGGGGCAGATTAGACTTCTCTTAATCGTAAGTTTAGAATAATATAATACAGAAGCGATATTTCATCGTTCATCAAAACAACATTTTCTAAAAGTACCTGTTTTAAATCGGGCCTTTCCCCAGTGCCAGGATTATCACACAGCTTGAAAGTTATACTTCATTCCCTTTGGACGAAATTTTTATTTGATCATAATAAGTTTGAGGAAATATCGAGCCCTGTACTTAGCGTAGACGTATTTTTAATTAATACCTAATCTATATTAAGTAGGTACTTCTATCGAAATGGGTAAGCAAATAATCATAATTTATAAAAACAGAATTTTATATCGATTTAGAAAGAAAAAAGAGAATCGACCTCGGACGGGACTTAAGACGGTTGTATAGAGGAATTTGGATCGAGGTTGTACGTGTCTCGGTGGCTTAGTGGTCAGAGCATTCCCCCTGTAAGGGAAACATCGCGGGTTCGAGTCCCGTCCGAGGTCGATTCTCTTTTCTCTTTCTTAATCGATTTAAACAGTTAGCATAATAAATGCTTCAAAATATAAACAATAATTGACCATCATATAAAATTCTTTTGACTCATTCAAAAGAATTTTATATGATGATGATGGACAATTAAATTTTTTTTTTTTAATAAATTAATTATATCTATTAAAGCTATCATTAAATATGAATTTCATTTACGAAATGATAGGCTTTTGCTTCTATTAGTACATTCATTTGTTTCACCGACCTTTATTCGATAGGCGCAAGCCTTTCCGTCCATTTATATTCGCCCACTTCCGACCATTGTCCGTTCGATATCGAATTGAAATATTGTTTCGGCATGTCGTATGCGGAACAATGCACTATACGTTCACATAATGTGTCTACTTCAGTGAGAATGTGTATACTCTAACAAAACAGCATTTGGTTAAAATAATATTCAATTTCATCCCATGTCGCAATGTCAACAGGCAAATGTTGATTTTAGGGCAAGTGTTAACATTATTCGTTCCTGTTCAATTTGTCAGTCGGAAAGCTTAATGTGCTTCACAAAACAATAGTAATTACAATGATAAACTGCCGCTTTGCGATTGTTAATCCATTAATAGTGCGTAGCTGTATCATTGTCGGGGATGATATTTTGTGAATCAAAATGTACTTTATCGTTACGAACATCAGCTATAAGTATCTACAAAATAATGTAACGTTTTAACCAATCGATAATATTTGTAGATGAGAATAACGGACATGGGAAAACAATCCGATTTTCGATCTAAACTCAGTCAACCTAACGTGTTGAATTATAAATTGGATGTGCTAGTGCATTGTAGATTTACACACACGCACATCTGTCACCACTATTTATGTGTGTTTGGTAAATATTTACGGTAGGTAGGAGATTATTGTTATGTTTAAAAGTACCTATATGTAGCGGTTTACTAATGTTTGGCAAAAAACGTTTCCCAAAGTGTCACATGCCAAAGTATCTTTCCCAAATTTTCATTTGGCAAAACAACTTTTCGCAATTTTACAGTTAGCAATACTATTTTTGGCAAATTATTGTTTAACAAATAATTACATGGCAAAGTTTCATTCTACCAAATATTATTTAGTCAAATATGGTTTAGCATGTGATTTACTTAAGAGTCTAATTTCACCGCATTAAAATTTCACCGCATTAAAATCATTAAATTTTTAATTTTAAGATCCAATTTTTTAAATACACTGCTGCATGGATGTTTTTTTCACCTTGGACAAATAAATTTACAGGTAAGAACTTCTAATAATTATAATTTTGTTATCATACAAATCATTTCCTGCTCTGTTGGGGTCACAGTTCTAACCTAACCTAACCCTCTAGCAGTTCCAATTCAGCCTACGTTACAAACTACGTCTTTACTACGCCTTTACAAAATAAAGCATTTGCTAAATGTATATTTGACGTAATGAAAATTGAGCATGTAAATATTTGCCAAATGAATATTTGACCAAGTGATTAAAATGCGAAATGTAAATTTGCTAAAGATTCTTTTGGGAAATGAAAATTTGCGATAAGTTTTTTGGGAAGTGAAATTTGACGAAACATATTTTGCCAAACGGCAGGATCCCATATGTATCACACAAGATAAGGTCGCCCACAGAAGTATCTCAAGAGCTAAGGTGATCGACAACTTGGAAGGTACGGTGGTAGCACATGCCTTCACCTATCGTAAAAAAAGCTTGAATAATATAATATTAAATTTGTCCTCTGAAGATTTAGAAAAAAATATACATCTATTATTTATTCCTTTATATTACTTTAAAGATCATTTGAAAACTTAGTGTTCAGTAACTTTTGGGCGAACTTCTAAAAGTGACATCGCTTTACAATTTCTGCTAATGATCATCTCGCTACTCTGTCAATATTAATCTCCCTCATTGTCCTCAAATTCATATAACATTTATTTCTCCTTTATTAGTAAATATTGTGACATCGGCTCGATACAATCGTTAATCACGACACAAGGCAGTTGTCTCCGTCGCTAATAAACTCCCCTGACAGCACTTAATTTCACTCATTGACAGATGCGCACAACTTTCAATTTGAAATTGGAATGTAATGTTGACTAAGAATTTTTCACATTTTTTACGCTCTCTTTTATGATATTTAACTTCTTTCCTCCGTGTATTTAACTAACTTCTTTATGAAATAGAGATAAAACTTTGAAGATTCTTCGCAATCGAAGTCTCGAAATCATAATAAAACTGCAGAAAAGAATGAAATCTTTTGAAACCATTTTAGCTACCAATATCATAATATACCATTAATATACCAATACCAAAAGCTCTTTAGTCATTAGCATTTTAGTGAATATTTTTCAAAAGTTCTTAGTTTACACAAACACATACTTGCATCCATTTTGATGTGTAGAGTATAAAAGAGTTAGCCACTAAAGCACTAAGTCGACAAATAAGCATGGCGCCAGCTTGATACTGATGTCTGATACCAAAGACATCCCCGCTCTTCTACAAGGGGCGCAAGTAGCGCAATTATAAAACAGAGAAACGTGTATTTGCGCGATACAAGCTTTTGATATCATCCTAACCCTAAACTTTTGATATCAGCCTTACTTTAACAACTACAACCTTGAAATTTGGTAGGTACGTTCCCTATGTGGTGTAGACATTCGCTAAGAACGGATTTTACGAAACTCCACCCCTAAGGGGGAAACACGAGCTCCACGCATACGAAGTCGCAAGCGGCCGCTTGTATACTATATTACAGAAAACTCATTATCTTCTATCAAAGTTGTTCAAGTTACGGTGTGTTAAACTATAGAGATTTAGTCACAATAGCGTACCATTAATTTTGTGGTCAAGCCAAAGACATCGAGAAGTGACAAGAGCTTAGTGTTGGAGCGTTGACCACAAATCTGCGGGCCGCTAGATGCAACTGACACCTCAGGGGGCCAACAGAGCCACCGCGCTTGCCACAATACGCCCCCTTTTGTTTATTGTTGACATCTTTATTAATTAATTATCAATTTGGAGATAAATCGAACCCATGTTGGCTTTGTGAATGGTGGCTTAAAAAGTAAGGTCAGGCAGGATTAATAGATTGCTTCGTTATGGTATTGATAAGTTTGTTTTTATTTTACTTATCGAATATTGAGTACTTAACACTGAACACTTTCACGTTAATGATTTTTCTGGGGCAGTTTCGAAAAGCTAGGGAATAACTAAATTTTTGTTTCAAACTAGGAACTGAATAACTGCCGATAAATAATTATTCATATTATATATAATTAGTTATTCATATTATTATATTGAAATGCCCCCACAACATAAAATCCTTTACACAGGTTAATAACATAAGTTAAAGTTGATATTTAATTGCCGTTAATAGGTACAATGATCTGACAAGACAACATTATTGTATATCATGGAACGCGAGAGTTTAAAAGTTAGCCAATTCATAACTTCATCTAAATTATACTGCACTAAAAATATTTGTTAAAGTGTAATCGACAAATGACCTTAACACCGTAACAATAAATTAAGCAATTTTATTTAAATAACGCCCGATTGAAATTACAATAAAAAGTTGTCGGAAGGCCTGGATGCGAGAGCGGACACTCCCATTCCATGTCCGGCGCGGCCGGCACGCCGCTTGTCCCATCTCGTCACGCCCGTGTATTACCTAATTTAATTTGTAGTCCACGCAATTTATGGGCCGCAGAAGAGCCGTCTACCCCCTCTGTTTGTTAGTAACGACCCAGACATGTGGGCAATACGTCACTTCACAATTGAGTGTTAATTGTTTAAAAAGTTATTGCGTTTATGCTTGCTAAAATATAGAACTCGATAAATATCTAAAGTACAAAACGATTTTAAGTAGCGATCACGTTTAATGTACTTGATGAAATTCACTTTGACACCGTGCATAAAAATATTGAATATTATCACAATAATGAATATTAATGAATGATAATGAATATTAAAATGTGCAAATGCGTAAGGGAGACGCAACACGAGATCAAAAGCGTAGACCGCGAAACACGATCTTTTTGGAATTTTTGTGTACCTATACCTACTAACTTAATACTGTTATTTTTAGAAATGTTGCAAACATAAACTTTAATCTGTGTAGCATGTTTACATTTGAAATTGGCATAGAAAAATACAGCCACAAATCCGTCACGTTCCTGTGTAAAGAACAGTCGGTTTAGTTTACGCGAGTAATATTTGAAATTGAATTTAGATTTGTACGAATATTGTGGTACGTACGTGAGAGTAAATATTGTGACTGTAGCCTAAAGCAATTTGAAGCGGGCGGGTCAGCGGTCTTTGTTGCATATCGGGCGGTAATAGAATTTGGTCCGCTTTTTGCGCGGTCGCTCGCCCCGACCGCGTAATAGCGAGCTCGGTTGCCTTTGTAACTGCATCTAAATCTGCCTGCACTATCCGCCTTGTTTGGGGTATAAATCAAATTTCCAGTAACCCACTACCTTTTAGTAGAGAATAGTGATTATACATCAAAACTAACGTAAAAGCTATCTAAAGATATAATATATATTCAGTAAAACGTCAAAATCTGTTTTCCTTTTTATAAATTCATAAATTCAATTAAAATTTACACCAGGCAGATTCCATGAAGAGTTGAGGTTACTAACTTTAAATTCTGCCTATTAATGCCTTATATTTAGTAAGCGTCTAATATAAAGATTTTTGACAGACAATAATATAACGAATAGAATATTCTTTAGGCACACCACTTAATTATGAAACTCACAAAGTTACAGAAAATCTTAATACTATTTATTTATAAAAATGTTCAATCTTCATTTTCATCTACTAAGATGAAATGAAGATTAACTCCAGACTGCTAACTCTAGAGCGGACTTGTTTCATTATTATAAAATAATATAATTGATAACGAATCTCATTGAATTTAAGTGACTAAACTTGCTAAAGGCATGTCTTTCACATTTCATTTTTATATCGTAATCCTTTCATTCAATCATTTCAATTTATCAGCTAAGTAAACCACTTGTCTAAACTTTTTAAAGGCATATTTTGTTTTTCGAATCTGAACTCCAATTCAAATGCATCTAACTTTAACAGACCCTCGGTGCTTGCATTCAAGTGCATAAACTATTCGATTATACCGACAAAAAATAGTTTAAAGACCGCATTGCGAAAAACTTTTTTCCGTTTTGTCGGGATTCGGTAGAAAGCGGTTCACACATGTCGCGGTGTCGCTCGGTGTGTGGTGGTGTGGACGGCGTCGGACGGCTGTGAACGGCACAACTCGGTCCTGGACGGCCCGTAACCCGTAAATCCATTCTAACTCTACTTTAGTGGCTAGCTGTTGTCGGCCAACCGTGCCCGGCGTTTGTTGCAACGCATTAGCCACTCCAAAATAGGCGCTTTCCTCTAAAACGGATTCTGGAATGTTAGGTTGTGTTTGCCTGCTTTTTACACAACGAATACGATTCTGCAGATTTTTTCACATTTTACCGTTAGTTATCCCGAGACCCCAACGTCAATTGCTGCATTCTGTTTCATAGATATAGCAAAATTATACAAATGCCGGCACTGCATTGTCAGTTTTATGAATAGCCCGATTTACGGAGCGTGCGACCGTTGGGTCAGTTTTGTTTCAGTAGCAGCGTAATCTCCCACATTTGATCTTTATTTCATTCATCTAAATATATGTACGTAAAACAAACGTAAAGTAAATATTGAGCTTATCTCTGGCACATTGCTCTCCGTGGCGCTGCGAGTGCTTTTGTCCATCTGTCACCCGAGCACTAAATAAGCAACTTTTATCCTGAGGGCGTCATTTTAATGAGAAATAATGAAGTTCCCGACCCCTCTGATGTTTTGTTAGGTTAAGAGCCGTATTTGTATTAGTTAGCACGTGTTTTTATATAGGTGTTTCACAAGTTATATTTCAAAGCGTCCAATATAGTTCCCCTTTTGTCAGGCGACTATTTACGTTGGGTAATGGAGATAATATTGCTTAAATGGACGACTTTAATATTTCTCCAACTAGTGATAAAATTAGAGGCGGTAGGTCGAAGTATTTGTTTAAATTTAGAGCAGTGGCTTTCTTCTCAATCTCACGAATTCAGCGTCGTCGGCCTGATTTACATTCGAGGCGGGGTAGCTTGAAGAACTTTTCAAATGTTTCATATGAGATTTGCTGAAAAGCGGACCCTGGGCTTCGAGGTGAAGATCCGGGTGCAATCGGCATGCAACACTGATGATGACTGTTGTAGCTTTTCTGTATGAATTCATTGCGCATCATAAAACTTTTTATGTAATTGGGCATTTGTAGTACAACATGGATAGAATATCATTAAATGAACAATTTGCATTATTTCCAATGCTGTAATACATTGACTGTTTTCTTTTTAATCTTGATTAAAACATCATAAACCACGCAAACGACAAGAAAACTCTGATCGCCTCTAATAAACAGTGTTCATTTATTAATTTCTGACACTGCAATATTTTATGTTGTCATCGTTGCTATAATTATGAGGTCGTTAATAAGCCGTAACATAGGCGGCATATAATCAAAGTAAAAATAAATCTTTGCAAAATGAAAAACGGTCATGAAATAAGCGCATATTTTTTCCTTTTAAATACGACCATAAAAAGGCAATAACTTGTAAGCAAGCACTAGCCCCTGTGGCCTGTCAAAGAGGATAGTAGGAACATGAATAACGGCACGTTTAATGACTGCTTTAACGCTTTCAATGTGCTTTATGAATAATGAAATTAGTTGCTTATTCCATTCTTGAGGTTCGTGCTTAGTACTTAATAGACTTTATGAGTTTGGCCGTAAACATCTTTTGAACACAATCGCAGATTACACTAATTACTGGTTGTTAACTGATACTAGGGTAAAACTAAACGCACTCAGAGAATAATTGCCTTGGTCTTTATGTTATTGTGGATTGTATTGAGCGATTCCTCCCTTCATAGGTGTATCCGTAAACAAATAATTCATAAAATGTTACAAATGGATTTGAACCAGACCCACGCGATCTGGTTCGAATACCTAAACAGCTTGAAGAAAATGTAACTAAAATAATTTAATGAAAAATTAAAATTTCAGTAGGCACGTTATTAAAATTCATTATGTTGAGTACTTACCGTTCTCTCTCGTCCAGTAGTTAATGGCCTTAGGTGAAGCCTCAACGTGACATTGCAGCGTGACATCGGTGCCCGTCGGTGCACCTACCAACTGATTTGGTACTTGCACCAAAGGGTGAACTGTAAACAAATTTAAAATATTACATTTTGGCAATATTCACAGATGGTAAATCAGATAAATCAGGTTTCACCGATCAAAATAAAAAAGCTTTTAATACAATCAGTTCGCGGTCTAAGAATGAATACAGTCTTATTAAGAATGAATATTACTTCATCATCATCATCACCATTTCAGTCATAGGAAGTCCACTGCTGGACATAGGCCTCCCCTATAGATCTCCAATAAGACCGGCTGGAAGCGGCTCGCATCCAGCGCGTTCCCGCGGCCTTAATAAGGGTATGTCCACCTTGACTTTGAATATTACTTACAACAGTGAAAATTAGGAAAAAAAGAGTAGTAAACTAAATATTTTAAGGTTATTTAAAAAAACGGCGTTCGTGTACGAAAACAGTGTTGAAAGTAGACGAAGGAAAAAGGGTACGCGAAGGTCGCAGCAAGTGAAAATATTTTGCCTGTGCCTTCGCCATTGCGAAAGAGTCGTGAGTATATAATATGGCAAATATTTTAACTAAACTGAGTTTACACAAATCATTTATCATTTAAATTTTTTGAACAAAATGTGTTGACTCGGTTTAAAGTGAATGAATAAATATATAATATCATCGATGAAATCCAGCCATAGCGTCGTTGCAAAGAGTTTTGTGTACTTATAAGCTGCCATTAAAAGTGTTTGTAAGACAATTAGGAAAACGATATATCAAATAATAATATTCAACTCTAAGCCTTCTGCAATAAATTATAGCAAAGAAGTAATGGACTGCAACCCCTCTAGTCTAATGTAAATTGGCTGGAAATAGCTACTTCAACCGTTTTTAAGCCACTTGAAAAGCAGTCCCTACCTCAAGCGTCACATGAATGGTCCTTATTCTGTAGCATAAGCCCCGAAAAATATATATGTGCAGAACAATATGAAAAGGTAAACGCTAATGTATTTTTACGTTGTAAAAATACTTGATCTTATCGCGTACTACAACGTTCGATATACTCGTATTTAACACAACGTACTCGTGCTATCTCCAGGTCATCTTTGATATTATAACAAAGTCTATGTTAGAGAATATCATGTCTGGAAAATTCGATTCTCATTGAGTTCGCGATCGTTTTCGATATTTGGGAGATTGAGAATAGAACAAGATGGAATTTTGAACAGAAATTACGATGTAGCCCTTTGATCAAGAAATGAAGTAATTTTAGTATCAACAGTTCACTTCGATAATGGAATTTAAAATAAAAATTTTAACGAGACGAGAAAAAAAAACAGAAAATAGTTTTTCCCAATACATCAATTATATTAAAAGTTGTCCAGTCTCTAGTCATAACAAACTCTCATCAGTCATTCGCAGCATCCACACTATGGCGTAAAAATTGTAAAACGGTGTAGTACCTTAAAACATTTTATTTTTTGAGTTAAAAGTTACATTTGGGGTTGTCAGAGGATGCAATTTTCTTTTTTGATAATATGAAGAGTTTAAAAAAAAAAGTTAAATCCTAGTTTATGGGGTTGCAACCTTTGTCCCACCATAAACCATAAAAACCATTTGAATCCTTTTTCCAAACTGGCGGTTTGGAAAAAGGGTTCAAATGGTTTTTATGATTTATCTGACGAATTTTTGAAGAAAATTGCACAAAAGCATGCTAAGCACACAAAAAAATAGTTTCTTTTGTGATTGTTATTGATTTTTTGATAGATATAATTTACATTATTAGATGAAGAATAACAACTTTAAGCAATAGGGATGATGACAAGGTCGTTCGATTCTACCAGATACTGTTTAATCTCTTTGTTTTTGCTGAAAAAATATTATACCTTGCGAAACAAAACATTGCTAACTAAATTGAAACTATGACTTTTTATTATTTTTTGTTACCAAAGTAGGTCAATATAAACACAATCAAATTTAGCCCCATAAAACTTTTTAGATTCTTAATTAGATTTCAAAAATAACTTTCATTACAAACTATTATAATTACAAATGTAAACGCAACGCAGACCGAGATAAATGCGATATTATCTTGAGCACTATGCATTTTAATCAGGTATGCGCCACAAAAGCGTGATGTTACGCTTTTGTAATGATTTTGTATAGAGCGTTTTCCGTTCGAGAAATTGAATTTTCAAAATCAAATATCATTGAAACTACAAACTGATCATTTTTCGAGAATAAAAAAAATTGTCATCATCTGTATTCATTCTATCTATCGTTTAGCCCTATCACTAGCTGCGTCGCAATAAATGTAGTACATAAATTACACGATAAGAATTAGTTTTATTACCTAAAAAACGAATTCTTGTCACGTAGTTTAAGAAAAAATACTTAGTCTGTGATATTCTTGTGCAAAGTCATAAATAATACATTAATATAATTTGTTTTTTTTTTTTATCAACCTAAGTACATTCATATATATTCTGCTTTATCCATACTAATATTATAAATGCGAAAGTAACTCTGTCAGTCTGTCTGTCTGTTATGCTTTCACGTCTAATCTGCTGAACCGATTTTGATGAAATTTAGTATAGGGGTAGATTAGACCGACATCCACGCGGGCGGAGCCGCGGGCAACGGCAACGGTTGAGGTTGGCTTAGCCCCGAGGGTTTTAGAGGGGCCCCCTATACCCTAATCGACATATTCTTTTTTTATATTTTTTTTAAAGAATATTAGCAACCGTTATTATTAATATTCCCTTTAACCCCTCCAACTAAGTTAAATAGCTCGTGCTAGGAGTGGGTTCACGTCGGTAGTGTAATGGCCAGGATTCGAACCCGGGACCTCTCGATCGTAAGGTCGACTCTTTAACTACTAAGCTACCGACGCTTATAATTCATTCATTATTACGAGAGTATGTGTAAAATCGTGATACTCTTAAAACACATACTTTTGATTGATAGCGATTAAATTTAATCGTTATTGCATTCTTAAATAATAACAATAGGCATGAATCAAAAGGCATTAGAAACCGCGTCAAATAACATGTCATGGGATTAGGAGGCGGATCACATTTTCAACTGCGACGCCACTATTCCATTAACATGTCAGCTCATAAATTACAATCGCGTATTAATTGTGACAAATTGTTAGAGTATCGCCTGCAACAACATGGCGCATTTCTAGGATTCTCATTTATGTATTGTTGTGTTAGCGTGACAATAAGATACACATTTGACACGTTATTGAAGCATGAAGTGGTCATCTTTATCATCGACCCGTAGTTTGTGTACGTATATTTGTATTATCCCTACTAATATTATAAATGTGAAAGTAACTCTGTGTGTCTGTCTGTCTCGCTTTCACGCCCAAACCACTTAACCGATTTTAATGAAATTTGGTATAGGGGTAGATTTGACCTTGAGAAAGGACATAGGCTATATTTGGTCGCGATAACCGACTTACACGCGGGCGGAGCCGCGGGCAAAAGCTAGTCTATTTATAACTTTGTCTGTGTAGGTTCTTTATTACCGTTTGAGGTCAGGAAAAAAAAAGGTGGAGCCCTTATAAGATCATTTTGTTGCCCACCCATCTGTCAAGTCGAGACCTCTTTTTCAAAAAGAAGTGATATCAAGTTCAAATTCAGATCAAATAAGTACTTCGGGCTGCAGTTTTTTGAGGTGTATTTTTTTTATTCAACTTCAACGCTATCAAAGATATAAAATATTTAGGGTAATACCAGACTCATATGCAAGCAAAAATGTTGAAAATTATATAAATGTAATTTTATTCCGCAGTTAAATTTTGTACGGAATCCTTAGTTCACGAGTTTGACCCACATTTGACCAGTTTTATTAATAGCACGTAATGATGTGCAGATAGTGACATGAAGATCGATTTATTCATCAGAATAAATATCATACCTGTTTAGTTACTATATCAATAGTAACTAAATAGGTATGTATAAATTGAATATTTCAAATGTTACACATAAAGTATGTCTATGCAAATCTACGATAGACCTTCATCGTTTTAGTTTTTTCTGGAGTGTTAACAACTTCTGCTAAATTTAATAAAAAAATTTAAGATAACTAAGTTTTTTTAATTAATACTCTGTAATATGAGAAACTTGAAGAAGTGCAACGATAAAGAAATAACTCTCACGGCGGCACACGTCTCTCGCGCATCATACATATTTACTCAGAGTCGCTCCACCACTTTGGTACACTCTGGCTAAACTTCACTGCGTCTGTCAGGTGTTTACTTTTGAATATCATACCAGTATGCTGAATACTCAGGAGTATTCAATGAACATTTGCATTAACACTATTTAACATTTAAATGTTTGCATGCAATTAAAATGTGTTAGCAGCAGTTTACTTGGAGGCGTATTGCATATTTTACAATGGACGGAAACAATTTAGGGGTTGCATTAATTAGTAATAGTGTGGACATAATATTTTTTTTTTCTTCACATGAACAATGAAAATAATGAAAAGAGTTTCCCACATAAGTAGCTAAGCGCTGCTTAGCTGTTTAATCCGTATTTTATTAAGTAAGAAGCTTTTAGTTCATTCGTTTCTCTATGCGTGTGCACTCATGCAGGTGCCAATTTCCTACAAATAATGTGGGGCAAATTCTGTGTAAAAATAATTAGACTTGCATGAAAAAAATGAAAATGAAATGAATGAATAAAATGAAGCGGATAACGTTACCGTTCCAGTAGTCAATGTTTATTACTTCACTGCTTCACTAAATCTATTTCACTGAAACCCGTCTAGCCATCTTAATATTATAAGGAGTTTATGTGGCATCATAAGCAAATGAAACATGTAATTTACCATTGTTTATAATAAATAAATAAATAAATAAATAAATAAATAAATAAATAAATAAATAAATAAATAAATAAATAAATAAATAAATAAATAAATAACATAATTTTTCACAACGTAATGTTTCGTTTTTTTTTCGTAGCATGGTAGATTTATGCTTGGTCGATGTATATATTTCTAGAAATATGTACATCGACCAAGCATGTGTATTATTTATGTGTTACCAATCCATTGTTTTACATATGTTTAATAATTATAGTATCTCCAATGCACCTCCAGTGTTCGTTAGAATACTAGATTCAATTGTAGAAGCAAAGGTATGGGTTGCTTCAACGCTGAAACACTGAGTATTAAAAAAAATCCGGCCAAGTGCGAGTCGGACTCGCCCACGAAGGGTTCCGTAGCAGCAAGGGCGAAAATTGCGGTTTATGACGTATTAAAAAAACGACTTACTGGATCTCGTTCAAACCAATTTTCAGTGGCAGTTTCCATAGCAATGTACATCATATTTTTTTTAGATTTATCATTCTCTTATTTTAGAAGTTAGAGGGGGGGGGGGGGGGGGCACATTTTTCCACTTTAGAAGTGTCTCTCGCGCAAACTATTCAGTTTAGAAAAAAAATATGTTAGAAACCTCAATAGCATTTTTAAAGACCTACGGGGTATAGCCCACACGTAAGGGTTTGATGAATAAAAAAAAAATTGAGTCTCAGTTCTAAGTATGAGGTCCCCCAAAATTTAATGCTTTTTTTCTATTTTTATGTTAAATTCTTAATGCGGTTCACAGAATACATCTACTTATCAAGTTTCAACAGCATAGGCCTCATAGTTTCGGAGAAAAGTGACTGTGACATACGGACGGACAGACAGACGGACAGACATGACGAATCTATAAGGGTTCCGTTTTTTGCCATTTGGCTACGGAACCCTAAAAATGGGCCGTATAAATATTGTCATTGAAAAGACGCAGGAAGACCAAAAAACAACCAAACGGATCGTCGAGTTGTTCTTAAGGCGAACGGATTATTTCACAAATGTAAACAATTGCACCAGTATCCTCAAAAGTCTATTTAGGGTGAATTAAGGAAAACGGAATTTTCTTTCACGACCTTTAGATCGGAGCTTATTTGCGGTTATTCTCTTTGACCGTCGTTAAGTTCCTTTGGACGGCTTTTACGAGTTTGAGTGGCCAATTTAGCGAACAAAATCTGAACGATCAGAATTTTTGTTCTAATTAATAACTCCAAGGGGCTACGAGGGTAGCCTTTTGCTTATTAAATAAAGCGGAATAATGAGCCGTCGAGATGTTAATCTAATTGCAATTGCGTTTTATTCACTTGTATATTATAAGAGTTAAGGCTGCAGGGGTGGAATATTCCACGATCTGAAATTATTACGTGTGTTCTCTCTTAGTGCGCTGTATATAACTTAAAGAACGTGATTAAGTAATCTCTAACTGTATAAGTAGATAGGAATTTTCGCAGCAATCAAAAGTTAGGGGAGTTTTCTCTGGAAGGATTCTGCGCGGAATTCTTGAAGTGACAGTTTGATTAACCGAGCGGCGTACACGCTTTCACCGTTTTCGGATTTCTTGGCGTTTTATAGCTATTACCTGCTTTAGTTGACTTTGGAATTTCGTGAGCTGCAGTTTTAACTTAACTATTCTTTAAGACAAACGACGTTTACTACACTATCTCACAACACGGAGACAAGTGATAAATCTCAGCGCGTTCTAAGAACGAACACTACAGGATCCTAAAATTAATTATCCTTAACTGTTGGATTCTCTTTGCAAATTGATCGCGATTTGTTCACTTCGTTTGGCGTGTTTCTTTTACTCTAAACTCAATTTACCGTCTCGCGGCGCCAGTGAATCAACTAAAAGAAACTCATCGCGTTACGTAGCACTTACTGCTACGAATGAATTGCTTCACTTCTGGTGTTCTAAAAAAGTGTTTTTATGTACTGTGGCGACCGCAAGCCCACCCAACCCACTGTTATCATTCGTTTTCGGGGGGAGGAAATTTAAATTAAATATTTGAGAGCGTTAATTTTGTCTCCTCATCGAGAGAACGCGACGCATTCTTTGTGAAGTAATTAAACTGAGTGGAAGGGTTTCAGACGGTAGTAGTTTGTTTGTTCGCTTCAAATTGCGTTTCCTATGAAGTGAATTTCCGTCAGTTGTCGTAAAGCGCTGCGTTAGCCTTTATTAGTTTTATAGACACGAGTTATGAAATGTCGAGTATCTGGGAGGGATATCTTTCTACATAGGGTAATACACGGTATGTTTTAAGATTCTGTCAGCGCGATTTCATTGTTCCAAATGGGGCTTTTATTGCTGGCTTGGAATGGAGGTACGAATAATTATGTACTTACTGCTTTCAACCTCAAATTTGAAGATTTGGAGCAGATATTTGAAGTTATTAACTTTTTGCAGGTGTGTGTGTATAAATACAGTATCCAATCAGATGATTGTTTACATCGAAACTGCCAATAACAGAATGCAAATACGTAGTGGACAACGCGTTCGACCGTTGGACACTGTGCGAACAACACGAAAAACTTTTATATGCGAGTCTGTAGTGAATTGCGAGGGAGCCAAACACTGCAGTCAATATTTTTTTTATTTTCAGTTTCTTCATATTGCCCTAAGAGTGAAGGGAAATGAATACTTATGTGATCCTTGATTAGTAGCAATGTAATTCATAAACATAAATCATTCTGACTTGCATTCTTGGGTTATAAAATTGTTGATTTATACTGAACATACTAACGGCTTCACTCGCAAGGTAACATCAAAGTAAATTGTCTCAACTTTAAATAAACAATAATTCAAAAATGACTAATACACGTATTAAAAAATCTGCAGTAGTAATCATTACAACAGTTATCACTTATATGTTTTATTTTAAAGCATAATGAACCAAAACTAGAAGTGATTATGCTATAAATGAAGTTGTTCAAATAACAAATCAAAGTAATCAAAAAACGCAAATTATTCTTCGATACTGCTGTACAAAATAGTTACATTGTTACCGCCCTTCAAATTCATGAACTGATCAGGGCCAATTCCCGAGTGCATATTGTGCATAACACTATCCATGCAAATGGATATGGACGTATGCACCTGTGTGCGCACTATAATTTTAGCACTGATTTCACGATTCTGCGTGCGAATACGAACGGTTGATCCGACAGATAGGAGATTAATTTGTCTGAGTGCTGAATCATATGCATGAGCTTGTTTTTCTATATTGTATTGTGAAGCTCTAATGTTGGTTGCAGAATTATTGATTTTATATAAATTGAAGTAATGAAGCGTGAATGTCGATAAGCATTCAATTGCTAAGAACACGTATGAAAATAATTATAATTATGATATCTAGTCAATATCATGTATTGATTAGTATGAAAAAAGTAATAGAGAACTAAGACTGTTTTAAATAGTAGTTTGAGGACCCATTGAAAATACGGTTACGAAAAATGAAAGGGCTGTTTTAGGTTATGTTTAGGACTATATCAAAACACTATCTCTACAGGGCAACTCGAAGGGTTTTGGCCATAAATCCCTCGCACACTCAAGCTGTAGAATGAACTCCCCGCGATAGCTTTCCCAAGCGACTACAATATGGGGTTCTTCAAGAAGGGCATTAGAAGGTTTCTTCAGGGTCAGCAGCACGAGTGTGACGCCCCTGGTGTTGCATACGTCCATAGGCCACGGTAACCACTTTCCATCAGGTGGGCCGTGTGCTTGTCTGCCACCTAAGTGGTATAAAAAAAAAATGGAATAATTGGGGGCAATAATAGAATAACAGCTGGAATCCATGGCGAGATCTTGCTATTACAACGAACCCCTGTGGTGCGTTTACAATTTTACTTACGGATTTTAATATTGGCACGTTATGATTATTATTTAAAATTTGAAATTTTTCTTTTATATAAATTTTATTTTGATTTGCGTTTCGGCAAGATTCTGAGTAAAGCTAAAAAAAATTATAATTAATATAATAGTAAAATATCTTATTATGTATATACAAATTTTATAATAATAATAATAATAATAACGCTGAATATGACCATCAACTACGTCGTAGATGCTACGAAGGCTACGGGGGGCATGTAGCTGGGCATGCTACAAAGACACATAGCAGCTACGATATTTTCACTATCGTCTACATAACTTCTATAATTGAGCCATTATGTCCCATGTCCCATTCAGTACTCGACGGTGTGAGCCCGCATTCGCACAATTCTACGGTACCTCTATTGCCCGAGCTGTACTAATAAATAGATCGTCAACCTTTTCTTTTATTATTTTATTTTACTTGTACTCTTTACGGACGTACCACTTACACATACAACTCAGACATGAAAAAGTGTGCAGCATGTGGAGTGCAGTTTAATGACGGGGCTCAGTGTGCCGGTTGCCGGAAGGACCTGGATTTTGGATGTGCAGGGATCACTGAAGCGGGTTGGAGGAAGCTGGGTGTGGACAGAAGGGCGCAGTGGAAATGCCCTAAGTGCAGAGTGTCGTCACCGGTGGTGTCCAATCCGGAGTCACCTGCTACGTTGGATACAATTCTTGCGGAAATTCGAGCCATGAAACGCCAACTTCAAGTCTTACCAGCGCTTATTGAAGACATTCAAGTGATCAAAGCCGAGTTGGTTGAATTGAAAGATGCTTACGCCCATGCTAACGAGAAGCTCGAAGATTTCGGCGGCAGGCTCATGGAGCTCGAAACGAAGGCTGCTGACTTTGACAGGCTTCTTGCAACTTCTAATTCAATACAAGAAGATCTCGCTAGAACTAAATATGATTTGTTCGTACATGAACAGCGCTCGCGCTTGAATAATGTTGAGATTAAGGGAGTACCACTGGGTAGGGATGAGAACCTTTTTGCAATTTTGGAGTCCATTGGACGTAGGATTGGGTACATCGCTCCCAAGTCCCAAATTAATTATATTTCCAGAGTACCTATATTTAATTCTAAGGAGAAATTGATAGTTGTGAGCTTTCTAAACCGCTATATTAAGGAAGATTTTATAGCGGCTGCCCGGGCTACTAAGGACTTGTCCGACATTCAGGGTAGTCAGCGTGTCTATGTCAATGACCATCTAAGTGTGGATTACAAGAAACTATTAACAAGAACGAAAACTATTGCTAAGGAAAAAAGCTATGAATATGTGTGGGTGAAACATGGTAAAATTCATGTACGAAAAAACAACACTACTAAATCCTTCGTTATAAGACAAATAGCTGATTTAAACAAGATAATCTAGGATGTCATTTATATATATTCTTTATTATAATAGAGTATTTAATGTTCGTTACGCTTTGTGTCCTGCATACAACACGTAATTTTTCGTTTCATTGTAAAAGGTTTAGCACCTCTGCTGCACTATCGAGCCGAACGCATATGCGTTATTTACCTACCCACTTCTATTTCACATCTTGTCATGCTGTTTACATACTAATCCTTACGCCCCGAAATATATCTTACCTGCTTGCGCATGCGGGACTAGCGCGCAAACCAAGTTATTGTGCGCTTGCTTGCTCAGTTCTTACTTGCTTTGAGCATAATTTTAGTTATTGTATGCTTGCTTGCTCAGTTATTGACTGTTTTGCGATGAACGGCTGCGTTGTGCCTTGGAATGTGATAATAATTAACCCGCCTCATAAGTATTATATTTTTCTGAGTTTTACTATATATCATTGTCGTTATTCTATTATTATTATGAGTGTATATTCCGTTGTTAAAGCGTTTAGTGATGGCTAATGTGAATTGTTTAAATATTTATTATCAGAATGTTCGTGGGTTAAGAACAAAAACTGATTCCTTCCACCGTCAAGTTTTATTGAATTCTTATGACATCATTGTAATAACTGAGTCATGGTTGAAAGACGGTATCCAGGAATCGGAGATTTTTGATGACCGGTATGTTGTATGGCGTCGAGACCGTGATTATGCATCCACTAAACAGAAACTCGGAGGAGGTGTAGTAGTTGCAACGCGTAGGGATTTACCAGTTACGTCACAACCACATTTATTTTCTACAGCAGAGGACCTCTGCATTAAAATACAGCTTAAGAAATCTAACTCGTGTGACTGTTTGAATCTATATATTGGCGTACTTTATTTATGTAAACAAAATAATGGTTTCTCTTTTTCATCTCAACTTAGTAACTTTCTAGTAAAGTGGAATAACTTAATATTAAATAATCCAACTGACCGTTTTCTCGTCATCGGTGATTTTAATTTGCCTCATATCTCATGGACTCCGTCAGGTAATGATATGCCGCTTGTCCCGGGTAATCTTGTATCAGCAGACGAGTATTTATTCGCTGACGAAATATGCACTATGGGCCTAGGTCAGTATAACGGAGTTCCTAATGAGTTGGGTAGAATGTTAGACTTGGTTCTCTCGAATGATTTAGTTAGTGTACAAAAATATTCGGACCCCTTAGTTCCCGCAGACTCCCACCATCCAGCTTTATTAATTTATGTTAAACTATCGATTATACCCGTTCTGAAATGCGCGCCTCGAGTCAGATACCTATATAGTAAAGGTGACTTTCAGTCGATTGGTGACGAAATTGAAGCTATTGATTGGGATTGCGAATTTTCCTCTCGTTCAATTGACAGTTCCGTTGAGTTTTTTAACAATACTATAATTAACCTTCAAAATAAATATGTACCTCAAAAACTTGAACGTAAGGGTAAGTACCCAGTATGGTACAATTCTTCACTTATTCAAGCGCTCAAAGAAAAACATAAGTATTTTAAAAAGTTTAGAATTTATGGTAATTTGGCTGACAGAAATACTTTTAAATTACTACGCGAGAGGACTAAATCAATGGAATCATTATGTTATACTAACTATATTAAAAATGTTGAATCGTCAATTAGAAACAATCCAAAATATTTCTGGTCCTACGTTAAAAATCGTTATAATTCACGCGCTATTCCCGGAACGCTTTTTGATCATGATAAGAATCAACTATCAACAGGTGAATCCATTTGTGAGGCGTTTTCCTCTTATTTCGGATCAAATTTTCTCAATCATAGCACTAGTAGCTCTGGGAGTCTGATTTCCTCTCTTTCTAGAACCTCAGTATCCAACGCTGCCGCTGATATCTGTCAAGTAGAAGTAGAAGCTGAGGCTGTCATTAACTTACTCAAGAAGTTGGATGTTTCAAAGGGTACAGGGCCGGACAACATATCACCCCAATTACTAGTAAGATGTGCACCATCTATCGCTCTCCCAATCTCATTGCTCTTTGTGAAATCTTTGTCAGTAGGCATAGTTCCGATACTATGGAAATCGGCCTTCATTACGCCTGTACATAAGAAGGGCTCCAAAACTGAAATTGTCAATTATAGGCCAATCTCTAAACTTTGCATTATAGCTAAGGTATTTGAGAGAATTGTCTATGATCAACTCTATACTGCAATCTCGAGTTCCTTGGGCCCTTTTCAGCATGGTTTTTTAAGGGGTCGGTCTACTACCACAAATCTGGTCTTACTAAATGAATTTCTTACTAAATCAATGAATGATGGCAGGCAGGTGGATGTCGTTTACACGGACTACAGCAAAGCTTTCGATAGAATAGATCATTGTATCCTGATTGAGAAGTTAGCCAAGCTAGGCATTCGTGGAGATCTTTTACGATGGTTTTCCTCCTACATTCAAAATAGATCTCAGGCTGTGACTATCAACAATTATACATCTAATTGGGTTTCAGTGTCCAGCGGTGTGCCTCAGGGCTCCCTGCTTGGACCTCTCTTGTTTGTGGTCTATGTAAACGACATCGACCAATGTCTCCAATCATCCGAATTACTATGCTTCGCGGATGACATGAAAGTTGTGAGACCAGTATCGTCATCTGAAGATATGTCGGCACTTCAAGATGATTTGAACAGGCTGCAGGAGTATTGCCGCTTGAATAAACTAGCTCTTAACCCTGCTAAATGTTCAATTATAACATACACTAGGAAGCTCAATGTACTACACACCTCTTATAACTTAGGGAGTCATACTCTCCAAAGAAACAATAATATTAGAGATCTAGGAATTCACCATGATTCCAAGTTGCTTTTTGATTTACACATTGACACTATTGTGAAAAAGGCTTCAAAATCGCTTGGTTTTATAATGCGTATAGGCAAAACTTTTTCTGATGCCAAAACTCTTAAAATATTATATTGCACCTATGTAAGGAGTCACTTGGAGTATGCGTCACAAATATGGAACCCGTGCTATTCTGATAAGATCGAACGAATCGAGAATATACAGAAACGGTTTATAAAATATTTATGTTACCATCAAAAAATTCCGTACCACTCCAAGGGTTATCTCCGATTGTGTAGGCAGTTTCATCTCTTGCCGCTTATAGATCGACGCGAAATAGCGGACTTTACATTCCTTGTCAAAATCTTGAGCAATAAAATTGACTGTCCCGATTTGTTGGAAAAAATATCACTGAACGTACCAGCCAAGCCACTTCGCTTCAATCCCCCCCTTCACGTTCCTCTCGCTAAAACGAAGTACCGGCAGAACAGCTATCTGGTGCGCGCAAGCAGAAATTTCAACATATTATGTAAACAGCATGACATTGATCCCTTTTCAGTCAGTGTGCCCTCAGCAAGAAGACTTCTAAGTCTCAAGTTTTTTAAATGTGTATAGTGCAGCATGTGTCAATATCTATCATGTTATCACAGTAAAAAAAAAAAAAAAAATTCGGCTCGTAGGTATCTATCGTGTTGTGTGATTTAATTTCTTTTTGTTTTGATTTTCGCTAGCATTTGCTTTCACTTATGTGTATTATACCAGAACTAGAAGTGAAAACTTTTAATTGGCTTTCAGATGTTTAATCTGCTTCTTTATTCGATTGTATTAGCTGTAAGTTTTCCATGTGCAAATAAATAAATAAATAAATAAATAAATAAAATTAATACAAACGAACCAACTAATTACGAGTACTAATACATACTCGATAATGTAATAATGCTACACGTGTAACAAAATATTGTAACTCAAATTTATCAGATGATTTCATCTATAATTGAAATCGGTACTAAAACTAAATTCCAATAGTCAACGGGGCAGTAACTTTGTACGACGCTTCGTGGCTTCGTAATTCGGATGCAAGACACGCACGGAAGATGATACGTGATAACAGGAAAATCTCCCAATTGCTTACGTGTTCGAGCCGAAGCCGCCGTGTTCCCGACTTCACCCACTAACCGCGCATTGAATAACTCGGGTTATAAATTAGGCGCGATCGGCTGATAAGTGAGTTCGCAACGTAACGCTTTTTGCTCGTGCTTTACGCAGGTGAGTAGACTTTATCGATGATTGAATTGATACATGTCGTGAATTCGTAATCGAGCCGATTCGGCTTTTTAGAGTTGAGAGAGAAATTTATTAAAAACTTTTTGTGATATCGGTGATTCGGGTATTGAATAAGAATTATTAAAAGGAAATCATGTGAGTGAAGAGGTTAAATGGATGATTCATTTTTTATTACAAAACCTTTATTTCATGTGCATGATAATGATATCCATATACGTACTGCATAGTCTAAAGCTGATCAAGTTTAACATAACTGGAGACTGGACTTCGGTTGTTTTACATTGGTTAATCCAATGCCATAAATTTATCAAATAACCTGATACCACAGATTTTTTAATACAGGTATTTTTTTATACCTCTAGCTCTAACCAGATAAATCAGCTCTAAGGTGTCAAACACATCTTTAATGGCTCTTGTATATGAAGTAGGTATTATTTTTGACACATTAGTATCATATGCATATCTATATCACCGTATTCAGATGCATACACAATTTAAATCATAATGGATGAACTCGCTTCAAACACTAGTTTGTTTGCTCATATTATGTTAATATTCAATTTCCCCACGGTATGGATTCATAGGGAGATTAATCTACTGCATCAATGCCGTTTGAAAGTTTTTTGTTGACATATGTAGAGGTAGATAGAAAATACGTACATACTTGCAAATGGTGTGACTTTCCAACTTCTTCATCATTCCTAATTCTGTCTATTCTTGGGACACCACATAACCTAACGTTCTCATCTTAGTTATAGGTACATGTGACTGTATTTATGCGTCGCTTTTAATACTAAGGATGGCAGGTGTAATCATGGTTTTATAATTGACTTCCCACGCTAGCCCCAAGACTTATGGGGAAATTGGGGGTTGTATTTAGTGATCTGTTGCTATCTCATGCACTTAACTAAGACATCAACGTAGATCCTGAACCACTGGGGGCTCTCACGACCTAATAGTAGTCAGAATTTATATTAAATTTTACCTGTATATTTAATAATACTGAAAAGATAGCATTATCAATATAGTTATAATATTTTAGCTATACTTACAATGTACATGCAGCATTATCCTTTTGCTGACGGAGGGTGGGACCCCGTTGGCAGCGATACAGAGGTAGGCACCCATCTCTGACCTCGTCACCTTCGTCAGGTTTACTATCTCACCCTCTAATGACGTCACTGGGAACAAAAATCATTAACTTAATATATATAACATACTAAAATGTCTGGTGGTCCAGTGTTTAAATGTCAAATTCTAGTATTGATGCTCGATATTCGATTTGTTAAGCTTAATATAAATGTTGTGATTTGGAGTGCCACTCCATACGATAAAGATAATATGAACCGACTTCTTATACAGATTATTCAACTATGAAATAACATTGAATTAGGCGTTACATGGTGGTTAACCATTAACGGATGGATAACCATTGTAAAAAAGAGGCGAACCCACCACGCTCCTTGGAATACGAAGACTTAGGTTAGTTCGTTTCAATGTGTTAAAATATACCTATTTAATCTATCCAAATACACTGCAATCTAGAAAGTCTACCCGAAATAAAAATAAATCTATATCGGAACGGTACAGAATTATTTCCTGACAGAACAATTCCACTAACTGTTTTTACAGAATAATGTACCATCTATTTCGCCAATAGTACCTACACAAACCCCGCTCAAAATTGCAAAAACTAACCAACGAAACCGTTTTGAGTACTATCCAAAGTGCTTACATTACATTCCGCCAATAACTGTTGGAAAACACTTGCGAACCGCTAAAAGTTGACGGGTTGTATAAACAAGTACCGTTAGTGGTTCGAACTCGAGCTGTTTTCCTGACACCTTGCTCAAATGGCGACCAAGTACGTTTACAGCCATTATTCAAACAAGAGGATAAAAAGCTAGGGCAATATTTTCCGAAGGAGCTGTACACCGTTGATGGTTTAAAGTGTAGAGCTCTCGGCGTGGGGCGACGCTTCGTTAGCAAACAACGCGAGAACAGGGAAGGGCTTCGAGCCGTTTAGGTTCGTATTTTTTCTGTAGATAGTTTTATAACGATATCTACATGTCATTGAATTAGATCACAAACTTTGCTTTTGGATAAAACATGCTTTCAAAATGATGACAACGGAGTGAAATAGGTGCAAAGTGAGTAGAAATTAATTAATTATTTGGTTCTTTAATATTTGTATCTATTATCAAGCTTTAGTATTCTGAGTGAATTCGCTCGAGATTCTATCATTTTCTAAGGACAGGTGAAGTTTGGTTAGAGCGATATACTAAGAATTACTCGTTGTACAGTATGGTTTAAGAATAGGGTAAATTTTATGCCTTAATTGTTTTTTTTTAACAATAATTGATGTCTTCCTATAAAATCAAGTGACAAATAAAAAAGTCTATAAGAATATATGAATGGTTTCATGTATTGTCATTATCAACTTATGCATATAACTAGCCATTACTGAACTTTACTGTCGAATATTTCACGATCATCTCACGTCTACGTTAGATGGTATCTCTGTGGTGTAATATACCTACTGGTTGAATTTTTAATTAAAAAGTTTATATAAAACAAGTAGTAAGCATACTACTCCTTGCATCTGTGTGGTGTCTTGGAGGCGGACCGTTGAATAAACTTGGCCTGTCGATGTGTCATAAGTCAAGTGACGGTTGAGTCCGGACCCTTGTGGCTCCGCAGACATTTCAAATTTTTGCAATAATAATCCTCAAAGTTGTAAATATAATATTGGAAGGGTGGAATTGGATCTACTTGCGACAAAGTTTTATTAGTTTGGCATTTAAGTCTTGGAACGCTCCTGTAGTAGTATTTAGTAAAGAACGATCATGATTAGCTAACCAGTATAGACAAAATTTAAAATTTATCCTGAACTAGTCTTAACTTTGTTTATATCGAACACATAAAAATATTCTGTGAATGATAGTGAACTCAATTTGTCAAATATTTTGAGTTTAAATACACATAACTCGTGATCGTTGGCCTCAAACCTGTGGCGGTTGACTCGATTCGTAGATTGTATAAACAATAGTATTAGGTTCAAATTGGATGATTATTATTATTGTACCAAGCTGATATGAATGTTACATTACAATTTTTGTAAAATTAGTAGGCAGTAGGTAATTATATTTTTGCGCAGCAATACAGGCCTTTGATATTTTTTTATGACCAGTATTACCGTTTCCCTTTAAATGTTACTTAGTGTGAATAAAACATTTCGATCGCGTTCACATTGCCTAGTAATGTTATGCTGTCAAATCCTTTTCCAATTGCAGGTTTTATAAATTGACTATAATCTTTCAATTTACCTAGTACCAGGCATGCGGCTAAAGTCCAGCACTTCCGTAAAGTGTCCTCAAGTAAAATGAAAAGTCAACATTTTCTCATCACTCCTTGTTCTAAAGTTATAATTTTAATTATGAATTCAAAACGTTCGCAGAGTAGGAAAATTATTTATTTCCTACTACAAAATGTAGCAATTTCAATCGTTTTAAAAGGGGTACGGTTTAATAAGCAAAAAGTAAATTATTGGGGATTCTATTAATTGCAGCGATCGCGTACAACTTGTCTGAACTGCACAAACTATTGTTTTAAAATCAAATATCGACAAGGAACAACTTATTCGATAATTAGTATTAACAATTCTGAATAGCTCAGTAGTTGTACCTGTTTCAAACTTTGTGAAACTGATGAAAAGCGTCGATTGGAAGGATGCTCGAGTAATTTGCATCAGTCTACGACTAAGTTCCTATCATTCATTCGCTTATCTGCATAATTTGGTGTAGAACATGAAACAAATAGGCATGCGACACGCCGTTGTCACCGCGAACATGTTTTATGCGCAACAATAAAGGGCAAATTTTGAATAATACCCCATTGTTGTTGACGCTGTTTTCTGTCGTCGCTATAATCATTATAACATACCGTTGTACACATTCGGTCCCAGTGGGTTTTGTAAATTATGGACCTTTCTAGATTCGATTTAATTTTAAAACAATAGCTTTCCACTAACTTGTTTAACGATTACGGGATTCAAAAAGTCCTTGAATTTTACTAATTCAAAGGAAAATTCGGAGAAAGGTAATGAAATAAAGTCTGCCTACAGCATATTCGAATAACAAACGAATAAATTCGTAATACAATTTTTCCGTTCCGGTTGATACGAAACTAAATTATTTAAAATTAGGGTCTCACAATCCCTGGACACGGTAAAGCGATTTGTTAGCTACATCGATGCAGCAGAAACATATATCACGGCAATATTAAATTCTTGCACTTAAATTTGATTTATAAGAGCAAAGTTACCCCTGGTTGGAGATAACAAATTAGTAGGTGGTCCGTGCACTCATTAAAAAACTATATTTGTAGAGACGGACGGCCCCTAACTTTACTCATTGGAATATTGGTGAACACGGGCCTACGTAATGGATAGCCTGTATTGTTTCCTGTTCAGATTTATGGAGGTAACTTGTAACGGCTTCTTTAATTAGACTTCTTCACTCAAATTGATGATTGTTATTGATGTTAGTTAATTTAAAATTGGATGAGGCGGGTTTCACCTTGCTACTTTCAATTACCTATAATTTGTGAAGTTGATGTTTTTGAAAGCTATTAAAGTGTGTAAGGCTTCAGTGAACTTATAAATTAAGTAACGTTTGTAACAGCGGAAGCGATAAGCGGTGCGTCTTTTAGTTAAAAGTTTATTGATGTTGAAATATATCGAGATGACTATGATGAAATTGGAGCATTATGTGACACATAAAGATTTATGTGATGTATTTTCCTTATGGGATATTATATGTATACATATTTATTTTTTATACATCTAAGTGTACTTATACATACTCTTCTAAGTGCGTGTCGCACATTATTAATATTAATTTAGTTCTACACTAGCTATTACTAATAAACTTATACTTCCTTACTGCTATTACTTACGAGTTTTCCTGGAATGCAGTATGTATGTATCTACTTATTTTGTTCGTGGTGTATAATAAGGAGATATATCTATCTATATACTACTCATGTACAAAGTGTGGTTTTCCATAATTAAAACACAAAAATGCAGACTGAATTAAAATCCCTTATATTGTACTCCCTTAAAGTAGTCTAGTGAAATGTGAAAATATTATCATCATTGGTTAATCTACATACCTATTTTAGTCTACAGAGAATCAAATAATCGTTCATTTTCAAGTTTGGTAGCCAGTGAGTTATTTAGGCCGAACAAATTATTTCCTCCTTCTATAGAATCCATATCCATACTTAATATTATAAATGCGAAAGTAACTCTGTCTGTCTGTCTGTCTGTTACGCTATTACGTCTAAACCACTGAACCGACTTTAATGAAATTTGGTATACGGGCAGATTAGACCTTGAGAAAGGACATAGGCTATGTTTGGTCGCGATAACCGCCATCCACGCGGGCGGAGCCGCGGGTAAAAGCTAGTTAAATATACTTTGTATTGCACTAACGAACCAAAATATTATAAGTACCTAATAAACTGTATATTATTATATACTACATACAATGAGCAGTGCTATCGCTTAAAACAATCTTTTCTGTACAAGGATAATAATGTATACTCGTGTATATACACATTGCATAATATAACGTCGTGTGTGAACAATACGGTGATGGCAATCTCAAAACATTATATCCCGTGCGATATATTTTTAATTGTGATTCAAACTTGGGTGTAAATTGATCTTAATTATCGAATGTATAGAATTGAAAAGGTTTAAGTGTATGCTCTAATCTTAACTGTAGTATTGAAGTGCTCGGTTCGTTGTGAAAGTCATTACCGGTAGTACTTTGTTAGCTTAATGAATTGACTGATGGCAAGAGGAGGTCTGAACAGTGGTAGGGTTAAGTGGGACCTGCTGATTAATCACCCTGTCAGTACAGTTTCCAATTGCCACTCGTCACGAACTCCCTTTGTGCTAGCATAATTTTTGTGCTTAATTTACCTATAAGCTTATCTATTTATTGAAAATACAGTTACTTTTCAATTCTATAAATATTTAGATCGATTTAGTTCGGAAAAAATGGGGTACACCTCATATAGTAGAACTTTTTAAGTAATAATTTTATATTGCATAACAACTAATAGCATAAACCTCTTTTCGCAGAATATCGTTTGGCATAAACTCATTTTGCATACATTGAAACCCATAATTTTGTAAGTCAGAATCATCTGTACGCATAATTTTTGTATCCATAATAATCACAATGTATAACCATCACATAGCAGAAAGTTCAAAACCAGATTCATCTTTTGGTATATATTTCTTATCCATAACTATTTAAAAGTATCATTTTTACTATTGCTATTAGTTGGAGGTAGTAATCACATGAATCATTATTATTTGTCGGGTACCCTGTGTCGGGGTGTTAACAACTATCTATTCTGGCGCTTCGCCGGCCGCTACCGCGGCACGCTCGCTTCGCTCGCTCGGCTCGCGCTGTTGGGGTCACAGTTCTAACCTAACCTAACCTATCCGAGTCGGGGTACTCTGTGTCGGGGTGTAAACAACTATCTATTCTGGCCACAGAGGTCACAGTTCTAACCTAACCTAACCTACTCATTTTTAAAGAAGAAAGTAACCCAATCTATATTATTCTAATTGAAATTCTATGCTCTTTATAATACTATAATTCTGGCATACGCCTAGTCAAATTATGCCAAATAATCTGTACTCTAAATGAACGTTATGCTAAATGAAGTTATACAAAATTTTAACTATGCCAAAGGTAATTATGCCAAATAAAATTCTACTATCTTAAATGTATGCCATTCTAAATTCGGTCATAAGCACATTATGCCTAAAAATATTTATGTCAAATATTTTTAATGCCTAATAAATGATCGATTAAAGAAGTTTCTGCGAAGTGAGTTATCCCAAATAGGTTTCGGAGTATCAAGTTTCTACCAAATAGACGGCACCCGAAAAAATGAAATGCTCAAGATGGGATTTGAATCCGCGACCACTACCTTACAGGGGGAATGCTGTGACCACTCTGTTTTTCCAATCTAAATCTACAAAAATTTGTACACCGATTTGGCAACGGTCTATTAATTTTACACCATTACTTCTATACTATTATACCTATAATTGTAAAGTGGTCGTGTCTGTACATTGGAGAAATAAAAAAAATACTTGGGTTATGTTATGTTAACGATACTGAACACGAAAATATTTTTTTTGAATTTCCTGTCTGTTTGTCTGTTTGTCCGCAATGGACGCAAAAACTACTGGACGGATTTTGATGCGGTTTTTTTTGTTAGAAAGGGCTTGCTCAGACTTAAAATCTTACGTTTGTTTGATCGGAATCGGTTAAGTAGAACCGAAGATATGAGCAAAGGTCGCGTTGACCGAGATGCACGCGGGCGGAGCCGCGGGCGGAAGGCATTAATATAAGCAAAGAAAATACAATACATCTCTGTAAAAATACATTATTTTTTAAGTACCGGGAGATTTGGAAGTTCGCTGATAACCCTTTATTCACATTTTATTTGACCGAGTGCAGAGATGAGTAGGTAAGTAATTATTCCCGGACCGTCTCGAGATTGTAATCCCGTGGGATTAGAAAGGGCGGTGTGAATGGTAATAGGAGTTCCTGAGGTGCTGCGGTGTGATTTACTGCTAAGATTCAATAGTGAATATTTTAAGCGCTGATTTATCTGTTAGTCGTTTCTTAAAGTTCTTCAAATCTTTCAGCGTTTAGCTGTATTTATAAATATTTAATCGTAACTGTTATGCTTTCGAACAGTTTTAATTATGAGTAAAATGCTTTCACATATTTTTACTTTTTACTAGTCAAGTCCAGATTACTGAGCCAAATATTTTATAAAAATCATATAACAAAGTTATCATAGCCAAATTTATTTCAATTTCAATTTAAAATAACATGAACATTTCTTAGTTAGTTAGTTTCTGAAACTCAGAGACGCAAATCAGACGGAATTATGTTATTATTTAATTATTAGTTGTTTCATTCTAAATGTTTCAATATTGCTATATATTATGCTCACCTCTTTCAATATCGAACTTCATGAAGTAATACGTAATTGTACTTCAATGAATATGAACTACATGAATTAATAATCACCAAATTAAAAATTTAAAAAACCGACTTCAACCGATTTTTGTTAATATTTCATAAATTGCTTGACCGATTTTGATAAAATTTACCTGGGAAGTATAACCTATCAAACAAAAAAATAATTTTACAAATCGGTCCAGGCGTCTTTGAGTAATCGGTGAACATACATAAAATAATACAGGACTATCTCAAAAGTAAACCAAAACGAATGCAAAAAGAATTTTTAATTAAAATCAACGCATATACACCGGAAATATAGCTGAATATTCTGAACACTTCTGCATACCCTTTCAAAGGATTCAGGCGTGATGTTATGATGTGTAATGGCAGAGACATTGCAATAATATGCGATTGCAGCAATCGCGGCTGATTTCCTGGTATTTTTTGAAGAGTTCCTTGGTCTAATCTCGGAAACCCATCATCAGATCTTTACGAAATTTAAATGGGACCATTTCGGA
The DNA here is from genome assembly GCA_914767945.1 of Eilema depressum. NCBI lineage: Eukaryota > Metazoa > Arthropoda > Insecta > Lepidoptera > Erebidae > Eilema > Eilema depressum. The sequence goes on from OU612013.1 coordinate 15,540,647, forward strand.
ATAATCTACTTTCGAACAAAAAAAGAATTTTGCAAATCTGTCTACGCATGGCGGAGCTATGAGCGAACAAACATAAAAAAAAAATATATAAACATCCGAATTGAGAACCTCCTCCTTTTTTGAAGTCGGTTAAAAAGTTAACAAAATTTTCATTTGACAGATGTATATTAAATAGCGACTATCAACTACTTTATTATAGTTATAAGGTTATGTTACTACTTGCTATTTATTTTAAACACTTTTAATCAAGTAATTCTTTAAATATAACACATATTTTCAACAGTAACAATTCTAAAACTAATCAGCTTAACAATATTTTAAGCCGGAATAGTTTAACTGGGGATAATACAGAAAGTGGGTTACGCGAGACCAGTGCCGTCCCCTCTACAGTGTGAGGAGGGTCGGCCTCGTACAACTTATATGAACCTTTCTGCTCAACGTGCATTTCCATGCATTATTGTAGTTTTAATCATAATATAACCGTGAGGTTTTACACTCATTTTGAAGTAACGAAAAGAGTACTTTAAAAATATATTAGGTACATATGTTTTTGTGTTCTCCATGTGGTAACGAAGAAAGAATACAAGTATCAACACCCCATCTCATCCGAAGGGTTTCGTATGAGGCGACTAAGGGCGGGACTCCACCAAAGTGGAGATGTATGCAGTGTGCTGCATGCTGTGCGAGAGATGTTTTTCAGCTCGGGGGACTTCACCAAAGCGGAGAGGTGTGCGGTGTGCTGTGTGCTATGCGAGAACAGCACATCGCTCACAGCACGCCGCTACACCTGCATAGCGGTACACCTGCTGATTGAAGAATGAGCGTCTGGTGCAGGTCAGACGGCAGTTAGTAGAGGTTGACCCCGAGAGCTTGCTGAAGTCTGTCAGACTACTCGTTTTCAGAATAAAAGTGTGATTCTCATTGAAAATCTAAACATCGTCTCGTTAGTGAAAACGTTTCAAAAATATGTGTAATAATAAATTAATTAATCCTCCGCACTAAGTTTGCATATAATACGAATAAGTTTAAGTGATAAACTAAGTGGGGGTTCGAACCCTTAATCTCTTTATTACAAACTCTGTGCCTCAACGTTTAAGCCACAGCAGCATACTTCCGTTAAGAAGTGCATTTATGTATTTATGTGATGAAAGTTTAATTATAATAACATAACTTTGTTCATTAAGTGCGTCTATAGTATACAAGGATTCGTACTAGCCACGTGCTAGCAAAGGTATGTCTTTACTGTTAAAGTAGAATATGACTTCGCTGGTACATGGCTAGGATGAGTAGACTATCATCATAGTGCCAAGCCCGGTTGCAAGCTAAGCTTGCGGTTTGGAACCTAGATTTTGCTCTTCCACTCCTCTATTACTGGTTTATCTCCCCTGGTGTTGCACTCGTTTACAGGCCACGGTAACCACACCATCAGGTGGGCTGTGTGCTTGTCTGCGACCTAAGAGAGTATAATAACTTCTATGAGAATCAATGCCATCTGACGTTCCAGATTTAAAAAAATGTTTGCGCCAGAGCTGCGTCTGTCAATCAGTAGCAGGTAGCAGGAAAACTTGACTTGGGCCTCGCAGATCTACGACCCCATATTTGGTTAGGGGATCATAGTGGAAAGAAAGACCTAAGGTTAAACAGAAATATGCTGTATATAAATATATTATTTATCCCTAAATAAAGGTAAGTTGATGTGATAAAAGCTTAGAGTATAGGTACATTATATATAGAGCGCGCCTATCACTCAGTACTTTGGCGCCGAGTGTTAGCAGATACTTTGCGATGGTATAGCGCACCTATAGTGACGTTTCATGCATTACCGAAAATATCAATAGATGCACTTATTAATGTAGGATTTAACATATCGAATTAAATATTATTTGTGAAGTCATTTTGACGGGTATTGTTTTGCTACTGATTGAGGTTGAGCCAGGAGCCTCGGTACTGTTCATACCCGTGATAGCAGTTCATACTTGTAAGGCGCGCTCTATAGCAATGTATACTCTAAGGATAAAAGTATATGAATGTTCTAGCCAACATCAAAACTGTATAATCATTATTTAGCGGTCGGAACCTTCCCCTTCAACGACTATAGCTTATTTTCTATTTAATGGGAATTTAACTACTTAAACGGTGATTTCCACATAAATACATCACAATTCTCAAAGTGTTAGTTTCAGGATAGATTAGTTAGGAGTTATCGTGTTAAGGGGCCTTAAGTTGCGACTCATAGCAGTAAATGATTCGGTCATAGCACGCGAACGGATTGACTTTAGAGAAATCGCACACTACACTACACTTTGCAAAACATTTTGGTTTGATTTGGGCGATTATTGTGTGTGTAATATGTCTCTAAAACGCATTTTTAAATACAGAATTACGTAGTATGTAGGTAGGTATCTAATTCAATAAAATACTGTCTCATTGTGTTTTCCAAGCAAGTAACTATCGATAGGTACTTAGGCTGACCTACTATTTTTTTCAGAATGAAGTTTTTTTACATCGATATTGTCAGAATGAAGTTTTTTTACACCGATATTGTATGTTTTATTGTGAAATTAAGTACTTACTCCTTGTATTTACACTGTACAATTTCTACGATTTTACACTTTACTTCATAGACCGGAGAGAGCAAGTACCTATGTACCTATGTAATAGAGTGGTTATCCCATCACCACAATGAAAACATCCAGACCAGATCGTTCAGGTAGTTTCGATATGCCCGACAATCGTTTCTGTTTCGCTAAATTTGCTAATTAATGTTTGTTTCAATTATTGGTTTGTAATTAATAGTAATAGAATCATCATAGTTTTAACTGAAATGCATTAACGAAGTAAATGATGAATTAGTTGGTATGTAATTAAGGATTTTCAACAGCAATGGTATATTTACAGGAGTTAATTGTAAATTGAATTCACAACTTTGCCCACGAATGCAATTAAGCATAAATAGTATAGGTATTTATTAATTAAACTATGTACTCTAATAATTATAAAGGGAAATTAATTTGTAATGAACAAACTCATAAATTACTGAACCGTTATTAACCAATTCTTTCACTATAATAAAGCTATGATATCCCTGAGTAACATAGGCTTCTTATAAATTCGACAGGATCAGGCTTTATGCGGGTTAAACCGCGAGGAAATTCCAGTTTGTTATAAATATTTCGTTTGAGTGTCATTTTTTTGGTTTTACTTTATACGAGTACTATTGTAATATGGTGGTTCCTGGCAGAGTAGAATTTGGGCCACCCCATCTCTTCCTATGCGGTGTTGTACTAGGCGACTAAGGGATAGGGCTGTTTAACATCAGACATATATATACTCGTATACAGCCCAGAATCAGCCTCAGATGTATAGCTCGATTTATTAATAGTGTCCGGAGTACAGCAATAGGCTCACCCCCTATTACGTGGGACCGAATACAATGACTTGTGAAATGTAGGTGTTAATTCACCTAAACCTGTCCCTCAGAGGATAAAGGCGTGACTATATATATGTATAATATATTGTAATAATGTGTTATTAACACACTATACCTAGGTACATTATCCCTGTATCAAATTACAGCCATATCCGTTCAGCCCTTTGGGCATGAGTCACAAACACACGATTTTTTAGATAAAAATACGCTTTTGTGAATATACCTAATGCAAACTTTTAAAATTGTAGTCTAACTTATAACTTAGAGCGATTATTATAATATACTATTCACGAATGCTTAAAATGGATTAATTTTAAATTCGGCTCTACAAATAATTAGATGACGAGGTATCTCTCTTGGCATTAAATTACTAATTATAAGTATCTTAACTTTTGTCTTCTATTGAATAACTTAGTTTTGAAATTGGCATGAACTGATCTTGCAGTAATCCATACCCATACTAATATTATAAATGCAAAAATAACTCTGTCTGTTTGTTACGCTTTCACGCCTAAACTATTAAGCAGATCTTGATTAATTTTGGTACAGAGATAGACTAGAGACTAGAGCTTAGGAAAGGCATACTTTTTATCTCAAAAAAGGAGTTAACGGGATTCTGATAAGGGATCACAGTTTGTACGAAATTTCGTCATTTTTAAAGATAACCTGATGAAATTTGGTAGGTACACATATAGATTAAAGCTTGAGAAAGGACACAGGCTATGTTGGGTCATGATTACCGACATTCACGCGGGTGGAGTCACGGGCATCAGCTAGTATTTCATGATTACGTAGTTCTTGGACATTGCACTTGCTTACTAAAAAATATTTTTATTTACATTACAATAAAGAAATTGCTTTATAAGTAAGGGAAATAATGTGATACGAGTAATCCTACCTAACGTGTACAGAGAGTTATGCTAGTAACTATTTAGTAATCTGTGGTTATGATTAGTCAATATGTTCAGTTACAATGTAGCAAACCAGGTCCCTTATTCTGAGTGACATACCTTTTCGTAACTACACCCGCTAGTTCTTACTTATATGTTAACCAATTGTATTCCACCATCTACTCACGTTACGACTGCGTTTGAAACTCGATGTCGACTCATTCTGAGTGACATGCCCCAGGTTTGAAACATTTGCAGTTGACGAAACTACACAAGTAATTACATTTTGTCAGTATAGTTTTTTAATGGTAGAAATACATATCTCAGTTATATTGCTGCTTCTTCATCTTACCAACTTCACCTGCAAGCTGTCACACCTGCTGATGGTAGAGGTGGGGAGCAGGCTTGCCTTTCGAGGTTGGGAAGTCGGACAGCAATTACTCCCATTTATGGTCCCTCCTTTAGAATGCGTTAGTCTTTTATGACAAGATTAGCTCTTTCTAAAGGAGGAGAAGGGGAGAAGAAGTAAGTGGATCTAGTGGCTCCTATGTGAAAGCCTTGGAAGTAACCAGAAGCCACGTTAAGATGGCGATACACAAGTATACGTACGTATATTCTTTCTGTTTACAACTGTGTTATTCATGAACCGCTATGATCGTGTATACAAGATGAAACTTTTATTCTTATAATATGCATGACTTCATATTTTGTAAGTACTAAATTTTAATGAACAATATGTTTTTGGTACAGTATAAATGGGCTTTATGTTTACTGTCGAACGGAAAACAGTCCCTTAGTGGCTTTGTACGAAATTAACGGGAAGAGATGGGGTGGCCTTTGTATTCTTCTTCACCGGAAACTACGCGGCAAATAAATATGTCTACTAAGTAATTGTAAATGATACCTGTACTAGCTGTTACACGTGGTTTCACTTCCCATAACCCCCTCTGGGTTACTACTTACTACTTATGTTTACTTATTCCAAAGTGCTTTTGTATACCACTTTTATTTTAGATTGGCAAGACGTTGGCGAGATCGAAGTATTGCAGTTAGACCAGTTGTCGCCCTTTTTGGGGCTCCAACTACTCTAACGACTACCATAGATGTCCGTATGGCAATCGGACAATTTTGAAGTGGGTCACCCTTATCACTGAGGGGTATAAAAAAAGTCTACAACCTGTCAAACCTACCAAATATACACAAAAAACATGATTAGAATTGGTTAAGTCGTTCCGGAGTAGATGATTACAAACACTGTGGCCCGAAAATTTATTTATACCTATGTAAGATAATGCATATTTCTCACTATCTTACCTTTGGTTTTTCCCTGTGGTCCTCCCCTAGAGATAATATCACCTCCATCTTCTCTGCGCCACACAATCTTTGGAGGAGGGTATCCTCTCGCTTTGCACACCAGCTTGGCTGATCCACCCTCCGGCACCATCATATCTCCAGATGTCTCTTCATATATTATATCTGGAGGGATTACTACTTCCAAAAATGCTGTCTGAAATAGAAACTTTTATTAGTATTCAAATATAGTTATCTATGGATTGACCGCGACCGCTGTACCCTAGATGCGCCCGGCATGACGAGAGATGAGGAAAAGGAAAAAGAAAGAGCATGAGGCCAGAGCTACCGAGATACCACCGCGAGCATTAGCAGCTGACTGACCAAATCTGACGTTCGAGTGATCGATACGCCCCCCGTTAAGCCCGGTACAGTGGTTACGGTCTAACGCCCAGTTTCCGAAAGGCTGATCAACGTCAAATCGGTGTCGAAGTGTCGGTTAAAATAGCTGGTTGACCAACCAGCTATTTAAGCTGACACGATGATCAAATTAAACTATTTAACCATGATTCTAGCAACCCAATTGCCACTTGAAAAAAAAAATAACAGCCGATTAGTTAATTTTCTACTTTCGGAAACTGGGCGTAACTATGGTTAGAACGTAACATAGCTCGTCGTAGGCTCAAAACAATTATTTACTACAACTGATGTTTATTTTACTGCATGACTCCCCCTTGCATGCGTGATTAGGTATGTTAGTTATAACGTCAATTTTACATTCGGGGGAAATTACACTATTACACGGTTAAGTCAATAAGGCCCACGGTTAAGTGGATATTGCCTTCGAGGTATGACAAATTGCATAGCATACAAATTGTACTTCTAAGAATTGGGCTGAACATTGGTCCCTCGAACAACTCATAGTCATCATCTTAGCGTTGTTCCCGGTTCTATCCGTGGCTTTTACTTTAAAGCCCGGAACTTTTAAGTCTGCTTACTCCTCCTCCTGGTTGGGCTTATACAGGTTTTACCGACCATGAGAGGGAAGCCTGCACGAGGGCCTCGTCTGTTAATCAACAGGAGCATCAGTTTGAAGGTGAGGTTGGCTTGGCTCCAAAGGTTGCCTTATGTCTTCTAAACAACTATCTCATACTCGTTCAAACAACTATCATATTTTATATAGACAGACTCATATTACTGGAAAATTATTCTCACTTTACAATAAATCTTAGAAAAGGAACGTTAATGGCTGGAACGAACACATTACCTGCATTTTCATTGGGTCAGTGTTAACTTGGCACATATATTGTCCTCTATCCTCCCGCTTCACGCCTCTAATGTTGAGCGTCCACGTATTATAGTCGTTGTGTGTAACGGTCAGCCGCTGATTGTTTGTTATCACATGTTCGTGTATAGCCAGAATTGCCTTCGTGTCAGCTTTGATCCATGCAACCTATTCCGTGCATAGCCACCGAAATAGTACGTCCGAAGTGCGCATGAAGAAAAATATATTATAAGTCGTATGAAAACTGTTAATAAATACAAACGCCGTATTTCTGCATTTATTATCATCTACGCATGACGTTTCGTTCAAGTACAAGTCTAAATTGCAAGTGAATGCTTCGCGAGAGGCAGTAACGACAACGATGCTCGAGCCAGGAACACTATCTTGTTGCGAGCGTCGCGCAAAATGCTCTCGGAATTTTTAATTGCATTTTCGTCTGGTGGCCGCTATGAGCCGGGCTGCGGGCGCACTGAAAACGCCCTCGTTTCACCCGCTTTACCAAAGCGTCGACATCGCAATAGAAGCTAATTTCCTGCATAGCGCGTAACAAAAAAAAACCTACAGAAATACGGCGTTTATACTTGTGTACGATACGGGGCATCGGTATTATAACTTTATTACTAAAAATATTTCTTTGCTTTTTACATCCCTTTGCTTTAGATTAATGCAGATACTCAAATCCAATGCATTCATTGGACGTGTAATACTGGGTTTATGCTTTCATTTAAATAATCCTAGCTTTTAGTAGACCTATATGATAAAACGGGATTGCAAATAGTAGTTTCTATTACAAGCTATTTTATTCATTACTTTAATTTTATAAACATAGTATAGTGAATAAAGAAAGTGCTTGAAGAAGTGCACTAATAGAGGTGCAACTTAGAAAATAGTTGTCTACGTTAATCATAGTGCTTGTGCATCTATTAAATTGCTAATTAAGTGCCTATGAAACTACAGTAAGGTCAAGTGTTACTATAACATTGAAGCGCTTTACGCTTTAATGTTTCAAAAACAGCCCCACAATGCCTCTTCTCTGCTTCTCCCAGCTTATATTTAATCTGTATTATTTAAATGAGCAATAAGAAGGATTGCAGAGCTGTTGAGCAATGCAATTTCAGCTTCAAAAGGCTTTAGAAATTGCTCCGCTTTTACCACACAATAAAATAAATAGGTAAGTGTAAAATAAGGTATATTTACCAAACTTGAAACTCATCCATACCAGCGGTGCATATCGAAGTTGTGTTTAAAATATTATGATTATTTTGTGTGTTATGTTATGACTGTTATCGTGTTTTTATGGTTTGATCATATTATTATTAACAACTGTTACGTATGAGCATTGCTTTATTAATAGTGTCATTGTAATTTGCTTGTATATTTTTTTATGCCATTATGTGAATTAATTTTTTTTTCAGATATCCAATACAAACCAATAGCGTCTTTCGTTTATAATATTTGTTTATTTGCTGGACTTTCATAACAACTCAATTTAGACCTTGCCATTTGGTTGATACGATATTCATTTTGATATCCACCTGGGAATAGCACTAGATACGCTCGTGAAGATGTTATTAGTCTTGAGTAATTACTTACTCAATCGATGTTCGAAAACAAATATGTATGGAATACCGGGGAATCGATATCGCGTGGAAATCTAGTGACCTGAGCGAATGGCCCCAGAGAGACTATTATCGAATCTTGTTTCTCGTAAGGGAAAGATACGCGAATAAGTATTTATCTACGTGTTTATTGCTCAATCTCGTTATTTGTAGCTTGTGTTTGATGTGTCTGCCTATTGGTATAATCGCTATTTGGTGTATCTTTGAGAAATCTTTTATTTAATATGCAGACAATTTGTAAAAAAAATACTTCAAATTCAGTTATCTTGATTTATAAGTAAAGATTTCTAGAATTCAATTTATTTATTGAGTAATAAGGATTAAAATTTACCTTAGAAATATTTAAAAAATCACTTTTATACTACCAATATTAAAACGCGAAAGTTTGTAAGTATGGATGGATGGTTGTTTGTTACTCTTTCACGTAAAAACTACTGAATGGATTTTAATGAAACTTTACAATAATATAGCTTATTCATCAGAATAACACATAGGCTACGTTTGGTTCCGATAACCGACATCTACGCGGTCGGAGCCGCGGGCAACACAGCTAATAATACTTATTTTACATTAGTTATTTCTCATTACTTCATCTGAAACTTTACAAATTGTACAAACAAACTGTCATCTCGATGCAGTGATCACACGCTACTGATGATATATTATATCGAATACGACACAGTGCCGTATATCATAATGATAGTGTACTAGATTAACTCCCGGGACAGTTTGAGAGCACCGCCTCTCGAAATGATTGAACAGGGACTGAGGTGGCTTGTCCCGGCTTTATTTTAATTTCCTAAAGTGACTATTTTGCAACGTAAATTACTTGGATTAAAGTAGACCTGTCATAATGTACGCGGTTTATATTTTGGCAATGTTTAACTAAGAAAGAAATTATGGATGTGCAACGCTAAATTTTTTTTGGAAGAAACTAAAACGTCATTTAAAATTGGGTGCATCAAGAAGCATGCTCCTGGTCCAAAATAAATGGCATGTGCATAAAGTATTTAAAATCCAAGAACATTTAAATTCTCTTATAATCTATTTGATTATTAGGTAAGATAGGAGTTCTAGTTTCTTGGATCTTAGTTCAATGTGCAAGTGTGGAAGTGTCTATGGACCTATTTTAGATACCAGCGACTTCTGTTATTGTCTGCTAATGACTGTTTCTTAGCATGTTTTGCAGGAATGTTTACACTGACAAAAACCACTCGCATCTGAATAGGTCGTAAGTGCATAGTGTGCCAATGCTAAAACTATTGTGGACAAACTTAGAGTATATTGTGCAACAGTAGTGTTCCTCTATTCTAAGATAGAGATAGAATCTATAGAGTAGTGCATGTGAATCTTGAAGAGTGCTGAAGAAAGTGCATTGAAGGTAGTGTGCTAAGAAGTGTAGAAGTAGTGCAAGTCTATTTATTGAGATCTATAATTTTATTTTAAAATCTGATGATTTTTCTAGTAAAGCTATGAAAAATTTTAATAATATATTTTGAAATAAAAACGGAGTTACTAATGACATTCAACATTCTAATAGATTTTTTTTATAATTGTAAATTAAATTCAAATATTTAATGATCCTTGGTTGAATAAAAATTCTTTATCTAAATTAACCTCATATTTGAAGTAATTGAAACATGCTTAAAAAGTTATAATTATGTACAGTTACATTAAAACATATTAACGTTCGAAAAACTACCTTAAAATATACGAGTAGGTATTTCATTTAAAAAACATCCAAGTTATACAGTGTGTTCCTACTACAAATTATAGATCTCAGGGTAAAAGTGCTGTGATAGTGCTCCTCTATGGCTAGCTGTAATGAGTCAGTTTGATACACACCCTGGCTGTGGCGGAGTCGCCACTCACCCTGTAACCACCGAGGTTATTGACCACACAGGTGAACATCGCGTCTCGGCCTTGGGCGATGGTCACGTTCTCCAAAGGGTATAAGAAGTCCGGTTCCAGACCTAAAGCTGAAAAAGAGAAAACGATTTAGTGAATTCTATTTTTTTTTACCTAATTATGGTGCGCAAGTTTGACTCCGGTCATGTATTGCATATGCAGGATTAACACTATTACATAAAAAAAAAATGTTAGTAATTCTTCCAGAAGATTGCGACGTAGTCTGCCGATCTGACAATATGCTCATCTGACATTTTGCGTACCTGACATAGGGCGTATAAATCGAATTATCATGATCAATGATCAATGATTGGACCTATTCTTCCAGAAATGATTTGTACAGACTCATCAGTTATCTATTGTACCTACTATGGTATTTTGGAACTTACAGAAATAAGCATAAATAAGCAGCTATTTTAAACTATGTGGAATATTTTATCAAATCCATTGCATAAGCAACTCGCCTGGCTTACAGCTCTAAAAGTAAATTTCGTTCAATACCCCGCCAAAAATAGGAATGGAGATAATACTTTTGGGAACAACAGGATATGAATACCTCATGTCTAAAGAAAACTACAATAGAAAATTACAATACTTAGGATCTGTTTTAATATAAGAAATGCTATTCAGTATCAGTTAAACCCTTTCAAGATATTTAAACGATTGAAGTAAAATCATAAACTTGTTAAAGTTTAAAAAAGTAAAGGGTTACCCAACTTCTGTTGCAAAGGAAGTTATGAGCTTTTATCGTCGAGTTATTTCTCCAGAGAATAAGCCCACTCCATATTTCCAGAACTGATTTTCCAATAGCATCTTAGCCACATTATTTCAGAGACTAGCTTTTATATGTGACCGAATAAAATAGTCTATTTCTAAAATTTATATCGAATATCTTCGAATATTAGCTTTTATACATATAAGTTAACATAATATTCAATTTTCCTATAGATATTGAGTATGAAAATGCAAATTTTAGTCGTCGGATTATTTAAATATACTACCAGGAGGGATGATACTCATTTTATAGAACTTTTAGAAAAATAATATTAGTTCACTCTTGACATTAGGTTTATACATTTCTTTTGTAAGTTTTTGTAAATGTGGTCCATGAGATTTAAATTAAAAAGTAAATACTAAAAAGTAATGTGTATGTTAAGATTTCGTAATAGACGTTACGGGTTCGATTTTCAGTGAGGACACTAACGATTGATCTTAGAACCTTGGTTGAAAAGTTAACTAGAACTACTAATCAAAAATCTTGTTCGGAACTTGAACAATTTCAACGTGTAGGTTCAAGACAAACATCTATTAATAACTTGACTGATACTGGAGCGATATTAGATTCTAATAGCAAGAAGAGCGAGGAGATGTGTAAATTTCAGAGAGGTTCACATATCTGTCAATATTTTAATCACCTCTGATGAAATTGGTACATTAATGTTTAAATCGGAGACATTATACATCTAAATTCAAGAATTTTTTAAATAGTTAGTATTCAAGGCTTTTTTTAAATGGCATAGTCCAACTGCTGTCTGAACACCTCTTGGATATTCGAAATTCAAAATAGACGTTCCTTTCTGGATTCTGATTTGAATGTATACAAAATGTACGCTTTATTCATGGAAATATTCATAACGTTGAAAAAAAAGAGTTACTCGATGTGCTGACACAATTTTTAAACAACATTACCGAAACTGGCAGTTCTCCAAATGACTGGCTTTACATTTGCATTTGAGCATCATATAGGATCACTGAAATGTGTCATGCAATAAAATTACTTTTACCTTCAGAAGAATTGATATATCTAGGTATGAAAACGGAACATGAAATTTGGCGAGTCTCAAGGAAAGTTCAACTGTCTAGAAACTCGAGGTCCCAAGACGTGTCGCTAGTACGGTGGAATATGTTAATAGTATTTTCTTAAACAATTCATTTAACCAATCTCGTTCATAAAATTATACCTACTCAGATACCCTTTCTATACCGTACTATATGCGTATACCTATTAGGACAGGCTTATGTTTAGCAGTGGACTGCAATCTGAGTTTTGTGATTAGTAAATATTGCAGTTTTATAAACACTTTTAAATATTTTTGTTTTTTTTTTCTACTTGGTCAGCAAAGGAGTCTATTTTTATAGATGTTCCCCAAAAATATTATATCCCAAAAATTGTATAAACATTTACTTTATTCCAGTTCTATAAACTGGAACAAACTATTTTGTTTTGGATACAATTTAATTTGACCTCGCTCATAATAATTCAGTACCGTAACTTGAAATTCAATAAAGCAGACATTTAGACGCTAATGAATAATGATCAGAATTATTGAAAGTAAGCTATTGGCATGATAACATTTCATCGCAATTTATGGAATTTTATTGTAAATATTTACCAGAATATAAATAAATAATGCAATTTTAAAGCATCTTCATAAAATAGGTATATGAAAAAAATCAAATAATTATATTAATAAGAAATAATAATTATATACTTAAGACAGCTTAAAAGTTCAAATGACAACGTTATTAATATTATAAATCAATCCATTTACAATTTTTATATTATAGTAATAGTTTTTTTAGGAAGTTTTCAAAAGCCCTCAATTTTATTATTGAATGCTTCGCCAAACTCGCGTAATCGCATTTTATACAAGAAGTGAATTACGCTGAGTATAAGTACTTATAAAGAACAAATTCAAAGAAGGCAACGCAAAATAGATAAGATATATATAACTTAAAAGAGCTTAAGTTCATACAAAGACGTGAAAGCATTCACGTTTTTGACCTGTCAGTCTATAAAACGTTTCGCTGCAAACTAACAGTAGATCACAGGTTCACAACTGTCCTCTTCACTGAATTTCAAGCGCGGAAAATACACGTTATTTTTCACCAAATGTTAGAATGATATAGGTACGTAAGTTACCGTATAAAAATGTCTCCCTTAGCACCGTAGGTATTGTCCCGGGGAATGGATGGCTGGAGGCGTCAATATTCTACGTGACCAGTTACTTGTGTCGTCCACGGAAACATGTGTCGGAAGTGAGGACTATCTGTTTGCTCATAGAATGGCGATCGTACTGTTGAATTATTCGCGTGTACATACTTGGCAGGAACCGGATTACATGGTGCATACGATCCATTTATGTTATCGACTTGACGGTTTCCTAAGATTTCTGCGTTTTATTTCTAATTATCTTGGTAAAAAAATAAATGTTAATGATGCTTATCCCTTACGATACAATATATAATTTATAAATGTTATGATATTACTCTTCATTGTACACTGGTACTGTTTTTAGCGGTGCCGCCGTGGACTTTGAATGCAGGATATACGAGCATTACATCGCTCATATAATTGCCTGCATTTACTTTCTTTCTAATAACATTCTCGCACCATCAGCACTGGCGTAGCTATGGGTGGGCAAGGTGGTGCGGTGCACCAGGGCCCCCAGGCTCAGGGGGCCCCCCAAGCCCGAGCCTGAACTAGCAAATCTCATATTGAACTACCAAAAAAGTCTTATTTTGGAATGCGAAAATGGGTTGTAGCACAACTCTAATCAGTGCAACTCATTTGTTGGGAATTTTGTGCAGTATGTCTCGTTCACCTCGTCGCCATCACATTTGCAGCTAGCTTGGAGGCCCCCTGAGCCCTCAGGAGGCCCCCAAGCTTAATGTCTAGAGACTAGAGAGAGATATTATTCTAGCAGTCATAATAAAATATTTTACATATAGTAAATTGATTGTAACTAGTAATATTATAATAGTAATACGAGTTCCAGTATCCCCTTTTTTTTGCTAGATAGTCGCTGGTCTTCTATGGAAGACCATTTGTGCACCCTGGGAAATGGAGACAGCAGCAGCCTGTCTCAAGATGGCATAGACGCTGCGGCCTATGGCCAACTATGAACTTTCCACGTGTAACTCTGATTAGCAACTGTCGCAGTGGAAAGCAAGTAAGGGGGTGGGATGGTTCTGGGCCAGATGGAGATATCGTGGTTCCCATATTTGAGGGGGCCATCTCATAGTTGTATATGGCCCAGGGTCAGTCAAGGTGCAATGGAATTTTCTTATTGGTCCCGCTTAAACTCCGGCGCTAGAGCCCGGAGACTGCATGCAGTTTTAGTTGGTTCGAATCCGGCCTAAACACCTTCACCGAATGTTTATGTCGATTCGACATAAACACGAAATCATCATGATCTGCATATAGACGCATTTTCCTGATTGCATCCGTGGCCAAGATGACCTCGGAGCTCAGGGTCCGCCTTCCGGCTCTTCTTCCTCCACTTCGCACGATCTTGGGCGTCCATGAAAGTGAGAAAAATTCGCACGCATATCATTCTCCACGACATCAAGTCAGGGCTTCTTGGGCCTACCCCTTTTACCTGGACCCAGCGGGGGCGCCATTGCCAGGCATTTGTTACCCACGTAGTCTGGCGGTTGCCGCAAGCGAAGGCGGCTCTCTTGCATTTTATCCACCATATCACGGACATGAAGGCTGCTGCGGATGCGAGAGTTCATCACGCGATCTTTACGCGTAACCCCGCGTTTACACGCTGCCCATCGCATTGCTCATCGTGTTGCCAGAAGTATTCCCACGAATAATGCCCTAGCATTCACACGTACGCATCATCGTGTTGGTCCGCATGAGGATCATTCACGTTTTTAGCTGAGTATGCAGATTTATAATGATTAAAAAAACAATAAACACTGTGAAAAAATTATTTCAATCCGATCAAAAATGACGAAGATACAGCAATTTTAATGCAGTAATCTCAAAAACGCTCGCCGCCGCGCCAAAATACTGTGTGACGTCATCTGTTATGACAGCGCGCGCCGGCCGCTATGGAGAGTATGAAGACTTAGGGCTCTTTTGGGTTAAGACTCCATAGCTGTTTTATTTCGTAACGTATAGTTTTGAAATTTTGTACGGATTTTAAGTAATTTACAAAGCTTCTAATAATATAGCTTTTGTGCTATTTACTTCAATATATTTTTTAATAAAAATAACTATATCTATACCTACTTATAATATTATGAAACTGAAGAGTTTGTTTGTTTGAACGCGCTAATCTCAGGAACCATCGGTTCGAATTGAAAAGCTCTTTTTCTGTTGAATAGTCCATTTATCGATGAAGGTTATAGGCTATATAACATCACGCTACTACAAAAGGGAGCGGAGCAGTGTTCATAAATGTCAACAAATCCGGCAGACTTCCATACATCTATGTTAACATAGTAATAAAGAGGGAAGATTTGTATTTTTGTATTCGATTAAACTCAAAAACTACTAGACCGATTTCGAAAATTCTTTTACCATTAGAAAGCTGCATTATCACTGACTAACATAGACTTTATTTTATTTTCAAACAAATTCGGAATCCTCACTAAAACTTCAATAATGAAATCCAAGATGTAAAAAAATTACTTAAAATATTTCTTACATCGCGTGCGCTGCGAAAACTATTGATGATAGAATAAGATAACGTACTGCGGAAATATATAACTTAAAAAGGTCTACATAAAAGTCCGCGATAGCATATGTCTATCTCCTAAGAAAAACCCACAGCAATCATTTTTATCTTTTAAAAATTACAAAATAATAATGTGTCATTATCGAAGCTATTTTTAACAATACAGTATTATTCCTTATCCAATTAAATACGTTCAATATCGTCGCCTTGGAGGGTAATGGAGCTATTCCACATAACTACACTTCTGAGTTATGGACGTTTAAAAAACAAATGATGCGCGTAAAAACAGTTTTTTTGACATAACTCAGCGTTAGATTTTAGTCGAGACTTCAAATTTTCACACTAGATTATTAAAACGTATTACAAATTAACGCTACAATTTAAAAATATCAAAATATCATGGTATCTGAGTTATGTGGCTTACGCCTGTTGACTACTATTATAAATACAATACAATCCTCTTATTACAGAGTGTAAGTCACATAACTCTGTTGGCTTCTTGACTTTTTAATCTGATGACATTTAATATAATTAATTATTAGGCCTATGTCGAGTAAAGTGTTTGAAAATAAATACAAAATAATCACTTTTTCATTTATTTTTAAAGGGAAATAAATCAAATTCTTCAGCGCTCGAGGCCTTAAGATTCATATATCTCGCGTCCATAGAGTTTTAAGATCGACGACCGTCTCATCACAGGCTTCATCCACTGAATCGGTCTTTGAGCCGCAGGCTCGGCCGGATCAGGTGCCGGCTCTCGATGCCGGTCTTCTGGAGAGGGTATCATTCTTGAAGTCTAGCACGGCTGTCCTCAGGCACATTCCGAAGGGAGCACGAAATCTGGCCGCGAGTAAGTTGTGCGAGGTCATAAATAAGTGTGTAGACAGTAATGGCGTAGACGAGTGGTCCGCATTACTCACGTTTGCCTATGGGGCTTTGAGAGTTCCTGCCAGGGACGCATCGGGGAATGTGACTGCCAAGGTTAAAGCTAATATTCAGTTATTTGGGACCCAGGAGGTAACGGGCGAGTTAATAGGCCCGCCACGCTCGGGACCCCGAGGGAAGCGAAAGGTCATCGAGGACAAGGTGTTCGAGGGTGACCTTCGTGGAGCCGTCCGACTACTTGTTTCTGACGAGTCATTCGCGCAACACGATTCCGTCACCCTGAACGCCCTAGAACTCAAACACCCAAGTAGGGATAGGCGTTGAATGAACGAACAGTTTATTTAGACTGTTTATTTCTCATAAACGGTAAACTAGTTTATAGTATACAGATAAACTGGTTTACTCATGAACGACATTCATTTTGTGCACTGTGAGTGCGAACGAGACCGGTTGACGCGAAGCGCAAAGCGACGATAAGCGCGCCTTCCGAGTTAACACGAACTAACCCGAAGGATTACGAAGTACGTAGTACCGAGGACACAGACAATCTGTGAATGCATAGTTCGAGGCGTACCTACTTCGTAATACTTCGTTCTTGTCACACTTGATAGATTTTATGACTACCTATCTCTCTCTTCCGATCGGCACGTGCTAAGAAAAAGGACAATCTTCATTGCATAATACATGATTGTACAATTTCAATTATTTCAAATCAACAAAAAAAAAAGCAAAAAGAAAAAAGGGAAAGATCGCGGGTTCGAGTCTCCTGCCCGAGTATTGATTTCGCTTTTTCCAATTTAAAATAATTTGTTTAGTTTAGCATACTAAATGCATTAAAATTATCTCAAAAAGAAAAAAGTTTCTAAATTCATGTATTTATGTAATCATATAGTTATTATTATTTATTAGTTAGCCTGCCAGTCCTTAGCCTGGAAAAAGTATGAAGGAAAGTTCATTTTAAATAATAGTCGTTGTTCGATTAGCACGTAGTCATCAATTCAATCAAGTTCATCGAAACTAGTTCAAGGAAATTGGTCGAAAATTCAGCAGTTTATTCTATAGTCATCAATTCAATGTCATGAAGTCGCAGTAAACTAGTCGAAAAAAAAATCGTTTTATGCACTAGTTTATTGTCGACGATAATCGGTCTAGTTTCGTTTACTAAAAAAGCGTCAACGACCCATTCCTACACCCAAGCCCATCCCGACCGCTTAGCTTTCCGCCCGCGCCGGACACGACTTTCCTACCTTTAACAGCCTCTATGAAGGATGTGGCCTTAGCCGTGGAATCTTTCTATAGCGGGTCAGCGGCGAGACTGGACGGGTTGCGACCGGCACACCTGAAGGAGCTCACGTCTGCCTCCGCGGGGGACAGTGGCCGGCGCCTGATGGAGTGTCTAACAAAGCTGTCAAATTTCCTACTGAGCGGACAACTTAACCCCGATGTATGCCCTTACTTATACGGGGGGGGCCTCTGCGCGCTCAGGAAAAAAGACGGCGGGGTCAGACCCATAGCTATAGGCAGTGTATTCCGCAGGTTAGCTGCTAGGCTAGCTTGTCGGGCCGTAAGGGATGGTATGGCGGAGTACTTGCGGCCTCACCAGCTCGGTTTCGGGACGAGCCGGGGTTGCGAGGCCGCTATCCACGCAACGCGGGCGTATGTCATGAGCTCTGAGCACGCTGGCTGCGTGGTGCTCAAGCTCGACATCCGCAACGCCTTCAACAGTTTGGAGAGAGATGTTCTTTTGTCCGAGGTCCGGGAACATATTCCTTCACTCTACCCCTACCTGTACCAAGTGTACTACTCTCCCTCTAATCTCTACTTTGGCGAGAAACTTATCGCCTCGAAAGTGGGAGCGCAGCAGGGGGATCCGCTGGAGCCCCTAGTCTTCAGTTTGGCGATACACAAGGCCATCACGGAACTCAAGTCCGAGCTCAACCTGTGGTATCTGGACGACGGGACCCTGGGGGGTTCACCTCAAGATGTCTACAAAGATCTAGAGGGTCTTATACCTCGCCTCAGGTCCCTGGGCCTGGAGGTGAACCCCTCAAAATGCGAAATTTTTCCCTGCAGCGCAGAAGCCCGCTTACACCTGGAACGTTTTAACACCCTTTTGCCCGATATTAAGGAACTATCCCACTCTTCTTTCTCCCTTCTAGGCTCACCTATCTTCCCGGCTGGACTGCCGGAGGCTGTTTCTTCCCGTAAAGACCTCTTAGTTATGGCTCAAGAACATCTCAGAGGTTTGTCTGCCCACGTGGGGATTGTGCTGCTGCGCACATGCTTTGCACTCCCGAAGCTGACATACCTACTGCGAACTACGCCTACTTGGCTGAGTCCCGCCGAGGTCTCAGAGTTCGATGATACTCTCAAGGCGGTCGTGGAGTCCATCTTGAATGTCGCCCTCGATGGGACTCAGTGGAGACAGGCGACACTCCCTATTAGGCATGGGGGTATTGGGGTTCGGTGCGCGTCGGAGGTGGGCGTGCCGGCTTTCTTGGCGTCGGCGCAAGGTGTTTCGGGACTCGTCTCTCTAATTGTAGGTACCAATGGGGACGAGGCGGAGGTGCCTTTTATTGCTGACACTGAGTCGGTTTGGGCGGCCCGCACTTCGGAAGCAGAGAGACCTGCCTCCCGATGCGTGCAGCGCGCCTGGGATGATATTGTGGCGGGGCAGGTTAGGGCACAGTTGGTGGAGGGGGCCGTGGGGGCCGACAAGGCCAGACTCCGAGCCGTGGCGCAACCGGAAGCGGGGGCATGGTTGCACGCGCTGCCTTCATCTTATCTTGGCACCCTACTGGATGACAATTCTTTGCGTGTGGCAGTGGCGCTCCGCCTGGGCTGCAGAGTGTGCGAACCCCACAGATGCACCTGCGGTTCCACAGTGCAAGCCGATGGCCATCACGCACTGAGTTGCCGTAAATGTGCAGGAAGGTTTTCGCGTCACCATGCCCTCAACGACACAATACGGAGAGCTTTAGTATCGGCGGACGTCCCGTGCATGCTGGAGCCGCCCGGTCTGAGTAGGTCTGACGGCAGGAGACCGGACGGTATGACGTTGGTGCCGTGGAAGAATGGCAAGTGCTTGCTGTGGGACGCCACGTGCGTCAGCACGGTCGCTCCAAGCCACCTGGGTCGTACGGTCCGGTTTCCGGCCGCTGCTGCGGAGAATGCAGCCGCTGGGAAACGGCTAAAATACGAGGCGTTACAGGTCTGGTACCTGTTCGTCCCGTTCGCGGTAGAGACGTCGGGCTGCTGGAGCGCAGAGGCTAAGCGCTTTGTGGAGGACATCGGGCGCAGATTGAGGGAGAAGTCAGGAGACTCACACGCCGGGTCATATCTGGTGCAAAGGCTGGCCATTGCCATCCAAAGGGGCAACGCTGCCAGCGTGATGGGCACCTTTGCAACGGGTACAGGCCTGAGCGCATTTTAGAATATTTTTATAGAATTAGTTATATTATTATTACTTTGTTATTGTTTTAGTTTTAATTTAATTTTTTTTAGTACTCTAAATTTTATTTTGTTTTATTTGAATTGTCCCTATCTTTTAAATTATATTATAATAAAAATATATTTAATTTAAAAAATTAAAAGCACTTGTTACCGAGGTTGGATTAGCTTTACAATAGCTATAACACAATATCATGATGTAATAATTTTGGTAGTCAAGAGTTCTATGAGCTCTTACAACTATTGACCACTGATTAATTAATTTCTTTGGCTTCTAATCACAATGACTTTAAGCAGCATAGCTTTTTTGGCTTTTATTAAAACTACACAAAATTTTATTGGCAAATTTAAAAAAAACCTGCTTACAGTCATGATAGTGTTACATTAATTGACTAATATGTACTTTGGCTCTTTCACAATACGTTACCGCACTTAACTCCATTTCTCAAAAATTGTCGCTTAGCTCCATTGACCTCCAAGGCGACGATATAAGGTGCATTTAATGTAGATTAAAATTGCTATTCAAACGCAATCAATCAATCAATTAGCCTATTGCAGTCCACTGCTGGACATAGGCCTCCCCCAATGTGCGCCACGTTTGCCGATCCTCCGCCTTCCGCATCCAGTCCGTCCCAGCCACCTTTCGCAGGTCGTCGGTCCATCTGGCTAGGGGATGTCCTACCCTCCGTTTTCCTACGCGCGGTCTCCACTCTAGGACTCGTTTGCTCCAACGGCCATCAGTACTTCGGCAGATGTGGCCAGCCCACTGCCACTTCAGCTTGCTTATTCTGCGAGCTATGTCGGTAACTTTGGTTCTTTGTCGGATAACCTCGTTACGAATTCTATCCTTCAAAGAAACTCCAAACATAGCTCTCTCCATAGCCCGCTGCGCGACTTTTAGGTCACGGACTAACCCCACCGTCAGTGGCCACGTTTCGGCACCAGTCTCTTGTGAAAGGCCATGAAAGTTTAAATACCTATATTGCGTACCTACCTATGTCTATACATGATAATAAAATTCAGTCTAGAGATTATCCTGCAGGCGTATACTATATACCTACCTATTCTATCATTTTTAAAAGTTACAGACTTGCACCACTACGAATAAGTCTCCTAAATAATTTTGAAGTGGTCATGACGGCAATACCTACTTAAGTACTTCATTTTATTATAAAACTTAATACCTCTTCCTTTTCTGAACCCGTATTATACTAGCTTCAGTTATTTCACGTCATTTCTAACGTGGTTTATTACTCGCTTGACAACACATTAGGTACAACTTTCGACAGAACATCATAAGGTAGGTAAATAAGTACAAGCGTTAGGACGAACTACGTATATTATAAAGTATTTTTAAAACAAACTGTATTTGAATAATCACCAAAGAACTTAAAACACAAATAAAGTACTAAGAAAAACCAATAAAACGCAAGCACTACTAGTCGATCCACGAAAAAATTTGTACTGACTGACTGGCGACTGCGCTAGTCGGGACGCGTTCATAACAGATGACGTCATCGTCTAAATCGCAGTGTAAGCGGGCGTTTTTAAGTACTCGTTAAGAAATCCCTAATAGCTTCGTCATTTCTTGACGGATTTTGATTATTTAAAAAATAGGATACTCAGAAAGGTATAGCGCACCTGGTATACTGATTAAAAATACACTATTCCATTATGTGATTCATCCTCATTACAGTATTCGCCCTGCAACGGAGACGGACGTAAACGTATGGAGAACAACGCTGTAGCAGTGTACGCATTATGCTTTTACAGCATAGCAAATTGATTAAATAGATTAATAATAAAAACTATCACTTTCAACTACCTATACACTGTCCGTAGATGGATATAAATATTTTTAAAAGTAAATATTCGAGGAGCAATAACGTTTACTGATTAGCGCCATCTAGCGGTCTCGTATAGTTCATCGCGCTAGTATTGCCGCTGACATTCGCAGCAACATCGCGGCAGTACTCGCGCCATTACGAATATACCATTCACACCACGTCTCTGCCCACTTCCCTCGCTCTGCCGCGAGTATGTAAACGAAGCATAACGCCGCATAGCATTTTTATCTCCATGACCCCCGTGTCCTATGACCTCCCTCTAATTGTGTATTGTGTAATGTGCGTTGTGTTTTGCAATAAATGTTATTTTCTTTTCTTTCTTTCTTTTCCTTCAACCTGACTGGCATTTTAGGATCACACGTGACGCCAGTCATTTCTCGCCACTTGGTCCACGCGGCAGCAATGCGTGCCTTGACGTTGTAGTCGATTTCACCAGTCACATGAAGTACAGATCCCAGGTACTTAGCCTGGTCCGAGTGGTCGACCGGTTACCGAGCGCAGGCGTGGGGGTTACATGTGCGGCCGCCTGTCACCCTTTCTCCCCCCCACTGGCGCCGCGGCTCGATGTTCGTCCCTCTTTTCAGAGTTCTATGGGGACACCGTGCTTCTCACACCCAAGGAGGCCATTTTAAAACCGTAGATGGCCCAGAATCAGCTGGGGTACCAGTGGTATGCTCTCGGTAACCTTACACCCCGGCAGCTCTGGTATCTGAAGATCCGAGACGGCGGCGTGTGGTATTAAGAGGTAGTTATGTCGGACTCGGCGACATAACTACCCCCGATGGCCGACGACGGGGGTGGTATCTGAGGGGATTTCCGCACGAAAAAGGGAGAGAGGAGGGATTTGATCCCCAACAGCACGTTAGCGACCGGTAGGGGATATGCCTACCTCATCGTTTACTTCGGTAAGGCGACATGCGACGCCCGAAGGAATTTTCGGAACCAAAAAAAATAGGGGGGCCCCCTGTTTCTTTTTGCACCGGGGCCCTTGGTCACCTAGCTACGCCACTGACCATCAGTAGGTATCTCGACAACAAGATGCTCAATGATATTTTTTCTACATTTTTGTCTTTAATGATAACGTAATAATTGCTTTGCCAGTGTAATTATTATTAACCTCAGACCAAATAATAACTTAATATATTATCAAAATGTACCTAGTTTTTGTGGGATAGTCGAATAAACAAACACTATATTTATTCATAGTTTGGGATTATACTATTATAGAGTAATAAACATCCAAACATCTGCACAAACTTTCACATTTATAATATTAAGAGAATAATAGGAAGTAGGATAGCCACACAATAAATTAATATTAAGGACTACATACTCAATCCTATCGCACTATATAATATACCTATCGTTACTTAAACCCTATTGTAAACTGCACAGCGACTGTAACTTTCCAATAGCGCTTATCGGTGATTATTTATTAGACTGTCCTTTCATTAAGCTGATCGTGGAAACATCGTGTTATTTGTTCCCGTTCATACGTGGCGGACCGAATGGGTCAATTGTAATACCAGAGCAAATGTCGACGGGCTAAATGTCGTCAATATACGCCGCAACCCTTCCTAGTTCTATATAATATCGGACATGTGAAATGTCGACGTCAACCCTGTGTATATTGCGTTAAAATTCTCATTAACATCCTTGCGTTTATAGATCGTCCATTAAAATGTAACACTGAAAAGTGATTTCGCCAGAAAATTATAAAGGCGGATTCTCTACTGAAAATATAAATGTGAATGTTTGTGAAGATATTTGTTACTCAATCACTTCAAACTGCTGAAAATAATCTAGCAAACATTTTTAAGTACAAGATTATAGAGAAGATTATAGTCTGAAAACATAGGTTTTGATCCCTGGAAAAGTTTTAAATGACGGGAACGGGATTCAAATTCCATAAAATGAATAAAATTACCGTCAATGGGAAAATCATTCTCATCATCAATCCCCCTGCTAAGTCTTTTTTCAAATCAACTGGGGTCGGCTTTCTAGCCAGACTATAAGCTTAATTGAATAATAAAATTAATTCGTGAAGACAAAATTGCTAAACAAAACATTTATTTGTCTGGTGCATTCCAATGCAATGGGAACCAAGTTCTTGGAATAACTCAACGGGAACGATTCTCCAATTCCGCAGTGAATATCAAATGTCCGAATCGTACAGACGGTCAGAAAGTAAATAGAGTTGGATTTGTAAGGGTTGAGAGATCGCACTGTAATAACCGACCAATGTCGGTATTGGTATTAACCGGAATCCAAAGCAACGGTTCCGTCTGATATTTGTACATGTCCTAATAAACAAACTTTGAGCAAATTCATACTTTTCATTCAAAATGGTGTAAAAGAATTCTTAAAACAATAGATGGTTATTGGGGTCTTACGTTCTAGGGGTGGACTGGGTACACAGGGCTTTGGTATAATATTTGCGTACGGATTTTAGCTAGTGATATTATTATTGCACGTGTAGGTGTAATTTGTTAAATTGAAACTGTGAAGTTATTTGGTAGAATATTTTGAGACTGCAAACACTTTGCTAACACGGTTTCGTACTTCCACTGAGATTCGGTGTTCGTACTTCTCACAATTCCTGACTTATAATAATAATATTATGGCTAAATTTGACTATGATATTTCTGAAGTTCACGACGCGACTATTTTCAATGCATTTAATATACTACCTGACGCGTGCTAGCTTCGCCTTTAAAACACCGTATCGCTCGTATCGCCCGCAATTCATAAATTTTTAATAATGTTTAGTAATTTGCCGGATTTGTGGACATTTATCTTTTGCTTCGCTTTGCGTCACCAATACAATAAATTATTTTTTTTTTGGTAAATAAATTATGTAGCAAGGTAACGCACAGTCTGTCTACTAAAATAGGACTCAGTTGAAAAAGAATACAAATCAATTTGAACGAAACGCAATTTGTGGCAAAGACAATACTTCTTGCTTCTCCCGTGCAAAGTCGAATATTAATCACTTACGTGAGCAAACACGTAACATAGCTACGAATATAAGATCTGATATACGGCATTACTAGAGTTGGGCTGGCGCTTCATTTGCAATTTGGTTCAGTGATTTCGTTGGAGCTCTGTACTGAGCGAGCGGCCTGCCTGTGAATTATGCCTATTGTTGTTCCAATGGCAAAGGATGCATTATTGTGCCTTGTTTGGAAATATTTGAGGTCCTTTTTCAGAAATTGCTTTTTGAAGGACGGTGTATTCATAATTTGTCGAATTCGTTTTGGTTTTTTCATTTTTTTGTTTGTTATTTATTAACGTAAAATATTTATGGAATTTTATGAGTGGATTTCAAATATCTTTAGAAGGTATAGACTCACGAGGTCACTCGTTTATTTTACCATATATACTGACCGAAAAAGGCCGGCTATGTTATTGAGGAAAATTTCCATGCAAAGGCCGGGGTGTGCGTGTTTGTTAGGGCGGATGTTTGTTGTCGCCGTCTGCGCTGCCTAGAGGACCCATCCTTTTCCACCCTATGGGTAGACCATGGCTCTACGAGTCAAATCTATGTGTGCCTCTACCGTTCCCATACAGGAGATACCGAGACAACTCGACTCTTTAAATATCTGAGTCAGGCAGCAGATGATGCGCAGGAGCGGTTTCCGAACGCAGAACTGGTATTTTTGGGGGATTTTAACGCCCACCACGAGATCTGGTTGGGCTCCGCCAAAACTGACCATGCGGGAAGAGCCGCTCACGCATTCGCTCTGGCGCATGGCCTGACACAATTGGTACACGAGGCCACTAGGATACCAAGAAGGTCGGGCCTAGCACACTCTCTTCTGGACCTTCTGCTGACGAGTCACCCAGACCAGTACAATGTTTCGGTGCGTGCCGCCTTAGGCAACTCCGACCATTGCCTGGTCTGTTCCAAGGTGCCAATCATAGCGCCCCCACGACCCGAGCAGGGGAAGCGGCGTCTCTGGCACTACTCGTCAGCGGACTGGGATGGGATGCGTGAGTATTATGCGTCCATCCCGTGGGTTGCACGCTGCTTTGAAAGTAAGAACCCCTCGGATAGTGCTACTGCTGTCGCCGGTGAGATCAGTCTAGGTATGGAATACTATATACCATTGGTTCGGCCGCGAGTGCGCGGAGGCTGTTGATCAAAAACAGTCTGCGTACCGCGCCTGGGTAAGGGCGCGCGCCACGCGCGATCCCAACGTGGGCCACTTCAAGGCGGCGTACAATAAAGCCACAAAGGTCTGCAGGAGGGCGTACGTCAGGGCGGATGCCCAGCGCATAGCGCGGCTTGGTCAAGAGCTAGTGGCGCATCCCACGGGCAGCCGTGGCTACTGGCGACTGGCCAAAGCCGTGCAAACCAACTTCTGCCAGCCTTCGCTGCCCCCGTTGCGCAACCCTGATGGATCCCTGGCCCATGAGCCGCAAGAGAAAGCAAATTTGCTGGTCAATCTCTTTGCGGCCAACTCCCGAATCGATGATTGCGGTAAGCAGCCACTGACAATGCCCACCTGTGACCACGCAATGCCTGAGATCCGTATCAGGCAGCGCGATGTCCGTGCTGTGCTGCAGTCACTCGATGTCCGGAAAGCCAGCGGACCGGACGGTATTCCAGCGGTGGTTCTTCAAAAATGTGCAGCGGAGTTGTCTCCAGTGCTGACGCGGTTGTACCGGATGTCATACATCTCGGGTACAGTGCCATCGGCTTGGAAGGAGGCGAATGTGCAGCCGATCCCCAAGAAGGGGGATCGCTCGGACCCAGGCAACTATCGGCCCATAGCCGTCACCTCAGTGCTGTGCAAAGTGCTAGAGCACATAATTAACAAACAGCTCATGCGTCACCTAGAGGATCATTCCTTAATCAATGACCGGCAATACGGATTCAGACCGAAGCGGTCAACGGGTGATCTTCTGGCGTACATTACCCATCTTTGGGGTGAGGCTATGGACAAGCATGGCGAGTCACTGGCAATTAGTCTTGACATCGCCAAAGCTTTCGATAGAGTCTGGCACAAGTCGCTTCTTTCCAAGTTACCAGCCTTTGGTCTGCCTTCCGGACTGTGCGACTGGGTGGCTAGCTTCCTGCAGGGGCGCCGTATTCGCGTCCTCTGTGATGGTCGAACTTCGGAGTTCCTGCAGGTAAATGCTGGCGTGCCGCAGGGGTCCGTCTTATCACCCACTCTCTTTCTTCTGCATATCAACGACATGCTGTCCACTGGCAGCATTCATTGCTATGCAGACGATAGCACCTTACACGGGAGTTATCACGGACATCCTGCGGCCAAGCAGTCTGATATCGCGGAAAGGAGGCAGCTTCTCGTCAGTGAACTTGACCGGATCCTGAGCCTCGTTTCACAATGGGGCTCTGAAAACCTGGTTGAGTTCAATGCCAAGAAGACGCAGGCATGCGCGTTTACAGCAAAGGTATCTTCTTTCCTTCCCCTTCCAACTCTTCAGAGCACGCCACTGCCACTACAGGACAATCTCAATATCCTGGGTATGGATGTTCGCTGCAAACTGAACAACAAAAACTACATCGAGAGTATCATCAAAACAGCCTCACGTAAACTCGGAGTCCTGAACAAAGTGAGACGTTTTTTCACGCCGGAGCAGCGGTGTCTTCTCTACAAGACACAAATTCGCTCTTGCGTGGAATACTGCTCGCATCTCTGGGATGGCTCCGCAAAGTACTTACTAGATGCTCTCGACAGGTTGCAGCGACGTGCGGTCCGCATTATTGGGAATCCTGAGGTCACTAACACCCTCGAGCCTTTGCAGTTGCGTAGAGATGTGGCATCTTTGGCGGTTTTTTACCGTCTCTACCATGGTGAATGTTCTGATGAGCTCTTCCAAGTAATCCCACCCTCTCCTTTCCTATATAGGACAACACGTGCAGGACTTAGATGCCACCCGCATACGGTGCAGAATATTCCATCAAGAACCAAGCGATTCGGCGACTCCTTCCTCTGCCGCACTATTAAGACTTGGAATTCCTTGCCAACTCACGTGTTTCCTTCCTCCTATAGTCCCAGGTCCTTTAAGCGGGGCGTGAAAAAGCATCTGATGAGGCCGTCAAGCTGAGTGCCACCATTGTAACATGGTACGTGTTGTAATGGTGGCCCTCTTTTCAGAGACTTTGCCTTCAGCTTACCATCAGGCGAGGCGAAGTCAAATTGACGTGTCCTATATAAAAAAAAAAAAAAAAAAACATAAACTTACTCTCCTTTTAGTAAATAGAAGTCTTTAAGAAATAATTAAATTATAGTGTTAGAAGTTTACGCGAAAGAAACATATTTTAACAATGCTTCCCACAGAGAAGCATCATAGCTGCTGGAAAATATTTGAAACACATTAAATCGTTGGTATATTATTAAATTAAGTCAAATAAACCCGATAGAATTAATTAAATAGGTTTAATAATTTATTACGATTGCTATAAATAAATGCAAGATTTCGCACAAAAGATAGATTTCAAGGAGATGATGAATGGCGCACATTGGGAGAGGCCTATGTCCAGCAGTGGACTGCAGTAGGCTAATTGATTGATTGATTGATCTTCAATCTAAAGGCAATTCTATAAATCGTAAATAATAAGTACTTGAATGTAGCAGCACCATGATAGAGCATCCTATACGTATTTATGTAATATATACTTCATTGAACACCTGAAGAGCTGATCACCTTATCCATAAAACAAATACCCGAACAATAAGTTACTGAATACGAATGAAGCGTAGACAAATCGACTTATGATATCAGTGAGTAGATCTGTTGTTAAATCGCCTATTGTCGTGGGGTGAATCCGATTCCCGCCACTTACGCTTGTCGTCGTATCTCAATCAGGAGGTTATCGAACAACTTGATAAGTACTATTCGCAAAACAGATCTGTGTTCCTATGTATTTTATTTTTGGGTAAAGTCCCAAAAATAGCTATAAGCTGTAAGTACTGAAACTGAAATGAAATGGCGTTTTTCTGAAATACAAATTAGTGACATCTCAACTTCTATTAAACAACATGAACTGCATGAAGGAATAATGTTCCGTTTGTACTTCAAGCGTAACATTAAAATGAACCCACAACTTGAAGAACAACATCGAAACACACAGCGACATCATTGCAGTTACCACAATAAAAGTTTCGTGCAGTGGCCGGACAGGGCACAAATAATATATCTGAGTTCAGACGTGGCATCAGATCTTGTAGTCGTACCTGGCTTTTGCAAAACAAATATTTTGCTAGACGTTTTTGAAGTCGTTACGAACAAGTTAGTTGGGACGGTCACGGCCCGAGTGCAGTTCGCGCCACTAGACTCGCACTACGGATTTGTTTGCTCCAACTAGTTAAATGTTGTCCCAAACTTTATTTCGGACGTCGAAGTCTCCGAGACGTTGTACCCTTGTTATTATTGTTCAAGTACCTATATTTAGAGAGGTTCAGATGTTTGAAACAAACACTCGCCTAGCTAGTTCATTATTCATATTAACTTATACATACCTATATAGATTCCATTTAGCAACATGGCTCTACATAGTTTGAACATCGATTTAACGTAAAAATAATGATTTTACTTATCTACATATTTATAATATTAGTAAACGATGAATCTAAACTAGATTGCACATGATCTATCTTCACGCAATATAGAATGTAATAATGATTCAGTAAGCAACAATAACCGAAATAAATTGTTAACTAGATAAAAAATAAATTAAGGATCGGCAGCAAGCAATAACGTAGAAACAATGTAGAACAAAACCAAGAATTCTGGTTTGGGGTTTCAGAAAGCTCATTCTAAGTAAGTAAATTCTTCAACAACATTGTTTCTAAATTAAAACAATCTCATAATTGCACATTCTCCAACTTCTTTGATGCAGTGTAGGTATTGCTGGTTTGTCGGGTCGGGGGTGGGGACAGTGCGGGCGGGGGTAGATCGCTTGGGGTAAGTTTTGAGGCGAAGTTAAGCCGATTAAGTGTCATTTCCGCCGCGAACTAGCTCTGTTCATTAAATATTTCGAGTGACTTAATTGCTGAGGTCGGTTGTCTACCAAGTTTTGACGTGAACAGATTTTCTTTATTCTGTGTAGTGCATTAACTTATAAATTTATTAATATAATAAATTTATGTTACACTTAACTCCTTTAGATTTCTTAATAGAGGAAAAGTAAAGTTTGTTGTTCTCCATCTTTATAAATAACAATCCTGAAAATGTTGTTCCTCGTGTATGCAAATTAAATTCTCGGTAGAGGTGATTTTACTTAAAAAAATATATTGTGAACGTTTGTAGTCTTAAAATTTGTATTTACAATTAGGGAATCGTGATTAGCCATAGAATTTTGATCTTTCAAGTACCTAGTTTTAAACGAATTGAAAGAATGAGATTTGAAAACTTATCATGACCATTATTTTCTGACCCACTGCATTGATTCTACCGAAACTCATTTTCAAAAATATGATTAAATTTTACCGAGAACTTAAAACGTAACATATAATCAACATTTGTAATATTATTTACCTTCGACCTTGCTATAACTTTTAGTAACCACCGGCACTAATTTTGGCTCTTAACAAATGGTAAAATTAATTCTCCACAGAACTTAACCTAACCTAAAAACACACGGTAGCAAAATAAAGAAGTAAACCTATTTCACGTTAAGCTCTCTCGATAAATATTACCCTCTTTGTGTAAACACGTGGGTACGAGACGGTGCGGGCACAAAGTCCATTACAGTCAATTCGTCTAGACCCGGCCACGCGCTGAAACTATTCTCACGGGTAAACGAATTACCTGTTTATATAAATAAAAAAGAAACGTACGTAAATCGTATAAAATTAACATTAGAAACTTATCTCAACTAGGAGTACGTAGTTTTACATTAGTAATCATTTATTATTTACAGCCCATACCTTTTACTACTTACCTTTGTTTTTATTTTATATTCAAATGGTAAAAGCCTCTATTTTGGGATATTGATATTTTTTTAGGATGTAATACTGAGTTTCAATGATTCAGCAAAGCGGCAAGAAATTGAGGGTGAACAAGAACAAATGTGATATTACTAAGGGTGGGATCTGAGGAAAAACTTGTATAAATACAAACAACGGTGATGCAGCGCGTGAAAACACATTATAGTCTCTATCGTTCCGGGTCGAGTTTCCAAAAATCTTTACTTAGGGGCCGACGGAAATGTAAATACTATGAGCAGTGTTTAATATTGTTTGGTGTACCTTACTGTATTTTTAATATGTAGTTGACTTGATACGTTATCATTTGGAATAAACCTTTGAATTCATATTATAAGTTACAGTTTAAATCTATGGAGTTTAAGGGTTCCTGGATTCTTATAAGTATCTTTTATCTAATACGCTTTAAGTAGGTCAGGAATTTTCTTTCTATAGGAAATTTTCAAGAATGTAGTAGACGCAGAAAAAATAAGACTGTGATATTAAATTACCTCGCTGTTAGTTAGTTATTCAATATTTATAGCAAAACTTTAGGTCATTGCAGCATTTCCTTGTCGCAAGTGCCTTACAGAATAAACTTTATGGTACCTTAAATTTTATGGTAATACAAATACAGTTCAGAGAACGTCTTAAATTTTAATACCTACGTTTTTTCGTGTTAATTATTTGATGTAGTTTACTACAATTACAATAAGTCTGTTTCTTGGGGTAAAGAGTGATTTAAATGACACAGCTCTCGAATTTGTAGTTACACTAAATTATTTAACTTTTGACAGCCGTTTAAGAGTGTAACTGTTTCACTTTTTGAGTAAGTAAATTTTAAAATACCGTCGATCTCTATCCACATTTTGCCAACTGTTTTAGCTCAGAAATACGTACTTGTGGGCGAGCTATTCCTGACGATATATGTTCTGCAGAATGTTTCAAAATGTGAATCGAACACTCACTATCACTACACCACTGAAGCAACTGTATTACTAGCGCTTCCAAATTAAGACTCCTTCTTCTGCCGCACCATTAAGACCTGGAATTCCTTATAAGCTCACGTGTTTCCCTCTTCCTACAGTCCTGGGTCCTTTAAGCGGGTCGTGAAAAAGCATAAAGGTTGAAGCCGTCTAGCTGAGTGCTACCATTGTAATATGGTACGTGTCTAAAATGGTGAAGTTTAAAGGACGTGTCCTATATAAAAAAATAAAATAAATAAAACACTAATCACAAAATGTAATCGTTCAGACAATAAATCTTATTCACAGATGATTGGTTAATTGACCTACAAAGAAAATTATGTGTGGTGCGACCGGGCCCTACGTGATTCGTGTTGCCTACATATTTATCGATAACAAACCAATTTGCTCTCTATTATTATGTTAGCAGATTGTGTAGGACTGCCAAGAAGCGGCAGCCATTTTTGTTGGGATGATTGTAGTTTAGTGTTGTCTGTAGAGGAAAATATTGTTATGAAACTATAGTATAATACATAATAATCCCATAAAATATGAGATGTGCGATTTCATAATAATTTAGTTTAGTCATAAAACTAACAGATGATTTTACTCTGAGAGAAAATTTAATACATTTTTTGATGTAAATACATAATGGATATCAGGATTATCTCTCTGTCACGGTCGTTTAGAGAGGTGAACAGTCTGACCAAGGATACAAGAATGGACCCTTGGGTTAAATCAGTCTGACCAAGGACACAAAAGAGTGGACGTGGTTAGACTGATCTAACAATGCTATCTGACCACGGATACAGAAGGGACAGGACACGGTCTAGTCTATAACATATTCAGCCTAGCCGTAATATTGTCCGGGAACGAATAATAACAAAGATATTTGCTATAGTTAAAAAAAACTACCTCTGTAATACAAATAACATATAGGCTTACTATATAAGGCTATAGACTGTGTTTAATAAAATGATGATTGTATTATTACTTCATGAAGTTTAAAAATAAATCACAAAGTTTAAAAATAATAAATAAAGTATAACACGTTTGTCGGAAACGACGCTAAGTAAGCACTGTCAACATGTAAGTCACGCCACCGGTGACCTTTTTGGTAACTAATTGATTTAGTTCCACAAGTGGATCACAGATGGCGCTATATTAAAGAAACCTAGATGGCGGTGTTAAGATCCTCCGCAACTAGTATATAAGTCCAAGTTTATAATATTTTTGTTATCCATTAAACAGACTTGGAGACAGCCTCCAAGTGGGAAACCTGTTTATTTTTGTTTGATTCCCTACCCAGTAGTTTCCCGGGGTTAAACATGGTCCTCTGAGCCGGATCATTGGTAAAATTAGGCAACGGTAGTCAAAGTGCATTTCAGGTGTTACTATCAACGTTGTAAGGATTACACAGGGAGTAACATCAGCCTCGCAGAACCCGTTAACAAGTGGAACCAGTGACGGGCAGTGCGAAGGAAGGAATACTGCAGTGTGTGCAAACAGGTACCAAGGCGGAGGGAAGCAGTTCTCTGTGTTGGATACAGACGACGAACAAGTCGTAAGGGATAACGCACCTGCATAATACGGAAGTGAGTGATTGTGAAGATCCAAACCGTGAGTACTGTTGTCAATAATTATCAGTCAAGCCAAAGTGAACCTTATTTCTATAGTCAAATTAACTTTGAATCTAAATATCAAAAAGTGATCAGCATAAGAGTTAAAAATAGCAGCAATTTGAACCTTAAATTCAAGATCTTGAAAACTTAAAATAATTAGCTAACCTAAGGACTTAGAAAAATTTGTGTTGTGCATGCTTAGACTTAGTTAATTTTAAGGCAAATATTGTTCAGACGGGGAACCTATGCCCGATTTCGGATAGAATTACAAGTTCAAAACACTTAGAAAAATTTCGCATTTGTTTACATTGACTTGTAAAAATTTTAGAATTATTTGTATTCAAAACACTTATAAAATTTTCACTTTGTTTACATTGACTTGTAAAATTTGCTGAATTAGTTCCAAAAACTTAGATTTAGTTGTGTTGTAAGATACACGTAGAAAACTTGATTCCTGTTTACATGTACATTGTTAAAGTCTGTAAAATCCGAACGTATAAAAATACATTGTTGAAACTTAAAACTGGTAAAAAGTAAGAATAAAGAACGATTTAGTCTAAATTGTCTACAGAGCTTTAATTATTTAAAATGTCTTCATTAATCTCACTAGTTCAGTTGCAAGATGATATTTACAATAGATTGTCTAAAGCAAAAACTAATTATAAGAAAACCCCTAAAGATCGGCGCACATTACAGTATATTGAAACTAGACTAGAAATTGTAGAAGAGTTATGGTGTCAATTCAATAAAACTCATATAACAATAATGAAAAATACGAAAGGTGAAGAATTGTTCTCTTCGCCTTATACTACCAAAGAAACATCCCAACAAACATTTTAGTCGTATAAGTGAAAATTACATGACTTAATGTTCTATAAACGTCGTATAGAAGTCATTTTAGGTTTTAATACGACTCAGTGCCTCTTTATCCTTATACAACTTGTAGTCGTATAAAGACGTCGTATAAACGTCTCCGCGACTGTTTTCTATGACCATTATACAACTTTCAGTGGTAAAACCGATGATGTCGTCTTACTAACGTCTATACAACTTTTACACCAAACTGAATCGTATTAGAGTCGCAAGAACTACTTATACGCGATAATCGTAATAGAGTGATAAATTGCACTCTTACACGACTTTTAGTCATTTTGAACACTATTATACTACCATTAAGTGACTGAATGTCGCATAGTTGTAAAGTACCTTAACATTACAAGTCAGTCATTCTTTATCTTTATTTTTAATGAAACTGAAGGTGGTTCCGTACAAAATTTAATTTTGAGTTCAGGAGAGTTCCTTGCAAAATCAAAGCGCAGAAAGCGGATCTAGTTGTTTTGAAGTAGTAGAGACAAAACAAGATAAATAAGATGAAATATTTGAAAAATATGTTTCAGTGATAGTGAAATAGACTATGAAAGCAAAAGTGAAACCAGCAAAAATGATAAACTTCGGATAATGAAAAATTCGTTAAAGCGAGAAATTCGTTATTTCAAGGGTCGTTATATCAAGGTTGCACTATATAATACAGTGGAATTACGGAATTTTCCTCTGGGGCAATTCCGTGGATATAAATACAATATTTATACTGTGCTCAAAATCTCTTCTTCCGAAATGACTATAAAATCGCCCTGTCTATTTGCATATTAGAAAAAAAAGAGACAAGTGATATTTCAAGGTCCGTTTCTTACCTATTTGATTCATATTTATATAGGTAGGAAACTAGAGTTTGTATGTAGAATTACGCAGCTCTTTATGTATATCACCATGGAAGTTTTATGTAAATAAAATAGTCAAGTAATATTGGTTGGTTATTTATTTTAAATGGTGATAGAGATGTGTGTGGATATCCATAGCCATCTCAAATACATAATTATGTATTAACTTCGAAAAATCTATCTTGGTTAAAAACTTATCGACGTCCATTAA
This sequence comes from Eilema depressum, assembly GCA_914767945.1. Taxonomy (NCBI): domain Eukaryota; kingdom Metazoa; phylum Arthropoda; class Insecta; order Lepidoptera; family Erebidae; genus Eilema; species Eilema depressum. The sequence goes on from OU612013.1 coordinate 15,576,177, forward strand.
ATCACATCATATTATTTTTACTACTAAAATAAAATTTAAAATTTACTCGTTGAACCCTAATTTTGTTAATATGGCGGCTAATTATTGCACATAAAATTAACTGCACAGAATGAAAGGTCGTTTTGTAGTCGTATTACGGTTGTGTCGCGTCTTAAGGTCGTATAAAAGTAACTTTTAGCACGTGCGCTAAAAATATAGTGAGAAATGTTGTTTAATTTTAAGTATTTCTAAGGCGCGTGCATTATACTAAGAAAACTAGCGCATATTACACGATAAAATTAATTCCCCAATAGATTAATGCACTTCAACACGCGTTTCGAGATATAACATATTGAAATTAAATTAATATGGCTAACTTAAACTAGGTAGAGTTTTGACAACTCTAATTTATAATGTCTCTTTCACTCTTCACTGTTATGAGTACAACAAAATTCAATAAAAATGTCGTCATTTGCACTGGTATTCGACAAAGTGTCGTAAAACAGTGGTATTGTAGACCATAATGCAGCAAAAAATGAATTTCACTACATCTATGCGACCATTATACGACTGAATATGTCATTGATACGACTACTATGCGACTCTTATACAACTCTAAGTCGTATAAAATGGGCCCTTTTTCGGTCGTAACGACGTGATAACGACGTTTTGGCGACATGCTTATACAACCAAAAGTTACATTCGGCACGTTGTGGCGACTTCAAAAATGTTTGTTGGGATATGATCTAACTGAGGAATTATACATGGAGTTAAAATGTGAATTAAAAACTGTGTTAGACCAAATTAATCAATCTAGGGTGTCTCGGAACTCGAGTTCGTCATTGCAAAATAACTCAGAAAATAACAACACGTCACTACAGCTACCACATACAAAGATTCCTACATTTTCGGGAAAATATGTTGAATGGCCAACTTTTAGAGATTTGTTTCTTTCGGCCATTCATAGAAATGTCAGTATAGCACAGGTACAAAAGCTTTATTATTTAAAATCTTATTTATCCGGGGAAGCTGAACAGCTGTTGAGACGTATTCCAATTGCCGAAGCAAATTATGAAAGAGCTTGGAATTTGTTAGAATCACGCTATAATAATAAAAAGTATCTGTCGCATTGTATAATTCAAAGGTTATTAAGTCAGAAAAATATGAATAGTGAATCAGCTAGCGCTTTAAAAGAGTTATTAGATACTACCACGGATTGCTTAGACGCGTTGAGTAACTTGGGGGTTGACGTAACATCCTGGGATATCCTTATCATACATATAATTAGTTTGAAATTAGACACAGGGACTAAAAGGGAGTGGGAGTTAAGAATTGCCAGCAGTGTCGAGGGTGACGAGCTACCTACTCTCAATCAATTTAAGGAGTTTTTGACAAGTCGTTATAGGGCCTTTGAATTCCTAGACGACAAACAAAGGAATCAAGGTGTAAAACCTACTAAAACCAAGGCATTTCACCTCGCTACATTGGCGTGCCAATATTGTAAAGAAGAGCATAGACTGGTAACTTGTAAGCAATTTATAGACACCGATGTGGGTACGCGTCGTAAGTTTGTTATCGACAACAAACTATGTTTTAACTGTCTGGGTTACAATCACTCTGTCAAGGTATGCAAGTGCACAACTACTTGTCGTATTTGCAGGCGTAGACATCACACTCTCTTACATCCTGAAAGCAATCAAGAGACTAATGACCAGAACGTGGAACCAGGCTCAACTACTGAACTCACTAATGCAGTTCAAGTAGAAGATCCAACTGAAGTCGTCACTTGTTTTTCGAAGGGGTCAGCAAACAATCAAGTGTTACTATCCACAGCTCTAGTCAGGGCTATTTCGAGAATTGGAGTTAGATACACAGTACGAGCTTTGTTGGACCAGGGCTCTCAGGCGTCCTTTGTTACGGAGAGTGTTGTCCAGCGTTTGGGCCTAAAGAAACAGTCAGCTAAGGGAATTATATCCGGAGTCGGTGGAGGTAATCCACTGATATCTAGTTCGATCGTTGAGATAAGGCTTCAGTCTCGGGTTGATTCTTCTGCGGAATTGGTGGTAAAGGCTTATGTCCTCAAATCTATAACCTCCATCTTACCTGTTAGGGAAGTTGCCTGCCCGGAGGAATTATTCGTGGGAGATATTGAATTGGCCGATCCCCGATATCATATACCGAATAAAGTGGATATTCTGTTAGGAGCCGAAGTATTCCCGCAGGTGATACAGGAAGGGTTAAAAAAATCTAGTAGTGGTCAAATTATAGCGCAGTGTACTACCTTAGGGTGGATTTTATCTGGTACGGTAAAATCAGCAGCTAACAATTCATCAAATATTTCTGTCTTGCACGTACATCTGGAGGCTGAGGAAATGCTGAAAAGGTTCTGGGAATTAGAAAAAGAGCCAAACGAAAGTAAAAAACTACTTACAGAAGAAGAAGTCAAGTGTGAAGAAATATTTAAAACTACTACCACAAGAGATAATAATGGACGTTATGTTGTAGACTTACCATTTCGAAATGAAGATCCCAGCTGTAAATATGGAGGTTCTAGGAACTTAGCAATAAAACGGTTTCAAGGATTAGAAAATAAGTTCAGTCGAAAGCCTGAATTGAAAGCTCAGTATTCAGAAGTTATCCATGAATATCTGTCGTTAGGTCACATGAAACCAATATCAGAAGCCGAGAAGCAAAACAATTATGCAGTTTACTTACCTCATCATGCTGTCATCAGAAATGATAAGGACACCACACGAGTTCGAGTAGTATTTGACGCTTCCAGTAAGGGTAATAACGGAGCATCACTCAACGACGATCTGTTGACTGGACCTACTTTGCAACCGGACTTGCGTCACTTACTTCTTCGTTGGAGAGTTCATCCTATTTGTCTCATTGCAGATATAGTCAAAATGTACCGGCAAGTTCGCGTACATGAACAGCATACCGATTTCCAACGCATTGTGTGGAGAGACGACAAGGAATCTGAAATTCAAGATTATAAACTACTTACTGTGACCTTTGGAACTGCTAGCGCGCCATTCTTGGCTGTTCGAGCAATGCATCAGACAGCGTACGATGAAGGCAAGGATTATCCATTGGCTGCAGAAAGAGTTCTGAAAGATTATTACATGGATGATCTCATGACAGGATGTGAAACAATACAAAAGGGTTTAGAAATCTACAGTCAAATGAACCAGTTATTAAGCAGAGGAGGTTTTGAATTGCAAAAGTGGTCAAGTAATAGTAACGAACTACTGGAGAAATTATTAGAAGGAAAAAAGAAGGAAGGTAATAACGAAGAGGAAGGAATTAGAATAAAACAAGATGACATAATAAAAACACTGGGACTTACCTGGAACCGAAGCAGAGATAGCTTCCAGTATTCAGTTCAACTGGAACCTATACTGGAACCTGTAACAAAACGAAAATTACTATCCGACATTTCTAGATTGTTCGATCCATTGGGATGGGTTGCTCCCGTGGTCATTATAGCGAAAATATTTATACAAAAATTGTGGATTACTGGTGTCGGATGGGATGATGCCATCCCTGATGATATAAAGCAAGAGTGGTCTACTTACCGTGAAGAATTGCCACTTTTGGCAAAATTGGGGGTACCTCGTTGGTTAAGCACGAAATGCAGTGACAAACAGGTCGAGTTGCATGGCTTCTGTGATGCGTCGAAAGCAGCGTATGCAGCGGTTATATATACACGGGTAATCGATGCTGAGGGTAATATTCATGTCACCTTACTTTCCGCGAAAACTAACGTCGCCCCAATTAAAACCGTTTCTATCCCTAGGTTAGAATTGTGTGGAGCAGTTCTATTGGTGAAATTATTGGTCGAAGTTTCTGAGGTTATGGGAATCAGTAAATCTAATTTATATGCTTGGACTGATTCCCAAATAGTCTTGGCGTGGCTAAACAGCCACCCCAATAGGTGGAAAACCTTTGTTGCCAACAGGGTAACAGAGATATTGTCCTTTACGGAACCACAACAGTGGAATCACGTTCAATCGAAGCAAAATCCTGCTGATTGTGCTTCAAGGGGTCTTTACCCGTCGGAACTGCTGAAGTCTGGGTTATGGTTGAACGGCCCTGACTTTCTGCAAGAGAATGATATCAAGTTTGGTAAGTGTCAAATTATCACTACAGCTATTGAGGAAATAAAAACTCACGTAGTATCAAAAGTATCGGAGGATCTGGAGCATTGGATTTGGGATAAATATTCCTCACTTACCAAACTAGTCAGAGTAATAGCATACTGTCGGCGTGTCTTGAACTGGAAGACACGTAAACCTGAAAGAAACACGTCTTATTTAACTGCTGGCGAGTTGAGATTAGCGTTGAATACCTGTATCAGGGAGTGTCAAAGACAAAGTTTTGAGGAGGAAATCAGGAACCTGCAACAAAGTAAAACTATAAAGGGGAAGGGTCTGAATTCATTAAATCCTTACCTAGACTCGGCCAATATCTTGAGGGTGGGCGGTAGATTGGAGCGCTCTGATTTGAGTTTTAATCGAAAGCATCCAATTCTATTGCCTCGAAAATCACCATTGACAGACCTTCTCATAGCCGAAGCACATCGCATAACACTTCATGGTGGGCCGCAGTTGATGCGGAACTATTTGGGTACCAAGTACCATATATTAGGAGTAAATGAGCGAGTTAAAACTTACGTACGTAAATGCCCAACTTGTCTGCGTTATAAGTCGGCATCCAAACACCAATTGATGGGGCAGCTACCGGCCGCGCGGGTCACTCCTAATAGACCCTTTAGTAACAGTGGGGTAGATTACGCGGGTCCCATTAACTTACGAACGTCCAAGGGTAGGGGCCATCATGCATATAAGGGGTACATTTGTTTATTCGTATGCATGGTGACCAAGGCGGTGCACCTAGAGGTTGTAAGTGATATGACAACTGCAGGGTTTTTAGCGGCATTTAAGAGATTCGTGGCTAGACGTGGGCCCTGTAAGGATATTTTTATATTTATTTTATTTTAGATAGATTTTCGAGGCATATTTTTTTTTTTTGTATTCTTCTGTATCTGTGTACATACAATAAAGAGATATATTATTATTATTATTATTATATGGAGCGACAACGGTACAAACTTCCAGGGAGCCTCCAAGGAACTCCAAACTTTATTCCAAGCCGAAAAATCGGGAATGACCAAGGATATCGCAGAAGTGTTAGCAAATGAGGGCACGGCATGGCATTTTATCCCACCACATGCTCCGAATTTTGGCGGACTATGGGAGGCTGGGATCAAGTCGTGCAAGCTACATCTACGCAAGGTAATAGGCGGCTCTACGCTGACTTATGAAGAGATGTCAACTTTATTAAATCAGGTAGAAGCTTGTCTAAACTCTCGTCCTCTATGTAGACTTCCAGACTTGGATGTAGCTGGCGCTCTGACTCCAGGGCATTTCTTGGTGGGCGAACCCCTTGTTAACGTACCAGATCAAAATTATGAAACGGGGAGTATTTCGATGTTGCGTAGGTGGCATCTTGTTCAAAAAATGACGCAAGAATTTTGGCGTCGATGGTCGTCTGAATATTTAACGACATATCTGCACCGTTATAAGTGGGCGAAACTAATTCCTGAACCTGATGTCGGCAATATTGTTTTAGTGAAGGAGGACAATTTGCCTCCTTGTAAGTGGCTACTAGGCAGAGTGATTGCGAAACACCCTGGTCAGGATGGCCTTACACGCGTAGTCACTCTTCGTACAGGCACATCTTCATTCAAAAGGCCGACATCGAAGTTGTGTGTCTTGCCTGTTGGTTAATATTGTGCTTGCGAGTAGTGATTTACATCTTAGCGTATACAATAAATGTGGAGCGCGCGGGTCCGTTGTACTGGGTTGTTGTGCCTAACTATTGTAGGGGTAGTCCTGTAGTGGCGTTTTGTGCATAACCGAAAATATCAATATGATTTTGTTCGATTGCTATGTATGGAGGAAGTTAGGGCCAGGCTACCAAATAGTGGTGCCATTTCGGTGGATTACAGAATCAATAAATGCTACTACCTATATACTTTAAGATTAACACTATGTGACGTCAAGGGGTTTAGAGTTTAGAATTCGGAGTCAACATGTTATTTGTATTAAGTTTAATGTTGTACCTTTATAAGTTGTGCTAGGTTCGTTGTTAATATCTTAATAGCGGTGCTCATACTGTTGAGTTCACCGCAATAGTTACTTTATAGCTAAGATATTTAGCCTGTTAGGTTCATTGGGAGTTGAGTGAGCTTTTGTTGTGTATATTTTATTATTTAGTTACAGTCCATTGTCTTTATATTTGTATAACGCACTAAGGACATAGTGTCCCAATATGTCCTTGGTGGGCGGAATGTCGGAAACGACGCTAAGTAAGCACTGTCAACATGTAAGTCACGCCACCGGTGACCTTTTTGGTAACTAATTGATTTAGTTCCACAAGTGGATCACAGATGGCGCTATATTAAAGAAACCTAGATGGCGGTGTTAAGATCCTCCGCAACTAGTATATAAGTCCAAGTTTATAATATTTTTGTTATCCATTAAACAGACTTGGAGACAGCCTCCAAGTGGGAAACCTGTTTATTTTTGTTTGATTCCCTACCCAGTAGTTTCCCGGGGTTAAACAACGTTCATAATAATTAAAAACAAACTATTAGACAAGGACGTTCATACTTACTTTCACTACACTAAGAAAACTAATATTACACGAAGTAATAACCTAGTCTTACAAGTATCCGGAGCATCCAGAAATAACTACAGCGAAACCTCTAAAGTTTATGCTGGACACAAACTATACCTATACTACCTACCTATACTATTATAGCGATATTCATTCATTCAGTCAAATCACTGCCTGTAATTTAAAAAAAAGCACTGAAATACCATATTCTGGAGGGTACAAATATAATCTGTTCATAATATTTTGCTTTACTTTTTTCTTCAAATGTACCTATTACTGATTTTTAGTACCCTAGAACAATTATTTTAATCTGTGATATACTAGTACATTTGAAGCTCATAACTGAAAACTGTCTAGGGATATTTTATTGGCGTATTTTGATAATGAAATACCGCTGTCAATGCATGATTTATGTCTGGGATGTTTCTGCAGATTATTGATTAAATCGTAATTTAAGTTACTTTGGTACCTTTGGTGTTTCAGTTTTATTTAGAACACCGAGTTTTATATTTTAGGAAAAACAAAAAATCATTATCAATATTGTGTACTTGCTCTTTTTTTTCTTTTTTATTCATTTATTTACACTTTATTGTACACTATTTAAAACACCATATACAAGAATAAGAAGAATAAACAAGCTGAAGTGGCAGTGCGCTAACCACATCTGCCGAAGGACTGATGGCCGTTGGAGCAGACGAGTCCTAGAGTGGAGACCTCGAGAAGGAAAACGGAAGGTGGGACACCTCTTGGCCAGGTGGACCGACGACCTGCGAAAGGTGGCTGAGACGGACTGGATGCGGAGGAGGATCGGCAAACGTGGCGCATATTGGGAGAGGCCTATGTCCAGCAGTGGACTGCAATAGGCTAATTGATTGATTATTACATAGATGGATTATAAAATGACGCGTATTTTGATAATTAAGTTAAGCACTACTTTGTAGGTTTCAGTATCTTTAAAAGACTAAAAAATACCTCTAGACGAGTGTGCAACTTTTTATATTCACTGCATAATATACATGAGCTTACCTCATTAGCCTAGGAAGCAACTAGTTGTCTGGCCGGTGAATAATGAACTCATATAAATATGTTGTCCGAGTTAAAGTTGAATTATTCTTCTTATGGTTGCCTGTAAGAGATTGCCACTAGGTGATAAGGCCGCCTATTGTTTATACCCAAATGTACTACATAATGACACATGTTTATTTTTTTTTTTCCTTGGTGTGCACAATAAAGATATACTTTACTTTTACTTTACTTTATATTTCTAGTTAAGCATTTCTCTAATATAAATATATCATGTTCTTTTTTACCACTTAAGTGGTAGACAAGCACATGGCCACCTGATGGAAAGTGGCTACCATGGCCCATGGACGAGTGCAACACCAGGGGAGTCAGACTCGTGCTACCGACTCTGTAAGAACAGAAAGACTCTGTGCTTTCAGCGCAGAAGACAAGCAGTACAAGACTTTAGTTTTCCCTCTGACAGCACTTAACCTCTCCAGTAAGCTCTTCATCACTGGCATCAAGGAGCTAAAGCGTGGAAAGGCCTCCGGTATAGATAGCGTCTCTGTGGAGTAAATCCAGCACCTCGGACCTGTTGCTGTGTCGTGGCTCCTGGCTCTTTTCAACAGCTGTGTGACCACTGTTGCGGTCCCCCGTCTTTGGAGGAAAGCCAAAATTATTGTAATTCCGAAACCAGGAAAACCCACCGATGACCCAAAGAGTTTTAGACCAATTTCTCTTCTGTGCCACACCATGAAGCTTTTTGAAAGGATGCTCTTAAACCGCCTTGCCAGTGTCATAGACCCCATGCTGATGGCGGAACAGGCCGGCTTCCGACCTGGAAAATCTTGCAGCAGTCAGACCCTCAACCTCACACAGCACATCGAGGATGGCTTCGAAAAGTGCACAGTAACTGGTGCGGTTTTTGTTGATTTGTCGGCAGCCTATGACACGGTAAACATTAACCGTCTGCTCTGGAAAGTAGAGCGAACTGTTGGGGACCGCAAAGTTACGGCTATACTGGGTGAGCTCCTTCGTAACTGGCGCTTCCAAGTGCACCTGTGCTCCGACAAGAGCCGCTGGAGAATACAGAAAAACGGCCTACCCCAGGGCAGTGTTCTCGCCCCCCTGCTCTTCAACATTTACACCAACGATCAACCCATGAGTTCGTGTACAGCACGTTTCCTTTACGCCGATGACCTAGCGCTCACATCACAGGGATCGTTTGAGGAGGTAGAGGGAAATTTGAACAGAGCACTCGAGGAGCTAAGTATTTACTACGAGGAAAATGCACTAAAGCCAAATCCCTCCAAAACACAGTCGTGCGCATTTCACCTCAACAACGGGCAGGCAAACCGAGAGCTGAACATCCAGTGGCGTGGCGTCCCCATAAACCACTGTAAACACCCTAAATACCTGGGAATTACGCAAGACAGATCTTTAACCTACAGGAAGAACTGTGGGGACGTCAAGCTGAAGGTTTGTGCACGAAATAACCTGCTGAGAAGGCTGACGAGCACAAACTGGGGAGCTTCGCCGCAGGTACTGCGTACTACGGGACTGGCCCTTTGCTACTCCGCAGGGGAATACGCGTGTCCTGTGTGGTGCCGTTCTACTCATGCCAGGTTAGTGGATACAGCATTAAATGAAACCTGTCGTATCATTACCGGTTGTCTCAAGCCGACTCCGGTACGCATGCTGTATCCACTGGCTGGTATTGCACCACCCAGTGTGCGTAGAGAGGTGGCTTCATCCATCGAAATGTGCAAACTCCAGATGGATCAACGACACCCCATGCATAGTCACTCTGGTGTGACGCAGAGGCTGAAAGGTCGCAGGAGCTTCTTCGCGTGCGTTGCTCCTATTACCAGCGAACCCTCTTCAGCCAGAGTTAATCTGTGGGGAGCACAGAGCCCATCATCCCCTTTTGTCCCACTAGCGGAGAATCTCCCCCCCGGACGGGGCCTTGCCTGGACCACCTGGACGTCCTTAAATAGACTTCGGACACAGGTTGGTCGAAGTAAGGAAAACCGTATTAGGTGGGGTCATTCAGACGAGATGGATCCACGGTGTGAGTGCGGAGTTGCGCCACAGACTATGTCCCACCTGTTAACTTGTGGTGCCTGTCCAAGCACGTGCACTCCGGAGGAACTTATGAGTGCCTCTGAGAACGCTATCGGAGTGGCTACATACTGGGCAAACAAAATATGACATGATATGCCGTCGACTCGACAGAAGAAGAAGAAGAACCCCATATTGTAGTCGCTTGGGAAAACCACCGCGGGGAGTTCATTCCACAGTTCATAAAGGTGTTTTATTCTAATATTCGTTTTAATATTTCTTAATCATAAGTGTTTTTATCCGTATTTTCCGTATCCGACTTGGATAGATTAGGTTAGAAGGCTAATGCGGGAGCGGAGCGGAGCGAAGCTCCCGCATTAGCCTTCGTGGTTATTTTTTTTTATAACCATGCAGAACTATATTTAATCCAAAAACAAATTTAAAACAAAATTTGTCACTCTAGAAAAATGATAATTTGAGTTAAAATATTTTCTTGGTAATACCCTTTATTAAAACAAAAATTATGATAATTGAATGTTATGAAAAAAAAGTTATGAATAAAAAAAATATGATCACTAACGGTTATGAACTCCGTTGTTAGGAATAGAAATGTATGAATAAAAAATATATGAAAAAGAAAATTATGAAGAGTGATTATTATGAGCACAAATCGGTAGTAAGACAAAGAATAGGATTTAAAAGTTTATGTAAGCCAATATGGACCTACCTACACCTTATATAAATTATAGTTTACGTTTAGCCTATCTTAGAACAACTACTTACCTGGTTACAACTACTTAACTTCTTACCTTATAAGTTGGACAGTGACTACGAACCCTTTTTTTGTTAATGCTCGTGAAAAATCAGTTACAATTCGAAATAGAGAGACTTATTAATATTGTATCAGCTTCATTAAAATTATGTTTTAAAAGAAGTGCAAAAGTCATGACAATTGTAATATAATATCGAAAACATATCAACACCGATACGTTACATCTTATCGCGAAATAAGTGTAGAAATATATGGCGTCACAAATACATAGCTGTGTGGCGATCGTCCTGGCTCACTTTTTCAATATCCCGAACCTAATGGCCACCAGATGGCAAGTTGGGCAAAGTGATGCTATCAAAAAGCGATAGGCCGCGGTTTCGCCGGTTATCGGAACACTTTGCGCTTCTCGTGACGTGGGTCAACTGAAACACGACGTACACGAGTTTACACGATTGGGATTTACTAGATCTAATACATATAGCGGTAGTAAACCTTTACAAGTGTAACTGACTCTATAAGTAGGTGTTTTATCGGTAACAGGGGGTTTGTTTCCGATGTTCACAGCTTTTACCATCCGAGCTTTGACGCTTTTTTGTAAGAATATTGAATAGGACTTAATGATAGTATCAGTATTACCATGGAACAGAATACAGAACACATACGGTGGTATTACGAATTAATTACTTTTATATGCTGTTTTTATTAATGACTTTTATGACAGATGTTCGTCCAATAAGTTTCTTATTTTCAGCTAACGTAATCTTAATACTATAGATTCCTTTTTCAATTTTGAATAGAATATAGAACAAAATGCAGAAACACAGAAGGAACAGAATACAGAACACATACAGTAGGTATTACGAATTATTTACTTTTAGACAACTTTGTTGTTATTAAAGGCTTCTATGACAGATGTTTGTCCAATAAATGACTTAATTTTCAGCTAATGTTTCTCAATTTTGTCACTTTTGACGACACAAAGTTTATCCATATTATCAATATTTTATCATATTTCCCGTTATTTATTTGTATTGTCTTGCCTATTTTTAATTTTTAATCCATCAAAAGTCTGGAACGATATTAGTCAACGACTTGAAAAATTTATATCATACTTATTGACACTAAACTGCTAACGCATAGTTTATGATAGCATACTTCAACACACTAAAATATATGGGACCGATTAAGTGTTATGATATGCAATACCAAAGTTAAGCACCTCTCCTTATAAAATATTAAATTTATAGGTAGAAATATTAAGACAGTGATGGGATTATACTTGACGGTGACGACTCGATGAATTAAACTTTATTGTACCAAGAACAAAAATGCGGAGATATTGTATAAGTACGTGAAATATATAATAAATAATTTCATCGCATCAGCATTCTCATTCTGGCATCCTTTAGATGGATAGGAGTGTATAGCGATGTAATTAGTTTACGTAAAAGCTAAGTGAAGATATAGGTATATAATTTGCCAGTGAAGCCTATCACGCCCGTAGCACATCTCCGCCGTTTCGCGGCGGACAGCGGAACTGCTAGTTGAGTTTCGCTGTGTTCAAGTGTAGCTGGAGCAGCGAAACATGAGCGGAACTTGACACTTGTTATCTAATATGGAGCGCGTACCCAAATCTAACTGGTCCGTGTAGAACGCATGCGCCAACTACCTGACTTCTGATTGCTCCGTTCAACATGATAACGTCTTTTTCGCATGCGCGAACTTGATACCGTGCGTCAAGAACTTTCAAAATCAACAGGGCCGAAATTGGGTAATTGGCTGTCTAGTTAAATTATTAGTTACTTTATGGTGAGTGATAGGGAAAGGAGATGTTCACTTTTTGTATGGACAATGGGGACACTAATTTGCACAAATATAATATATATAAATTAGTTTCATATTTGGTACCATTATACGTTAACATTACATTTAGATAAATATAATATTAATACAATTAAAAGTCTATTATTATAATAAAAAGCGTACCTTCCACATTTAATTCTCTCTGAATTTCTAGCCATGCTTGCAATTTTTTCACGTTATTTTTATAATGTGGGTGGCTTATTAAATAAATAACGGGTCTATTTCTGATCTCTATGAGAAGCTTTTCGGTATATTCCACGTCCATCATTTAAAAAAACGTAGTTACGCTCAGTAGCTTTACCATGAATTGACACCAAAATTTGACAACTTCGTTACCAAATCGAACTGTGTATGCGAATCTGATTGGTCTGTGTAGAACGCATGCGCGAATTTTCTGACTTCTGATTGCTCCGTTTAAAATGACAACGTGATTTCGCATGCGCGATCCTTCGCAACCGTGTGTAGATTTCGAATCGTCGTCGCCTGTCAAAATCCAGGGCCGTATAGGGTATTTGGCTGTCAAGTCAAATTAAATACTTTTTACTAAACGTAACAGTTAGTTATAAAATATGTATACAAATATATAATCGATGATTAATAATTATTAATTATATTGACCAATTATTATTTATATTATAATTGGACAATTTCTATGGTTGGACAATTAAAGAGTGATTGTCATTTTTCATAATTGGACATATAAGTCGTGCAAAGGACACATTTGACGTTATTGCTGGACTGGTCGCCGAGTGCAGACCGAGGGTTCAGATTCAGCCACCTGTCACCGCTTCAACCCGCTGGCGAAGTGGTGTGACATTCATATCCTTCCTTTCCGGAGTACAATGGGGACACCGTGCTTTTCACACCTGAGGGCTCTTAAATTATGGCCTAGAATCAGTCGGGGAGTGCGTAATAGGAGGCGTGCGGTTTTGAGTAGGTGCGATGGCCGACCGGAGTGGTATTTGAAGGGACTACCGAAAAAAAGTAGGAGCGTGATCAGAATTCGACGTGTGTGGAGCCGTGGGCAGCAGCTATGTATAATACTAGCAGTTGCCCGCGGCTCCGCCCGCGTGGAATTCGGATTCCGTTCCCACTTTTTTTTCGTGCTAAAGTTCCCTCGGATATGGTCAGGAGTGATTGTCGAACTGAACTGAACTCTGAACCACTAAAAACCGTCGTCGCGGGTCTTTATTTGCTAGCCTATGTTACTCCCATTATTGAAATCAGTCAACAACAAACAAAAAAAAACAAGAAAAGGACTTTCCTCTTTAGAATATTAGTGTACCTAGATGTAGGTAATACCATCCTGTACAAAAAACTGTAGACGGCGAAAAAATAATCAAAGTAAAACTTTTTTACTGATCTTGATTCATTTGGAATTTAAAAGACCCCTAATGCGGCCCTGCAATTTACGTGTTACGTAAAATTGTCACGTGACAACACTGACAAAATAGCGGACGAAGCGCGGAGGTGTGAACGGCATAGGCGAAACTTGCGCGGCGAAAGAGATAGAAGATAGGTAAATCTATGCATTAGAACATGCCGTTTCGCTAGAGTTTCGCTCCTCGTACAACTGACAGAACATGGCGAAACAACCGCGGTTCCGCTATACGCGGTTTCGCGGCGGAGATGTGCTACAGGCGTCAATGAGGTCGTAAAGTATATTTTCTGTCGTGATTTTTGATTTTATTGAAGCCTCGTTACGAATTATTATCTATAAAAGTCAGATACTGGAGTTACTTACCATTTATCTAATTACTAGCTGTCCCGGCGAACTTCGTACCGCCATATTTTTCCCGTTCCCGCTGCACCTATAAACCTTCCCTGGACACCCACGAATATTTCAAGACTAAAATGAACCAAATCGGTTCAGCCGTTCTTGAGTTATAGCGTCAGGAAGGAAAACCCGACTTATTTTTATATAGTAGACTAGCTTTTACCCGCGGCTCCGCCCGCGTGGATGTCGGTTATCGCGACCAAACATAGCCTATGTCCTTTCTCAAGGTCTAACCTACCTCTATACCAAATTTCATCAAAATCGGTTCAGCGGTTTAGTCGTAAAAGTGAGACAGACAGACAGACAGACAGACAGACAGAGTTACTTTCGCATTTATAATATTAGTAGGGATGACATTCGAAATTCAAAATTCTTAGGTCCACTTCACTATAGCTGCCTGCTAGTTTTATAAAATAGGTACTACGAAATTTTATAGTAGGAAAATGCCAATCGTACCTAATCTTTTTGCTAGATTCTCTTGTGGTAACTGTGACAGGCAAGTTCGGAAGTACTGTTATGTGCATGACTATATACCAGTGGAATGACTCAAGTGCTTAACAATTTTATAGTAACCTAAGATAGCCCCTTAAGCGTCGCTCTTATTAAACGACCATTTCATTATTTTCACAAAAGCAGTTTACAGCGCAATATTTTGGTATGCACAGTCGGCGCGGCACGAAAATGTTATAATACCGAATTGTTTGAAAAATATTCTCATAATCTCATTGTTTCTGAGATTAACGTTGTTACAGCACTTCTGTTTATTAACAAAGCGCTTTTAATTTGAGTTAATTGTATTTGCCACGGCACATGATTACAAGATTATTTTTCAGATAAAATTGAGAGTATCATGTTTATTTCTTTGTCTCTTTTTTTACATCAGCGAGTTTCTTAGAATAGATTTTGAATCCCTAGAGGCTACGTGAAACTTATTTATTTTCAAAAGTTTGCTTAGTTGAAAAGGTTCTTTTAAAATGTCCAACTTAAAAGTTTGCTCAGATTTTAGGTAAGTACCAACCATCTTTTTAAATGTCTTTCACGGTATTAAGCTGGATATAATATGACGTCTTTAGAATAAAGATTTAGAATAAAATGTTACTGCTTGCAAAATAAAAGATTAATTATTATTCTTAATTTGTTATCAACGATCCGATCACGTGCCGTTAGAATGTAGCATTACTGGCAGATAACACAATTTTCTAGGTTCTTTGCATAACAGAGAAGTAACATTTTAGACGTCCTTGGCATTGTTATTCAGTTGACGAAGTCAAAGACGCGCTCGCTTCGCAGCTTATCGCCGGCCCCCAGCCATTGTAAATTAAATAAATGTACACCTAATGAGCTGAAATACAATGCATGACTAAGCTAAATAATTGCTTCATCTTTCCATTTCAGAAGTTTTTTCATAGTGATTCACGTCGTCTATAAATTTTTCAATTCAAGCAGCACGATGCAAATTTTAGAATCACATTTTTAAATATAACTGTAGTATCGAGTTTATACGGAAACTATATTATTATTTATTACTTTCCGTTTGCTTTTCTTTTGCAATTCTTATTCAAAATAGAGAGAAAAGATGAAAAATGTTGAGTTGTATCGCCCGCCTTGCGTAGGAAGGAAGTTATGATTGAGGGTGACTTTATGCGATTTGACTACGGCCTCTGAAGAATTGCTGCTATTCGGTTTAGCATTTATATTATGCATTTGGATTATTACAAGTCTAAGTTATTGTTTGATTATATCCTTACACATGTACACAGCATACCGGGGCTTAAAAATTATTTCTTCCTTGGGAGTGTTCTTTTTTTTGCAATTTATATAGATACCTAATGGTATAGGACACATAGCAAAAAATTATTTGCACATAAATTACTCAACGTAATTATTTAAATATATAGAATTATTTGAATGGTATTTGGAATAATATAACTTATATATAATTAACTTATAAATAACTTGAACAGCGAACTTTTATATACGATAAAAGGTATTTTTACTGTCGAGATGATATTTACAATGCGTGAAACTGTGAGTAAGGTACCTGTAATCTAAAACAATCATATGACATAATAAACAACACAAACAAATATATGGAAATACTTAACCCCTTTGAAAAATACTCGATAAACATTTACACAGAGGGCAAAAAGGATGTGTTTAACACCAAGTGTTCCTGATGGTACGAAAAAGGAGCTCTTATACCCTCATACATTGATCTGAGTGGGAACGTACGGCTTGTTTCGCAGAACATCCTTTGAGGCTGAAACGCGGACAAGCCTTTGAAAGAACAGTATCGATTTTAACCATGAATAGGTTTAACAATACCATTATTCTGAAATTTATTTAGGTTTGCAGTATGCGGAACTGCCCTAATCTGTTAGCCTAAAGCTTGATATCTTCCACCGGTGCTTAGAATTTTTAATCAAATTTAGTTAAAAACGATGATCTATGATAACGTGGAGAAGTAAGAGACATTATGTATTGTGCGCTTACAATAGTTCACATTCTTACTATAACTAGTAGGATTCATTACATAAACATAGGTACTCTATTTTATTAGACTATGGTTTCCCCTAGTCCAATAAATTTTAGTATTTTTGAGTGTCTTCACACTCAATGAGATTTTCTTATATACATTTAGACATAAGTAACATTAAGTAAAAGTAAGAATGTCATTAGATTTTGCTAAAATCCTTTATTTTTCTAATGTTGTAAGTAGGTACATGAACCCTTTGTCGATCAAGAAGTTTCGTAAAAACCAATAGATACATTTAATAATAAAATGAACCGTTATAGAAAAGATGATATTTGATCACATTAATCGAACATTCAAAGTATTTGTCTTTTGGCTCTGACCCCGTCCCACTTGCGAAGGGAGAGCGTTCGAGAATTTCAATTTAGGAGAAGAATGTGCCGACATAACGTGTGGCCCGAGATATTTTGATAGGACATGTTCTCCGTGAATAAATTTCTTTCCACATATTAAAAGTTTTTAAGCGGTTTTATTTATTATCAATTTGTGGTCGTCGAAGGCATACTTAGTTCGCGGCGAGGAAATTGATTTTGTCCACAATGTTTGTGATTTAAAAGCGATGGCCGTATTACAATATTAAACGTTATATAAAAACTATTTTTTTTTACAATGCTTAAGTAATTTTAATAATATTATACTTACTATGTATTTAATGTACTTATTACCTAATGAAATATCTTTTATACCTACGAACCTAATTTTAAATTGGCAGTTTAAAAAAATGATTCATACAAAATTCTGTAAAAAGATAGCTTCATTGTTATTACTTTTTATAAACTAAATATAGAGAGGATAAGTGGATTTGCTAAATTATATTAGTGTTTATACATTCAACTTCGCTTTAAACATAAACAATATTATTTAATTAAACATCTCAACAAAATTACATGTCCTATTAACAGAGTAAAACAATTACACATTTAAAAACGCTACAAGTTTAATTCATTTGTTTTATCTTACGGAATCACACAAAGTACTGTTAGATATCTCCTTGGAATTTTCAATTTGATCAAGGAATGCGCCCACACGGAAAGAAGAAAGGCTGAGATCTGCATGTAGAGAACGCACGCCTGCCGCCAAGTGGGTTAGTTCCCGATTTATTGTATCAATTTTGTATAGAGCCAGTAGCTGAAATAAGCGCAGAGATATATGTTCTAGAGAGCTTCTCACCTTACGATACTGCAGTAGACAATAGAAAAGGATTTAATATTGGATTGCGGTGGATTTCTTACTTTCAATGTAGTTTTCGATTCAAAAATAGAACTGTTTTCTTATCTTGCAAGACATAGTATGTGCTTGACTTTAGACGTAAATATTGGGACTAGGCACTAGATATCCAAAATGTAGGTGTAGGTTACGTTATATAAATAATTGTCCTGTGAACTGTCGTAAAACCGGTGATCTGCAAACAACTTAACCAACGCAGTTAATTTTGATTCAATACATTTGTTTTGTCGAAGTAATGGTTTAAGTTCGAGGCGATCTGATAAACCGCTGTGAAATTAATATGTTAGTTCAGTACCAGCAAGGTTACACAACATACCGCCATGAGTCATAGGAGCGTAGCAAAATCCTATGCTAACGTGTGTACAGGAATATTGAGAATAAAATACATATTATGTTAGTGTAGTAGTCATGATGTAGTTGAAAAAAAAAAATGATTATAAGATATGACACGTATATTCATCCTTTGGAATGGCAAAAATAATAATGTAAGCAAAATAAATTTTAAACAAACTTACTCTTACAAAAAAAGAACTTTATGATGCAAAATCTAATAAAAAGTAAACATTTAAAAATAAACTAGCTGGAGTACAAGATAAGTTTGTTTTCATAAGCCATATCAAATTCATTACGACAATAAACTCCCTAATGTATTTACGAGGGATCACGTCATGAATAAATTTTATCAACAGAAAGTTTGATGCGTGAAATAGCTACGCACGCTTAGACAAAGCCTTAAAAAGCGTGTGTGATTTAATTAATTATAAGAAGTTAAAATAATATGATTTCAGAAAATGTAGAGTACAGAGCAGCCATATTGCGGTAGGTACCACATATCTACATTATAAGCGATCAAAGAACTCGGTGACCGTTGAACGTGATAGATTATTTGTTTTCATAAAATGAACAAGGTGGTTGCGGCATCGAACTTTTCGAAATCGAAGACCGTAGGGCGATTATACGTTGAATTGATTTATGACATTCACCCTTCACGGTTATCATTATTAAACCGTATCTGTTTTTTTTTCAATAAAGTAACCCCAGAGCTCATTATAATTATTGAACATTAGGATAAATTAAGCACGTAGACGGATACACCCGTACACAACAGAACTATAATTTGGTGATAAGGCTTATAGATATTTTGATAACATAGTATTATAACTTAGTATTATGACCATTGGATAATCTTTTATCTTAAAGATCTCCTAAAGAGGCATGAATATTGTATAGGCTATAGGGGCATCACTACTAGAGTCCAAGTTAACCCCTGGTGTTGCACATGTTCATAGGTTCAGATTGCAGGTGAGGTTGGCTTAGCCTCATAGGTCTGAGTGGGGCCTCATTAAAAATATTCTTTAAAGATACATATTCCATTTTTAGTACAAAATTACTTTTAGTAAAAATTATTTTTTGCGATGACTGACAAATCGTAACAGAATTGTCAATTTGCCCAATAGGTTTAAGGGCTTAGTTTTATGAGGAGGAGACATATACCAACAGTTAATAAAATTTGTAGACGTTCGGATAGCTCCTTCGTGCGTGACCCAATCACCCCCTACATAACATTTTTACATCGCATAAATTTCCTACTCATATTCCCAGTTAAGTAACATTATAAAAGTAACATGTAGTAAAATATTATGCTACAGCTTACAGCTCTGCTTGCTTATGGGTTCTGTTTTATTATAGTCCATTTATAAGCAGTGTTTTATTCTTATTTATAAGTCTATACAGACGGTAAAAATCCCACTCCTGGCACTAACTGCTTAATTGGAGAGGTTAAGTTATGAATACTTGCTTGTATGCAGTGCGAGGCTAGATGAATGTCATTTGTTTTATACTTCTACGGTAACAAATAAATAACCGGAACGTTTATAATGCATAATATATGAATGTGTGCGTCACCGGTTGTGGTACTGGTACCATCAATTTTCTAATTATAGTTATATCGATGATTCCAAGTGAAATCGGCTCATAGTGTTGAAGGTCCTTAAACACCCCAAACACTTTTAATGCACAGTGATTTTCCTGTCAACTGACTTGTTGCTTACACCCTTTACCTTTGGAATCTTTCTAAATTTTAAATTAATATAGAAACGTTTAAAACTTCATTACTAGCATTTTATAATGTTATGAATTATTATTGACCTTATCAAGATTATTTTATTAGATATGAGACTCAAAGAATATTTTACTTCCAATAATGATTGTTTTACTTTTTTATTATTTTACTCCTTTCCTCAAAGGAGCATATTGCATTGCATTTTTGTGACTATAGAAGCTGAATAATAATATGTAGCCATTAGCTGCTTCGATGCACGGTTCCAATATAAACGTTAAACTAAGGGTTTTATGACTCTAAGTTAAATAAAATGAATCTGACGAACTCCCGTCTGATTTTAAATACTATTTATGCATGAGATTGCCCTGAGTTATTGAGGTTGTAGGTCATTATTGATATCAAACGTTGAACCAAGCAATAAGCTCGAGTGAAGCCGCTGTTTACAACTTTATAAAGTTAGTTGCAAATTTGATTGCCCGCCTTTTGCTTCGATTTATGCTGTTTATGTGAAAATATATTTGCCCCTGTGTATTTTAGTACGCGGCATATAGACGACATGTAAAGTGATTCCATAATGCATTCAGGATTTGGTCGCTTCCGTTCCAGAACTTCGAGTTATGCATGTTCATACATTTTAGTGATTCATTTTTATTTATAGAGATTTAATCTATTATTTAATGAGTTTATTATTTCCATATTACTTAATGGAGACAATCCTCTATTTTTCAAAAGAAACAAAACTGCATTCAAAGATTTTTAATAATTTGCTTGTCACACCCCGTAATCGAACCGACTAAAATCAGAAAAAGTAACATCCTGTATTTTTATGGCATCAACCGATAGTGTCAATCATAAGGATCAAATCTCTGTAAGAAACATAGTAAATTAAATGCCCCTCCATGTGGCATTGCCGTGGGACGCCCTGCCTATACTGTGTTGTCTACTCAGCTCCACTACTGGAGAAGTAGTCACATAGGTACTCGTAAATGTATTGTGTGCATGCAAAGATTATGGGAACAACAAAGTCTACTTAGAAAGAGTGTTAAGAATAATGTTGGTAAAATCTATTAGGCCATATATTAGACACGCGTCAAAAGGTATTACATATACCTACCTACTTTAAATATATTTCACTGAAGCTGCTCATATCATTCATAACCATACATTGATTACGTGTGATCAAACAGGAAAGTTTCCCATAATAAATAAACAAGACATCGAGGGTGGCTGGAGTAGATAAAACCCTTATAGGCGGTGGACGACAAGTGACGACGGTCACGTTTTTAATCACCCTAGTCTCATCCGTAACGTGTCATGGACTTTGGCGTCGAATATGTACTTGGAGTTGTCCACTTTTCCCTCTTGTTGAGTAGCCTTTATTAAGAGCTTTAGCTTACTTAATTATTGTGTGGTATAACAGCTAAAAATAGGTAAAATTCTATTGATAACTAGCCTTCTGCCCACGTGGATCTCTTATCTCCGGGTCTACCCAACTGATTGCAATCAAACTAACTTTCGATTTTAGATTGACCAAGACCTTTTTAACAAAGAAAACCGCGTCAAAATCCGTTCAGTAGTTTTTGTGTCCATCGCGAACAAACGTTTTCAATGTACAATTATATAATAGTAAAAGATGAAAATTCATACCAATATTATACATGCGGAAGTAACTCTGTCTAACCTGTCTGTCTGTTAAACTTTTACGCCTAAATCACTGAACCGATGTCAGGAAACTTGGTTCAGAGATAAATTAGACCTCGGGAAAGGACATAGGTTATGTTTGGTCGCAATAACTGACATCCACACGGGTGAAGCCAATAGCTAGAATATAATAAAACTTAACCTGATCTAGGATTTCAATCTAAAACCGCACGATCGCACCTAAACATAAACACGAGCTTATGCCGTGGGACCACTGAAAATAAAAATGAGGCCTCCTTCAAAGGAACCAAAATAATAAACTTATTTAATTTCCCAAATAACAGAGCCGTAACGAGTAATCTTGTGAATTACGACGACAACAAAATGAAATAACAGAGCTGCATACTCTGTACAAATTTAAGACCCCACGTTTTGCACTCAAAGCACGTGTACGAATAAAAATACGACATTGCCCTTTAAAATAATGTTTACAGTTTTCGTTGAAATGATTTGTTCCAAACAAACCTTTTTTCAAACAAGCTTTTTCCACTCAACGCTTATTTTTTTTTTTTTATTTATTACACTTTATGCACAAGTACAAAGGCGGACTTAATGCCGTAGGCATTCTCTACCAGTCAACCAAAGGTGGTGCAGAGATATATTAGTAGGTGCATTATTGATAGTGACATAGGTAAACAAACACTATACATAACTACTATACTAACTATACTATACTAACTAAACATAACACTATACCCTTTGGACGTACATTAAGTGAAAAAAGTATCTTTTCAAAGTATATTTTTTATACTATTTGTTTTTATTGTGGTAATTGTAATATTCTAGCTATAAGGCTGCCCATTCATTGTACATTCAAGTGTATACTTACTCTACTCATTTATGTCTAGTTTATTTATTTTTGGTGTACAATAAAGAATTACCTATCTGTCTATTTATTTATTTTCTTTTCATTATTCTTTTGTGACATACAATTACGCAGTTCACTAATTTTAAGCGGATTAGACTATTATTCAAACATTAGTAACACCACGTCTTGCTCACTACCTTTTCTTTACAGATCTTTGGTGACTTTACCCAAAGTATAGATAAAATATGAATAACTACACAACAGTTATAATGTATAAGTACTGTATGTTACTCATAGGTGGATTTCCTGCAGGGTGACTGTACTTCACAAGAACTGGTTGGCTTTATTGATGAACAATGGATTTAAAATTTCAATCCCTACTAATATTATAAATGCGAAAGTAACTCTGTCTGTCTGTCTGTCTTGCTTTTACGACTAAACCGCTGAACCGATTTTGATGAAATTTGGTATAGGGGTAGATTAGACCTTGAGAAAGGACATAGGCTATGTTTGGTCGCGATAACCGACATCCACGCGGGCGGAGCCGCGGGCAAAAGCTAGTGTTTATATAAAGAGAACTTAAAATCTATATAAATAAAAATTTTGCCCCCCAAATGTAGGTATGTAGGCGCATAACTTCCGAACAAATGTATCAAATTGGATAATTGTTTTTATTATGTTTTTTAAAGGACAAGGTTTGTAAAAAAAATAGAAGTTGCAACGGCACGGGATCTGAAATCTACGCAGTCGGGGCCGCGGGCAAGGCAAAAAATGGCCGAACGTAGTTCACCCGGTTAGCTAGTAGGTAATAAACTGAAGTTTAAATTTAAGTTAACTACCATTAACGTAGTTTTTACAACAGCAAAGATAACAAATTATTTCAAGTATAACTTAGTATAAAAGCCGATGCAGCTTAGCTAGCTAACCGGGAATAGGAAAACATTATAACATTATGTGGTAGCAACACAACGGTCGGTCTCATCTGTTGCAGAACCGATAATCGTTCGACTAAATGAGTTCTGGACTTGAAACTGCGTCCGAGGTGTATAATATTAGATATTACTGAAAATACATAGACTATGAAAATTGAATCTTATTATTATAAAGACAGAAGAAGATTTTGGTATTAATACATTCACAAGCCCTGTCGAGTGTTTTTAAACAGACACAAATTATTGAATGAAATGTAGAGTATGTGTAAGGTAGGCATGGAGGTACCTAAGAATGAAAGGGAAAGATGCGGGTTCGAGTCCAACCTGAACTAATTTGCTTTTTACGGTCTTAATCGACGAGAAAACGATTAATTGTGTTTTGTAATTTACATTTTGATTGACAGAAAAAACATCTATTTTGTTTGTATTTCATAGTTTAACGAAGTGAAATTAATATGATTATTTTTCCTGCCATGAAATATTCAACTATTTCTGTTATGATGGCTGTATACAAACTATCTGGTTACGATATTATAAACCATTATTGGCTCACTTTACATAATGGTGCTCTAATTGATCCTTAGCGATTGCTTTGTGATTAGCGGTTTATAATTATGTTGGCGTTCGTTTGTGTAAGTATTGATGAAGTATAATTATGTACAGTGGACAAAGTAGATACATACATAATATTATATAGTTGTATAACTATACTTATTAACTTACTGTAAGTAAACTTTTTCTTATAAAGTTGTATGGAAAAGTGTATACGTAGGTATCACTTTTGTCAACTGCACGTATTAGAAAATTATCGTCATAGGGTTTATTTCGATTTCAGTTGTAATTAAACAGCTGTCTCTAGATCTGGCTTACATGACTATTGCAATTCTTACGTCTTATGTAATCTTAATCTACAGTTTGTAGGTATTTCCAAGTTTCTCTTTCAAGCATACACCTTAAAAGTTTAAAAAGTAGATCATTGAAAAGTCACTTGTGCTGTTCCACAATATTCCATTTATTCAAAGGTTTTTATGACGGTTACGAATAAGTAGATTATGGTGTCTGACAGCTTTTCCATGAATATTTTAAATAGTACCTACAGTGAAATTATGCATTTTCAAATATGTTATGCTATGACACGCTTGTCTCTGAGTTTTACACTAAGGGCTTAATGGGTATGCGCGCTCAATCTCGATATGTGCTACACGTAATTCTCAGCAGGGAGGGATTCTCCCCGCTGAGATATTCTCCCGTCAGTAGTGACGCGACACGATGCCAAGAGGGCAATAAATAAAATAACTCCCCTTTTCCCAATTTTACATAAAAACGCGTCTCATCCACAATCTGCATGTTTATGAGAGAATATTCTATAAACAACTCGGAAGTTAGTAGGGCTTATGGTGTATGGTGGGGACAGCAATATACAGAATTGCATGCAAATAAGATAACTGAAATAAATACAGCCCCTTGCTCTTTGCATTTAAGTATTGGCTTTTTTTCCACTGAATAGTTTTGTGTTTTGAATTGTGGCAAAAAATGTATGCATCTTTATATTTAGTTCGTTTTTAAAAATCACTTTGAGTTGCGATTATATGCCCTTTATCTATACTATTATATAATTGTAAAGTGGTCGTGTCTGTACATTGGAGATATTTAAAAAAAAATACTTGGGTTATGTTATGTTAACGATACTGAACACGAAAATATTTTTTTTGAATTTCCTGTCTGTTTGTCTGTTTGTCTGTTTGTCTGTTTGTCTGTTTGTCTGTTTGTCTGTTTGTCTGTTTGTCTGTTTGTCTGTTTGTCTGTTTGTCTGTTTGTCTGTTTGTCTGTTTGTCTGTTTGTCCGCGATGGACGCAAAAACTACTGGGCGGATTTTGATGCGGTTTTTTTTGTTAGAAAGGGCTTGCTCAGACTTAAAATCTTACGTTTGTTTGATCGCAATCGGTTGAGTAGAACCGGAGATATGAGCAAAAGTCGCGTTAACCGAGATGCACGCGGGCGGAGCCGCGGGCGGAAGGCTAGTACTATTATATAATTGTAAAGTGGTCGTGTCTGTACATTGGAGATATTTAAAAAAAAATACTTGGGGTATGTTAAGTTAACGATACTGAACACGAAAATATATTTTTTGAATTTCCTGTCTGTTTGTCTGTTTGTCTGTTTGTCTGTTTGTCCACATGTTTTGATGCGGTTTTTTTTGTTAGAAAGGGCTTGCTCAGACTTAAAATCTTACGTTTGTTTGATCGGAATCGGTTGAGTAGAACCGAAGTTGTGAACAATTATGATAATAAACGGAAAATGGCCCGATAGACAGATGGCGCTTTTTATTATTATTGGTCAATTTTTATAGCTTATTACATCCGAGCAAGAATGTCAATTTATAGACTTTATTTTTACATACACAATTGTGTAAACTCATACGTTTTTAATCATGAAATTAAAATTTGAATTTTTAAGATTTAGTTACAGAATCATAACTAGATGGCGTTCTCGCGTTTAAATTCAAGCTATCGTTTGGTTTCAAACTATCGATATACGCGAACCGGTATTTAGTTCCACTTTTTTTTAATTTCTAATTTGTCAATTTGTGATATTGATTTTGGTACAGTCTTAAGATCCGTTACAAAATCGTTTTTCACGCAAAGACAGATTAGAGCTTGGCGAAGACGAAGTACCTATTATAGTTGAGTAGACAGGAAAGGTACAGGTAGTGCGAAAAGGGCAAAGGAATGGGGACTACAATAGAGAGTCGAGTAGATATCCAGGTAGGAACATTCTTATATGCCACTTAAGTGGCAAACAAGCACCCGGCCCACCTGATGGAAAGTGGTTACTGTGGCCTATGGACGTATGCAACTCCAGAGGCGTCACACTCGCCCTTCTTGAAGTACCCCATCCCAATACTATGGTCGTGAGTCGTACTGTAATAGTGAAGTCGAGCATAGTGGCATCGAGTAGAGACGCGAATACAGAGTGGAGTACTCGTACCTACTACGTGGAGTACAGAGTCAAGTAGGAGCCGAATAGAGAGGCGAGTACAGTGTCTAATCTTTTTTTTATATTATACTACATACTTAGGTCGCAGACAAGCACACGGCTCTCCTAATGTTAAGAGGTTACCGTGGCCTATGGGCGAGTGCAACACCAGGGGCGTCACACCCGTGCTATGCTGTAAGAACAGAGGGATTCTGTGCCGTCAGCGCAAAAGATAAGTAGGGCAAAGCCTTTTGTTTTCCTACTGACAGCAAAAAATCCCTGGCAACCCTACTCACCGTCAGAAATACTACACGAGGTTATTAGGTAAGTCGCGAACTTCTGTAGGGCCAGTCGGACTGCTCGATTGGGACGGATATGCCGTCGTTTCCTACCTCCTCTAAAAAATAAAGCTCCTCTAATCAGCGTTCAACGCGCAACTCTCTGCACTACATTTTATAACACCACGCGATAAACGACATCCACGCGGGCGGAGCCGCGGGCAACAGCTAGTTTAATAATAATTTTAATTATTTCACCATCCAGAAGGTCCAGTGAACCGACTCATCAGATAGTACATCACTATCTTACTGTTTGAAAATCTTTCTTTTGTATGAGTTACTCTTGAGGAGCTAGCTGTCTTTGAATAGACTTCAGGCCAGAGTGGGTCTGGACAAGTACAAATGTATCCAGTATGCAAACGCATCGCAAACGAACTTAACTTGCAATGAATGTATCTTACAGAGCCGTTTCGTGCACTTGGTTCATATAATAAGAGATACTTACATGTTAAGTTCACTTATGTGCACATTGGGGTCCGGGGTGCGCTTATTGTTTTTGATTGATATGTTGACTTTTCCGGGAGTGACTGCCATCTGACCTCCTAACCCCGACACGAAAACCTAAGTCCATCTGTTGTACAACAGGTGGACCGATCAGCAGGCGAGGTTGGCTTAGGCCGCGGAGGCGTTGGTAAATCCCTGCGCACCCATACCTTGCTACAACTATATCGTAGTATAAAACTTTGGTCAAAGAACTAAGGTCAGTTTGAGAAGACTCGGGCATTGGAGGTGGCAGTACGATCGCCGTCTCCCAAAGCGCGTGCCTGGACGTGACGGATGGAGCCACCTGTCTCTTTAGCAGAAGCTAATCGAGGCTGCGGCGGCGGCACAATACGCGCCTCCCCATACCTTGGGGCTAGATACGGACACCGTGGTCCCCACACCCAAAGAGGGCCAGCTCGAAAGAGATAGGTCAGCTGGGGTGCGAAAGATATGTCTCTCAAGATCTGGTGGAATTTGCGTACTCGCCCGTCTCAAACTGACATTTTTTTAACGTACGCCCTGGCCTCTTGAGATGTTACCTACTTTTACATTTACAAATTCTTTTCTAAAGCGATTACCCTTTGTTTCCTATCTCTTACAAAGTTGTTTAAATTTTTTCACCTTCAATCACAAAGTGGGGTACTTTGAGATTCATTGATGAAGATGATACTCCTATGTGGAACTAAAAGCATAGTTAATAACGTCGCTGCTTATGCATTATATATAGAGGTCAAGTCCGAGTTATTTTTTATATAGGTACCACTTAGGTGGCAGACAAGTACACGGCCCACCTGATGGAAAGTGGTTTCCGTGGCCTATGGACGTATGCAACACCAGGGGCGTTACACTCGTGCCAAGAAATGTTTGTCTAAAGGTAATTTTTCAAAACATTAAAAAATTACGTACGTATCGATCTAAAGGGCTCTTTGTAAAAAGAAAGGCGATCATTCAGATTGGGCTAATTTTGAAAGTGCCGGCCAAAGAAAAAAAATACGATATTCTGTTAGAGCTTGTTCTTACTAGCATTTTTTATTATTGCGTCAAAGTTGAGAGATCACTTCCAACGGTTTTATTTGAGTTTAAAAATCTTAAAAATATACACTTTTTAAGATACGAACTATTAAAAATAAATGAAAAATATTGTTCTACATTGGAAGAATAGTTAATAAAAGCAATATAAAATAAACCCTATACTGCATATTGTTGTTTTTCGTCCATTCATTTAGATCCAAAATTGAAAGTGCCGGTCAAAGAAAACAAATATGATATTCCGCTAGAGCTTGTCCTCATCAGCACTTTTTATTACGTCGTCAAAGCTGAGAGACCACTGCCCTCGGTTTTATTGGCGTTCAAAAATCTTAGAAACATATAATTTTTATGATACGATATATTGAAAATGAATGAAAAATATTGTTCTATATTGGAAGAATAGTTATTAAACGCAATAACATAAACCCCATACTGCATATCGCTGTTTTTCGTTAGTTTATTTAGGTCTAAAATTGAAAGTGCCGGCCAAAAAAAAATGATATTCCGTTAGCGCTTGTCCTTATTGGCATAAGCATATAATAATAAAATACACGAGCAATAATACTGTTTCATTGCACTTCACCCTTCTTGTTTTATCTATGATAATGTATGTATAATGTTGACGAACCTGGACATGACGTGACTGCTATCGTCCACGAATCATCCAGAGTTCAAAAATCTTGGATATATACATTTTTTTTTACGAATTATTGAAAATGAATGAGAAATATTGATTTATATTGGTTAAAAGTGCATTTCCAATTGAACTTAGTAAATGAGTTCATCATATTCCACAGTTACAAGGCACTAATGGCAATGCCTTATGGATGATTCGTGGACGATAGCAGTCACGTCATGTCCAGGTTCGTCAACATTATACATACATTATCATAGATAAAACAAGAAGGGTGAAGTGCAATGAAACAGTATTATTGCTCGTGTATTTTATTTTTATATGCTTATGCCAATAAGGACAAGCGCTAACGGAATATCATTTTTTTTTGGCCGGCACTTTCAATTTTAGACCTAAATAAACTAACGCAAAACAGCGATATGCAGTATGGGGTTTATGTTATTGCGTTTAATAACTATTCTTCCAATATAGAACAATATTTTTCATTCATTTTCAATATATCGTATCATAAAAATTATATGTTTCTAAGATTTTTGAACGCCAATAAAACCGAGGGCAGTGGTCTCTCAGCTTTGACGACGTAATAAAAAGTGCTGATGAGGACAAGCTCTAGCGGAATATCATATTTGTTTTCTTTGACCGGCACTTTCAATTTTGGATCTAAATGAATGGACGAAAAACAACAATATGCAGTATAGGGTTTATTTTATATTGCTTTTATTAACTATTCTTCCAATGTAGAACAATATTTTTCATTTATTTTTAATAGTTCGTATCTTAAAAAGTGTATATTTTTAAGATTTTTAAACTCAAATAAAACCGTTGGAAGTGATCTCTCAACTTTGACGCAATAATAAAAAATGCTAGTAAGAACAAGCTCTAACAGAATATCGTATTTTTTTTCTTTGGCCGGCACTTTCAATTTTGGATCTAAATGAATGGACGAAAAACAACAATATGCAGTATAGGGTTTATTTTATATTGCTTTTATTAACTATTCTTCTAATGTAGAACAATATTTTTCATTTATTTTTAATAGTTCGTATCTTAAAAAGTGTATATTTTTAAGATTTTTAAACTCAAATAAAACCGTTGGAAGTGATCTCTCAACTTTGACGCAGTAATAAAAAATGCTAGTAAGAACAAGCTCTAACAGAATATCGTATTTTTTTTCTTTGGCCGGCACTTTCAAAATTAGCCCAGATATGTATGGAGAGTGAATGTTCTCCTTTCCAAGTTGACATAATAAATGTTATTTTAGGCCATTTTAGGCATATTTTGGGTCCGTCACTAAATCACGAGGGAAGGATTACTCATCGGCGATGTCCAAACAAAACGGCTCATTGACTTTCTGATTAATTGCAAGGAGAGCCGCGGTGACATTCCGATGTGACAAAATATGCAAATAAATAAATGGCCTAATAATTTAATGACTCGGAAATATTCACCCTCTCCTTTCTTTGTGCTTGAAAAATGGTAGAGCTTAAACAAAACTTGGACGAATGGGGGAAATACTTTATCTCACGTGCTCGTTTGCTTTAAATCACTCAGTCTGTTTAATTGTTTTCATGGTATAGTTTGCATGGTGCGGTAATAGTTCTGAAAGCTTTCTTTGTCGTTAAAAGATTGTGGTTATTACGCAACATGAGAATTATATTTACAAATAATGGAAACGTACAATTCAGTCCTAATGGAGAACACGCGCTTTGTGTAAAGTAAGTATATCTTTAGAAATAGCAGGTGCGAAATTCGTATAGTATTAAAAGAGCTTTCTAGTTTAAAAAATAATTTATTACACCTAGCGAGTACATTTTGCGTTAGCACGTAGTTGTCATTCTGAGCTGCCTACACAAGTGCGTCATGTTTCACATAAATGGGGATTTTGCAAAAAGGTGGTAATAAGGTATGCAAGCCCTCTTTCCTTTGTCGGCCACTCGCTCGCACAACGTGACGTGAATCACCACACGAGATTTTCTAACTCTATGCTAAGAATCCGAGAGGTAAAATGTAGACGACACAATTCGTAAAAGTGTTTATTCATTCATACGTTTCGGCGCCAAGCTTTCGGGCATCACCGATCGACGGCTATCTCTGGAATTTGGTTCGTGATTGTGAAAAGGTAAGCGGCGTCTATTCCGTAAATAATGTGAGTGGTGGGGGCATACTCATTTATTATAGAAACTCAGATTTGTATGATAGCGTAAAGGTAAAAGGCGAGTGTAGACGGCGCGGGCGGGGTCGAACGGCCGCATCATTGTGCGGGCAGACCGCGGGCCTCGGTTACAATACCGTCGCTGTGACATTTTCGCTAATGGTTTCAGGGTAGGCACAATAAAACGACAATACGACAGGAGATAAGGTAGCAAGTGAAAATTTTAGAACGAGATTAATTTAAATCTGAAGCTCGTGTACTCGAAATGTGGACTGTGATAACAAATATATTTGAAAACATGATTCTTACTCTATACAACCTGCCCTCAGTTCAGATATAAAGAAAATAAATATACTGTTTCAGTTATAACTCAAATCTAGAGCAGTCTGGCTGGTAAATATGATTATAAGGGCCCCATTAAAATCTTCCAACCGCTTGGTGCAGGGCTTTCCTCTCAGGGTTGGGAGGCCAGACGACGATACCAGGCTTCAGTGCGAGCTTCAAATACCTAAAATTACCTTGATTGTGGTAAATGTGACACAAAACGCTGCTCGATGATGCTCCCAACTTATATATATTAAAAAAAATACTAAGATAATGGTAGATACAGACAAACTGCAGAACTAGATTAGAGCAAACAATAAAATACTATAACTCAACTCGAGGTGAAATACGACATTACATAACTTGTAAAATCGCAACTGTGGTAAATTATAGTTTATTTCATTTTCAGTTTTTTTTTAAACGTTTGGATTAAGCTTGGACTAAACAAAATCAATTCTCAGAGTAATTTTAGCTATAGGTATTCCTAGACAAGCTGAAACGATTTATTAATACGAGTATAAGTAGGTGCTTACGCGTTTTTTACCCTTTGCCATTTTGCAATGAAGATATGAAGCATCGCTTTGAGCCCTGAAAGGGTTATCCACGGTACTCTACGGTGTTTGAAATTTTTTTTTTATCAACGCAGAATGAATTGCTTCAAATGTGACTAAAAAATCCATTTACAAAATGTTTCGATGGATTCATTCTACGCAAATATGAAATGCTCTTTTTATTCAGGCACTTCAAAGGTATAAAGGGACCGCTTAATGGTGTAGCTAATTAATATTGCCTTTAAGTTGAGAAATTCTTTGCATATTTTTCTAGTTCGGAGGTAAAACCTCTCAGAGATACCTCTCAGAGATACCCATATAATACGAGATATGCTGATATTTATTTATTTATTTATTTATTTATTTATTTATTTATTTATTTATTTATTTATTTATTTATTTATTTATTTATTTATTTATTTATTTATTTATTTATTCTTTATTGCACAAATAAGATGTACAAAGGCGGACTTAATGCCATAGGCATTTTCTACCAGTCAACCTTAGGGTGATGCAGAGTATTGTTAAGGTAGGTGCTTGAAAATATTGAGAGATGTTGATCTAGTACGATATAAATATTAGGTGTCATATAAACGATAAACATATTAAAACATAATTATATAAATATGTATATATATATAAATAAGTTAGCAAAGAATATACTTATAATAATATATAATGCTTAGTGCTATAATGCTTATATTTAGTGCTAGCTTGTTACTTGTAAAAGTAAAAGATAATAACAGTTCCCGGTTATTTGATTTGGCATAAGGGAAAAACAGCAAGAGTTTAGATTTTGATCTTTTCGGTTAGAGATTTCCCGGTTGCAGCCCAGGGTACCTACCTACCTATTATTTTTTCATTTGTTCATTAGTTTTTATGAGACTGACTGCTGTCTGACCTCTCAACTTTGGTTGTTCATTAGCTGTTCCAACGAGCAGGACGTGAACCCCAAAAGTTCAGATACCCTAATAAAGGGCCCTGTACACCTACAAATCAACTGTAATTTTACTTAAAACCACTTGATTCATTACTAAACCCATTTCATATTACGATTGCGTTGCCACAGCTTTAAAGTACAATAGTTTAGTGTTATGAACTTAGAGTATTAAAGAGTAGCAACAACTACGATTTCATTCATAAAATCGAATCAAGCTTGACGCCAAATCGCCATCTTTCGTTCTCATATACTTCTATTTTCATGAATGAACGTGTGTAGACCATAGACTTAGATTGTAGACGGTTACTATGTTAGGGATGTATCATGTATCTCTATTATCGTAATATTTGTCGATATCTATCTATCCTGTCATCTAATGTGTATTAACCAAAAGAGAGCGGAAAAATGCTAAGCTCATGATATTATGATAAATGATAATGATAATTTTATGGTTTATGTGAGATAAAGCGACAATAAAATAAATGATTATTTCTAAATATGATTGATAATAAAATTTAATATCTAAGAACTAAGAAGGCCTCATCAGATGCTTTTTATGCCCCGCTTAAAGGACCCGGGACTGTAGGAGGGAATTTTTTATGGTTAGTATCATTTATATACCATAAACGAAGTATATTTATTTCTTCTTCATCCTAGTGTTAACTCCCCGTCGCATCTGAAACTTTCACCTCGGAGTCTGTCCGCTTTACCAGTCTTAACAGCGGATTTGACTGGACCTCGATATTTTCCGTGAAGCGGCTGCCATCTGCCAACTAAGTTGAGTGTCATGGGTTCTGATATTAGTAGATTGGAACGTAATTTAAATTTTGTAGTACAAGGCAAGGGTCCATATTGACATGCATAATTTTTTTTATTCTAATCTCGTGTTTTCCTCACGATTTTTGTGTGATGGTACTTTGTTAATATTTAAAATTAAAAGACAACTAAATAATTATGACGAAGTGAATGGCCTACCTACAACGTATGTGATGGAATTATGTGTTCTGAATGAAATTAATGAATGTGTTAAGTGTCATGGATTCTATTTCGTGTTGGTGTCGGCGACTTGAATATTGAAACGTTTTCAAAGTTTTTTATAGGTTCCATGATTATGATACGCATATCATCCACGAATTTGATCAGACTAAAGTTAATTTCATCGGCTCTCATACTATAAGATTTAGACAATAACTCGCCGAGCGGCGTTAGATATTCCTTTTTAGGGTTCCGTACAGTAATATGAAAAACTAGAACCCTTATAGGATCACTTTGTTGTCCGTTTGTCTGTTTGTCTGTCTGTTAAGACCTTTTTTTCGGGAATGTGTGGACGGATAAGTTGAAATTTTTATTATTATATGTATTATGAGTTTGTTCTTTAATTTAGTTCTGTACAGTGCGCGAGTCTGACTCGCACTTGTCCGGTTTTTTATCAAACTGTGACTTTTTTATTGCTATTATTCACAAGTGAGTTATAGATTCTTTTTTAAATCTTACAGGTTAAGTTTCTATGTTCTTAAAAAAGTTTCGATACAAAAAAGAACGTGTTTAATAGAACGAAAACCAACTTGTAATACTTGTATAATAAACAAAATTATCACTCAAATTTAACTTTTTTTTTCTCAAGTACAGAAAAAAACAGAGTAAAAAAAAGTCAGATTCAAACCTCACTTTTAAATATGGCCGATCGCCATTGTTAGATGCGCGCGCATAGGAAAACGAATTGTAGTATTGTTTATTTAGTTTTATTTTATTAGTAGTTTTATTTTATTCGCAAGTGTGTTGTAAAACGTCGTATGCCACGCATGAGTATGATAATTACCAACTTTACTCACTTGTACCATAATGTACTATTTTTAAATTTATTTTGATACTCTGGGCATAAAGATCATATTATTATCCTTCATTAAAGTTTTATTTTTAATTTTTTAATGTGTACATTTCAGTATGATGATGAAGCTACATTATGAGTGTGTTGAAAAATATATTTTAGCAAAAATAAGCTCTACATTTAATAAATGTTACATTACTGAATGTTACATTTATTATAATAACAGTAATAATTATTTTCAGACAGTATTAATAACCATGCACTGAAAAATATGTATCATCATCATCTGCATATAGACGTATTCTCCTGATTGCATCCGTGGCCAAGATGACCTCGGAGCTCAGGGTCCGCCTTGAAAAATATGTATTTAAACATACAATAATTATCATTTTAACGAAACAATTGTGATAATATAGGTAAAAAGTATTACAATATTATGTAACGAACTGCCCGTTCTCCTTTGTTGATGGATATATATTAATATAAAGGACATATTGAATAAAGCACTAAACTTGTACTCTTCCACAATTGTTTTATTTTTTGTTGCCTAACCGGTTTCGCCTTACGGCATTCTCAAAAGTTTACAATGGTTCAAACTATTATATTTAGCAAATATATGCTAAATACTAGCCTTTCGCCCGCGGCTCCGCCCGCGTGGATCTCTTATCTTCGGTTCTACTCAACCGATTGCAGTAAAACAGACGTAAGATTTTAAATTCCAACAAGACCTTTCTAACAAAAAAACTGCATCAAAATCCGTTTAGTAGTTTTTGCGTCCATCGCGGACAAACATTTTCAATTTACAATTATATAATAGTACTAGCTTTTCGCCCGCAGCTCCGCCTGCGTGGATGTCCACTACTGCCACCAATAGTATTTTTTCTAAACTGACGGACTTGTTGTATAACCTTTCGGCGCCTTATTTCGCTATCTCAGTAGTGAGTTTTTCAAAAAAAATATGAAACCTGTAGGCCTTATCATACACATAAGTGGTAGATTTCTAGAAAATAAGTACATCAAAATAAAAATATTATGAGTATCTTTATATCAATAGCTAGTAAATGGCTAGAAAAAGACTGGTAAGAAAAAGTTACTATTATCTAACATTTCGTTCTTATCAATCAATCAATCAATTAGCCTATTTCAGTCCACTGTTGGATTTAAGCCTCACCCAATGTATGCCATAGCACTCGATCCTCCACCGTATGTCCCCACTGTCAGTTCCCACATTTCGGCTCCATGAGTCATAACAGGGGATTAAAAATTTCGACTTTGCCCAATGTTGCCCAACCCTTATCGATCTTTCGACGTATATCTCCTTCTGGGTTTCGTCTTCTAATCTAAAATTAGCATCTCAGCAATGAAATATCGTATCAGCACTACACCGTCGTAGACAATCCAGAATTCGCCATGTTTAAACGATCCTCCGCCTTCTTCATCCAGTCCGTCCCAGCCACCTTTCGCAGGTCGTCGGTCCACCTGGCTAAGGGGTCCCACCTTCTGTTGTCCTTCTCCACTCTAGGTCTCGTCTGCTTCAACGGCCATCAGTCGGCAGATGTGGCCAGCCCACTGCTACTTTAGATTGCTTATTCTGCGAGCTATGTCGGTAACTTTGCTTCTATGTCGGATGACCTCGTTTCGAATTCTATCCTTCAAAGATACTCCAAGCATAGCTCGTAATAGTATAGATAGATAGAAGATAGATTAATAGTTTAAACCCTTGTTTACATTTTTAGTCTGTGCTTCTTTTATATCGATAAGGTGGTTATCGACAGTTTACTGGGCTTCCCTATTATAGACGCCATTTTCCGTTCTCATCCAAGTTTAGGTATACAGTTTTTTTTCGTAGGTATTTCATCTCCATATACTTCCATACTCAAAGGTTATGAAACGTTCAACGCAAGCGTTGCGAAAGCTTGCACTTTGTGAAATGAGAGCGAGCGCTAAACAAAGCAGGACCCGGCCCAAATGTAGTAAATGTCGCTTCGCTGTAGTCTTTGATGCGAGCCCACGCAATGTCCTAGACAAACAAATGCTCCTACCTCAATTTCCTTTATATTGCGATAAGATAACATAAGCGTAAAAATGAGAAAGGCCTCCGCTGTGATTGCTTACAATTAAGTATATATTTTTGGTTAACGTCATTTTTGGACGAATAAAAGTTTATTTATTTTTAATTATATACGTTTTCAACCTGTACAACATGCGTACCTACGGATCTATATATTCAGTGCCTTGAATATTACTTCGAGAGTTTTACTATAAGTGGCGATGTGAAATTACTTGCTATCCCGGAAATATGTAGGTATTCGTGAATAATACATTACATATTTTTTTATTATTGTTTACATTATTCAGAAACTAAACCAGCTGTTCATAATCCCACGAAAGTTTATACTCGTAGATTCAAGTGAAGTGCCTATATCATTCTGAACTCGATTTTTTATGAAACATTTTCTAAAATGATTCTATTACACAAATGTCAAAGTTTGTAAAGATGTTAGAATGTTGTTACTTAAACACGCTTAAACGGCTGAACGGAATGGATCTGGCTGAAATTTAGTACAGGAATAGATTTTAGTCTGGAATAGCATATAAGGTTTTTATTCTTGGAATTATGTTACCAGGACGGCAATTATGGTATCAGAATTGCCAGTCGTCCTGGTTTCTATCTAAATATCAAAGAGTTATTAAAAATGTGAATGCATACACGAGCTGTTATTTGCATCACAAATTGACAAAACTAACAACACAATGGATGCACGAAAATAGAAAACGATATTGCTATCGAGTCCAAAGTAAAAAGTTTGACATGTTTTATTTAAGCTATGCTTACTTTGGGTCTAGATAGCGTTGTGTAGATTGTCGTACAATATTTATTTATTTATTTATTTATTGTAAACTAGCTGTTGACCGCGACTACGTTCGCGTTAAGTTATGAATAGATCAAGATATTTTCCGCCTGTAATCTCAACTCCACTTAGTAAGTAATTTCATCGTTATGTTATTTCGTATAATCGATATTTCTATTCGCATAGTATGCTAGCTGACCCAGCAAACGCTGTTCAGTCATAAATCATACCTAGATATAACGTAGATACCCAAGCTAAAACATACTTAACACACTTGTAATTTTAAATCGATTGAGCCGTTTCGGAGAAGTGCGACTATAAACAACATGATATAAGTTTCTTTATATACTGCATTTAAATTTTCCTTATCATTTATTTTTACTAAAACTTCACTGTAAAACTTGAATTAACAGTAGGTATAGGGATGTACTCATACAGCCATCCTTATTATTGTGATAGCCCATAATACTGCCATAATAAATCTTTAGTTTGTTTCTAAAATTAATTCTCAGTATAATTTGTTATGTAAACATTCTAAATACTCACCAATAAAATTGACATGGAGTACAGCAAGTACAAGTAAACGCGCGAGGCCGCCCTGCGCGTACGCCGCCATCTTCCCTCAACGCGTCACTGACCGATGCGAACTTCCACCGCCGCTTATCTCCCATATACACTTTAGTCTTCGCATTTTGTACACTTGTCACCACATGTGGTTGTGGAATTTAGTACAACCTGCAAGAAAAAGAAAGTAGTAAGTCTAGCTTGCTTTGCATGTAGCCAGTGGCTATCCTAATCTGTATGCCTTATAATTACTGCATCCCCTTGTAACCCAATTTCACAGTAATTTTCATATGAATTTGATGTGTACCAACTGAACACTGCAGGTATAAGGGACCCTGTTTACACCTTTGGGACCCAAGTCAATCTCCCCTGACGTGTTGATGAAGACAAGTCCCTAGGTGTTAGTCAATGCACCTGTGGAATAATTAACAGTGCGCATGCTTTCCTTATGGGTTTAGGACGTCAAACGACAGTCGCTCACGTTAAAGCCGTCGGAACCCGAGATCCGAAATGCAAAGTTTGAACTCTACTATAAATGAATGAGGATGATGACTGTATCAAGATTGGCAAAGAAATCACGTAGGACTAAATATTTTGTTAAAAGCTGTCTTTCGGTTTGTATGAAATCACCAGGGTAACAAGTTGTCAGCAAAATAATTAGTTACCAGACCTTTTCAGCACAAAGGGGTGTTTCCAAAATACAACGTAATTCATTTATGACGTAGCGTAACCTAACACTGTAGACAAATAATATTACGAATAGTTTTGGACTCTTGTAATCTTTTGTATGTTTGCCTATTACATATTAAATAATATTAATTTCTACATTATTTGGACCCAAAGTAAACATACAGATAAACATACTCAGATATATTTTTTATAAATATCTGAGTATGTTATTATAAATGATGTGTGTTCTACCGCCTCGCGCCTATACAATAGTTTGTGTTCAGACAAATTATTGGTCATGATGCCTATAGCTACTTTTTATCATCGCACCGCTTGGAACAGGCAGGGAATACATTCTCACATAGTACGACCGAAAATGGTACGCACTGTGCGATATGAACGGATCTTCTCCCTGCTGTGGTTTTCCTAAGCGACTACAATATGGGGTTTTTCAATTAGAAGGTTTCTTCAGGGGGTTAGAAGGTTTCGCCAGCGCGAGTTTCAAGCCCCTGATGTTGCATACGTGCATAACCCACGGTAACTTTTTTTCATCAGTGTCTCCTGAATACTAACCACTGAGAATATTGACCTGACTGACCTCAGTGATGTCAATATTCTACGCAAATGAGTTTATTATAAAATTAGAACTAGCTAACCCTGGGCTTAGTGTTAGTTAAAGAATGTATAACAAAGGATAGATTTACTCGTACAATTACATTAGACGCGTTACTAAGACTATAGCGTTGTTGGAGCAGTCTGAGTTACGTATTCCATAAATTTACATGAGAATATAATTCAACTATGAATGTAAGACGTGTAGGTATGTGTGCTTATTATTCTGACTACATTTAGAGATTACGTTTTAAAGGTCTCAATTACCTTTGGATTTTGTTTTAGGTATGATTATATTTGGAAATCCGTGAACAGAAATATGTTTATACCATTACAGTACTGTTTCTAACAAAATAAAAATACTGCTGAACAATAAATTTCAGTATCTATGCACGGAGCGGTAATATATTCGTATTTTTATTCACATTCGCCGGAGCACCAGAGAATCAGTCGAATGCTATCTAAAATATGAGTGAGTGTGGGGTCGCTACGTGCGTTAGGTTTTATAAGAATTTGATACCAAAGATTCGCTCTTTCAGCATTAACATGGACTTTCTGTTTATGGTGCACAATATTATCGTCTTATGAAAGTTGTAGTTTTTGTTTTTATTTTCTGTTAATTTTTTCTAAATCCAATAAAAAAAAGAGAGGAGTGATGTGTCTTGATTTTATATCTCCTGATGATACCTGATAGTTATCATATTGCTTGGGCAGAACAATTATACAGTTTTTCTTAATTTTTACTTTGGAATTTTTATAGGATGTACCTATAGGCCCCAAACCCGTATGAGGTAATGTAAATATATAAAGTCACTATAGTGACTTTTACCAAATATATTTACATTATCAGTTTACGTCCCGAGTTTGATGGTTATAACCAAATAAATAGATTATATATAAACAAAATATAATCTTCCTAACATTCTTGTCCTGTATTTTTGTACGAAGTGGTCACTAGATAACGTAATCAGAAAATGGATACGCTACTGTCTTTTGACCTCCGATTTCGTTATGAAATGTAATGTGCAATGCGTCATACATTTGGCTAATGGAATATTTTTATAAGCTGTTTTATATTATGGCTTTCTTTGTAGCTCTACTTATCTTTTGGCACCAAATCAACACTGCCATTTTTTTTTTGGCATATTTACGTTTTATGGGATGAAACACTACGAAAATATGTGAGGTAACAATTTACTGGTTATTATATGTTATAATGATCATGGCGTCATTGCTATATTTCTATTTCTTAGATTCTTATTTTTAGAGTTTGATATACATGGTTCATATTTTCAGTACTGCAGTCAATCCTGTGATTGAGAAATTGCTAATGAGAATTGTAAAAATAAATATAAACAAAGAAATATTATTTTTTTATTATTTTGAAATACGAGCGTAATGTATGATTTATTATTAATAGGTACTATAAGCTGCCTGCTTTTGAAATTTATATTCTCCATTTCGCCTTGTAATATCACTATCATGTCAGAACCAAAATTGCATAAAGCAGTCCTTTGAATGTTTAAACACCTTATCCATTGGATCCATAAATTCCTTATGATATATTTAGATATCATAATCCTTGCTTGTTTCACATTGTTTACTCTATTTTACTTAACTTTCTTTTATTAAGTAAATATTATAAATCTAAATAATAAATCTAATACTCTGTAAATTTAAGAAAAAATAATTTGCTACTATTAAACAGACACTATAACAGAAGTAGGCATAACCTTTATACCAAGCCCATTATCAATTTTCATTCTTCTAATTCCATTTGAATAAATGCTTCAAAATTTCATTCCATTCTTCAATAATAAACTTCCTAAAAATATGACATTAAAGCAAAATATTGAACGTTAAACTAGTACTAGGAAGGCATAATCGGCCATAATCGGCTCGATAAGGCAGCTTGGCAATGACATATCAGCCATATCAGCGTGTTCGTACGTTTGAGGAGCGATAACGTGTGATCGCCGCGGAAGTAAATTAAGTCTTAATGTTAATTTCATAAATTTTCCTAGAAATTGACTCAGTATAATTTGTATTATTTGACATTGCATTGAATTTATCTAGTTTTTATTTTGTTGAATTCCTTTGATTATGTAACTACTAAAAATTTTTTTTACTATGTTTTAATTGGATACCTACATTCAGACACGATTGTAAAAGATTGTTAATGAATAAATGAAATGAAATGAAATGAAAAAGTTGTAATGCTTTATGGGCTGCCCATTGGTATGGACGACAATGCACTGTAGGTGTAATCATATTGAAGTTCAATCACAGAATAGAAAATATTATGTTTCAATCTATTCTGTAATAACCGAGTTACTTCTTAGATCGGTATTCCAGAACGATACTCAGTCCTGAATCTCAATTTATAACTAGTGCTGATTCAGTCAAGGAAAATCAAGTCTTAATGTTAGATATTAGGTACCTAACATTAAGACTTAATTTTCATTGACTCACACGAATCACAAAAGATATGACATGACACACTATATAAGAATATCTTTTAATAGAACAATGACGTAGTTATATATTTAATATCCAATCAAAGCTAAAGGTGCAGAATAAGAAGATTTGAAAAGGCTTCACTTGCCATTGGTGCCATTTTAATTTTTCTTAGTCATAATACCAACTTTAATGTAGAGATAATGTCCTATCTTCAAGGCATTACTTGTGTCCCTTGTAGATCATAGAATGTGTGTGTTTAGTATACCATTATCCACTACTACTTCGTGGGTTAAGCTGTAAAGTTACTGGCCCACACTGAATTATTTCCACTTGCAAACGGCTCAAATTGTTTCTAAGTAGCGAACTTTAGAAATTGCTTCACTTGATTAGTTTTTGTGTACAAAGAAAATAATATAAAATTGTTGATAAAATTTCTGTAACAAGGAATT
Source organism: Eilema depressum (assembly GCA_914767945.1). Lineage (NCBI taxonomy): Eukaryota > Metazoa > Arthropoda > Insecta > Lepidoptera > Erebidae > Eilema > Eilema depressum. Next base: position 15,618,442 of record OU612013.1, read on the forward strand.
TTTTGACGAAGTAATTGAACAAAGGAAATGATCATTTTTTATTAGTACACAAAGTACCGAAATATGTAAAACATAATTGTAAAGTAGGTATGACATTACAAATGTTTAAGTATAAGAGAAACAGTAGCACAGACATGGGCTATACCTGGGGAGCATTGCATATATACCTAACTGAGAGGGAGTTATCAGGGTTTTCGGATTCACTATTCGGTATTTGAGCGTGGAACGATGTAAAAATTTGCTTTCATTTTCTCAAATATAACGAATCATCTCCATAATTAAAAAGTTATGCTGGAAAACTTGTGTTCAGGGTTTCATCAATTTGAAAGATGTTAATAAATTCTAAATTGACATAAAATACTAAGTCGGAACATGTATATCTAACGTTTCCATCCTGTATATTCTCATATAAACTATTTTAGCAATAGGTACAGACTTGTAAGAGAAACATAACTTTCCTTTCTCGATCGAAGAAACTTTTAATTATTAGAAATTTAATATTAGACACTTTACCACAAGATGATTAGTTTTTATTAGTAATTAGTTTGATCTGCGTGTAAGAATATTACAGTAAAGGTATTGCAGATTTTATTTTGATACTTACTGGTAAAATTAATATGTTTAACTCGCCTAACCAAACCTTCTGAATCTGATTTCATTCACAAGCGCTATTAAGAATTGGTTCCAAAATATTACAAAATATTTACCGACAGTATACTCAGTTACGCTTAAAACGAAAATCGAAACGATTGCAATTCCGTTTAAATCAGGCTTGTGTATGAGAATTGTCACAATGTAGTCAAATTAATGAACGGACGGAAAACACATTTTGCTCCGACAAATTACCAGTTCATTTGTAAGAGTAGCAATTATATTATAGGCGTAATCAGTGTACGGTCAACCGTGACCATGGTCTCTGACTCAGCAGTAGTTTTTCAATCAGTAATTGATTTAGAGTTAATCTACACAATTATAAACGAAATGTAATCATAGTGTAAAATAATCCACTGCTAAAATTGCTAGCTTTGTATTCTTTGAAGACACGGTTGTTCGATGAATTCTACGTAATGGTGGTAAAATGGTGGTGCTGTACTTATATTGAAACAAACCGTTTAAAATAAATAAGCCCCGTTGATGATTGCACCACTGATAAACCCATTATCACTCCTTTGCGTCGCGCAGTCGGGTAAAAAGGACCGTCTTAATTCCTATTCGTCGTTTTAGAGATTTAAAAGATTAATATTTATAGATGTTACTTACTGATTCCTGTCGTGAAAAGACACCGTGGACTACGTTAAATATCACATTAGCCATGGTTTAATGATCCCTGATGCCTGTAACTTACCATTGGCGAACATTTTTTAAATTAACGTACTGTTACGGCTTTTATTACAAAGTTATGGTCTTATAATTTACCATAATCATGGTATATATAGGTTTTCAATATGATAGTTGAAGTACTCTTGGTCATAACGAAGTTTTATTGGAGTGGCATTTTATGGAATCGATTTGTTTTATCATTTCATAGCTATAGAATCTGATAGGTGGCGTTATAAGTATCGATATTTTTTTATTGTTTGTTAGTCATAGGTACCCTACATAAGACTAACTAACAATCGTTAGGTTCTGGAAAAAAAATCTAGTGTCTATGTGAATGTAAAATGTAATATAATGTTTATACTATCCTGAAATACTGTTTATTTAAAAGCCACGGTAATTAATGTATTAGAGGTAATGACAATGTACACATACTACTATACATACCCTCTATACTTGACTTTAGTTGTCTTGTGACAGTCATGACAGAAAGTCAATAAGGTAAACGTCCCAATATACGACACATTTCGCACTAAACCGAGTTTGCCGTACTCCTATTCAAAAAGTATTCACCTTAGAAGAAAAAGAAAAATACTGGGTTGTTAAGAATTTAATAGGCTTTTGGAAAATAATATATTTGATAACTAATGAAATCTAGAATAATTTATACAAAATTAATTGTAAAAAATGACCATTTGCTCCTATTTCCGACACTTTTGCCGCAGTAATCGTCATTTTGTCCCAGTAGTCGTCAATTTGTCAGGCTAACATGAACTCTCTGTCCATAAACATAAAGCTCAAAATAAACGATATTTTTTATGAACTCAGTACACGGAAAGAAAAATACAGGGCTTTAGTAATAAACAAATACATTTATTTCAATGCAATAACATGTAAGTAATATAATAATAATAGAGTTATCATTGCCTATAAATTAAATACGTTTTATTTAAATCGTTTTATAAAGAGAAAAGAGAATCGACCTCCGCCGGACTCGAACCCCGCCCGTGGTCGATTCTCTTTTCTCTTTATATATCGATTTGCATAATTAGCATAACAAATGCTTCAAAATTTCATTCAAACGTTTTATTTAATCAACATTAGGTAATTAGATATCAGATGGTAGTCGCTCCCGCGAAAGTTAAATAAAAATATAATAAGGACTTGTAAATAAATGCCATGGACACTATGGACAGGGCGGAGCCTCAGGAGCTTCATCTGACTCCCGTCAAAAGTGGGCAAGGGCTAGCGAGTCTCGAATGCGATAAGCATATCAAACTACGCCTAAGATGGATAACACTAAAAATCCTCGTCGCTACCTAGATTGGCAAGCTGACCAGTCGCCCATGAGATTTAGCTGATATACTCTCCAAGCGGAGAGTGACCGTGGCGTTCTTGCAGGAGACTTAGTTAAGGCAGCAAATGCCGGTTTATTGGATATGGCTAAAAACTCATTAATATAGCCTTGGGATTCAGAGCGACCTCCGTGGCGTATTGGTAGTGTGTTAGACTACTATGTGTAACGAATTTTCAAAGATGTTTTTTTTAATACCAAATAAGTGGCAGACGAGCACACGGACCACCTAATGGAAAGTGGTTATCGTGGCCTGTGGAGATGTGCATCACCGAGCGCATCACCTCCTTGGTATTTTAAATATAGGAAAATTATTTGGGTGGTGAGTGGTAACCTGAATAGTCCTATCGGATGAGTTTATCCTTCCAACGTGTCCGGCTATCCATTTTGCCTTCGTGAACTCGTTCAAAAAGAAATCAGAACAACTGTCGCAAAGTGGCCAACTGGAAGATGATACCCGGAGAAAGTCACAAGTCACAATATTGTCTCCTGGTAATGGATCTCTGTGTGAAGCAAAGAAACGATAATATTAAGTGCTACAAACGCCAAATCGGATAGTGACTGCTTGATAACATCTTAAAAGTGCTTCTCAGCTTTTGGTCCTAGTGCTGATGCTGAAAGTGAACTGTTTGGACAAGTTTCAGGCAACTATCCTTGAAGCGGTGAAGGTTGTGCTAGGCATGTCTAAGAGAAGGAAGTGTGACAAGAACACTTGGTAGTGTAATCACACAGTCCAGAAGGAGCAGGTGCGAAGAACATGTGCAGAGGCGTATTCTTCGCCCTGTAATTCTCCGCCACAATCCTTAAGGCGAACGCCGGATCTATGGTTTCGGGCCCGGAACGAAACTCATCGGGAATCGATTATCCTCTGGTAGAGCTTCATGGTGTTAGATATTACCTTTATACCGCGGTAACTGCCTCAGTCCTGCCCCGATTCCTTGCCTTCGTATAACAGATTGCCCTCAGGGTCTTTAATGCAGCGACACTTGGATAGGGCTTGCTCCGCTTTGGTCCTGGAACGCGCCAATTTAAAGATTCTTCGGGAGATTGGGACGCTTGCCACTTTTTAAAGAGGACTTTCTTAAGCCCTGATCTTTACCTGAGGGGTAGAAAGTTATAATTGGCGTATTCCAGGGTCAAACTGACACAGTATATAATCCGCTGTGTTTAAATCCCTGTGTTGTAATCTGTTACACAACCACCACCAGGTGTACCACCAGTTTGAAGGCGAGCACGAGCTGTTGAACAAGCGAAGTCCATATCGTGAACCCAGCATTGCCGCTGGTGGCGCCTGCAGTGCAGACCAGATGCATAAGGAATTAGAAAGCCGTCGTAGCCGTCTCTTCATCTACCTTCTCCTCACTGGGAACATCCCAGTCCAATGTAGACTGAGTATCCTAACTCCAGTCTTCAAGGGTAACGGGTTGGTGCAGGAGTGTCTGACTGACTGCTTATCAAGACCGGCTGGTCTTGATAAGCAGGCTTAACGAACCCAAATACAACTCAATCTACTAATCAACTATTCTATCTTGTTTAGTTCAGAAATTCCCATGATCCCTACCGCCATTTTTATTTTCAAACCCTGAATATCATGTATTACTACAAGAGTTTGTTAAGACAAAACAAATGAGCCCAAACTCGATAGGTTTATCTTGTTTATTTTAGGAGTTCCTATGGCCACCTTCTGACTCCATCTTCAGACCCAGGATAGCATGTAATACCAAAAATTATGTAATGACAAAACAAATGAACCAATACTCGATAGGTTTATCTTGTTAAGTTTAGGAGTTCCCATGGCCACCTTCTAACTCCGTCTTCAAACCCTGAATACCATGTAATACAAGAGAGTATGTTGAGACAAAACATATGAACCCAGACTCGATAAGTTTGTCTTGTTTAGTTCAAGAGTTCCTATGGCCACCTTCTAACTCCATCTTCAGAGAACAAGAGCAAGCGGACCTCGGGTTCCGAGGTGAAAGCCTCAGTTGTAACCGAGATTTAACGATGAATCCAGGAAGGGTAGAACTGCCTGTTGCCCTAGCAGAAGTAATCCTGAGACGCCTTTCTAAACAGAGGGGGACCTCTACACTCGTCCGTGTGACCGCTTGCTGTGTGGTAGGTAATCAATTTCTACCAAGGTTTCTTGGGGAGCCTACAATACCATTTGGGTTTATTAGACACAATAATTAATTAGACACAATACATAATTACACGGAATAAAATGCCGAAAAAAACCTCTTTTTCTATTTTAACAGTAACATAATTTTATTATCAAATGTTTAAATAGAACCAAAAAACACTAGTATAATCTATTCTGCCCAATTCCGAAAAATACTACCCTTTTTTATATCTTAACAGTAACATAATTATCAAATGTTTAAATAGAACCAAAAACACTAGTATAATCTATAGGATGACGGATTTAGGTGCGTGTCCCAGAAACCGTCAAATTTTTGACGGGTATTGGGGCAAGTTGGCTTTACGATGAACCAATAAATGTCACAGGAAAAAATAATAACATAAACATTAAATTAACCACAAATAATAGGTTATTTTGGTAGATAATTTATCGGTCTTCAATGTCAAATAACTAAACTTACTGTAGTATCTCCAAATTCAGCATACTACAATAAGTTGTTTGACTACACAGGACCCCGATTCAGCTACTGAATTTGGCCGATTTTGAAATTTTGCAAAGAGCACAACTTTGCAGTCGGATTTCTCTATTGTTATGATCTTTCGTAATTACTGTTGTTGTTTATTTTATACATAATGCTATCGAAAATACATGACTACTAGAAAAATGCATCATAATGTTCATATAAAAAATATATTAAGGTTTTAAAAAAAAATGACGAGTTCTCGGACACTGTCGGAATTACGGACGTTTACCTTAATAATTCTCCTAGTGAAAAACGATGTTCAAAATTCAGTTTTGACCTGTCAAAATCAAATTAAATTTCAAAAATCTAATTGCAAGATTTGACCCGAACAAATTATATTATAAACACAGTGCAAGTTGATAAAAAGCTTTTAAACGGTATTGCCTTTGTAATAGTTTTTAACATTGAAAAATTGAAAAATTGAAAAAAGTTTATTTCACATACAATAATGCAATTAATGAATAATTTTTAATAAGAGTCCTCTTTTCATTAAAATCGTGATCGTTTTTGACATTTCACAGATTGAGAGTAGATCGAGACTGGATTCTGAACATATTTTATTAGGAGAATTCGCCTTCAGGTTTTAATTTCTTCTAACATACATCCAATAGGGTTATTACCTTAACCGTGGAGTATTTGCATGTCATTCGTCAGAGTTGTCCGGTAATTAACGAGGACATGGACAGCGGCGGCCTAATGAATAGCGGGTGTAACGTGTCGCACAAAAACTGGCCCGTCATACAACACCCAGGGAATATCGACTGATAAGTCGCGGTGTGCCTGCGAGCGGGCGATACGCAGTTTGTGGACACCCCAATCTAAACAAGGACTAAAATAAGCAGGATGAAAAATGGATTGGTGGTTTTAAATCAGGGACAGCAAGATTGCGTTTATGTGTATACATATTTATGTACACGATTATTACAAAATCATGACATAGAAGGCAGGGCATGTCAAGATAGTACGTTATTAATTTTTTTAGTGCGTGATTTGCTTTAAAAAGCGAAATGGTTTAATAAACTATGTTATTCTAGGTACCTATTGATGCACTACTATTTGCTACCATAATAGGACTCTTAAAGAACCACATAGCATAAGCTATGTATTTGTGTTGGCTCGTTATTTATCTCTTCATATTTCGACAGCCTCTGTGGCGCAGCGATAGAACCTTCGACTAGCATGCGTGCTAGTCGAAGGTTCGATTCCCGCTCGGTGCAAATATTGGGTATTAGTATGTATATATTTACAAAAAAATCTAAGAATATTTATCCGCATTCTAGATTCCATAACACCAGCTAGTTGAGTCTAGATGGCGTTGTGACAGAACAGATAATAGTGGCGTTGTGACAGAACAGATGATAGTGGCATTATGTAGAATATTGTAGAATATTTTTTTTATACCACTTAGTTGGCAGACAAGCACACGGCCCACCTGATGGGAAGCGGTCACCGTGGCCTATGGACGTATGCAACACCAGGGGCGTCACACTCGCGCTGCCGACCCTGAAGTAACCTTCTAATGCCCTTCTTGAAGAACCCCATATTGTAGTCGCTTGGGAAAACCACCGCAATATTTATCATTTAGCTATTTATCACATGTGTATGCACATATAGCTTCACTTTTTTATCAAAATATAAATTGAATGAAATTATGTATGTACCAGAAATATGAGACTGTAAATAAACGATAATACTTTCAGATTTACCTGCTGCCTCACCAAGTGTTGTTGTGTATTCTAAGAATGTTATAACAGAAAGTCATTAATGATATAAATCATATTCAGCTCAGCGTCATCTTTGCATGATAAAGAAATAATATTTTTGAGGGATATTATGCTGCCGTGCCATGACAATACACTGTATCTTCAGATACAGTGTTTTGTAGTAACATGAATAAATCGCTTTTTTACACTCGTTTACATAGGCATGGCATTTATTTTTTCTTAAAAGTCTTATAAATACTGAGAAAATAAAAGGTAATAATGACTGTATTTCAAAAACAATAAGGATCAGTTTTTATAAAACACTGTATCATTAAGTACAGTGTTATGTCATAACGCAGCTTACACTTTAGTAGCCCGTTATTTATAGATGCAGTGTTTTGTCATAACAATCCACTGTGTATTCTGTTTATGTACCTATAATAATATCATGATTTGTTTATTTGACTAACCGATTGCAACTGATGCACATGTGTAGTAATTGATTTATTGTTAAAAATATCTAAAATGAGTAGCGAACGTACTAAATTAATTTTGTATCTGTCTCAAAAACAAAACCAACAGTTTCACGTGAATTCCTCAGTACTTTTTACAAATATAAACAGTTCTGTAATAAGTAAACCGGTAGACGAAACTCAAGAATTCAGTTTACCCAGCAACGTTGTGCCATATGAGGACTCTAATTCTTCTTGTACTGTCGATCCGTTGATGTCTACCTCTTATCAGAAACTTGTTGTTACTCAGGCTATTATGATGGAATTGATGTTACATTTCAAAAATGCGTCTAAGTTTAAGCATATTTTGTTATGACATAACACTGCAATTATAATTACAGTGTTCTGTAATAACAATGTTCTCTGTATATTATTTTTTTTTTTTGGCAGAACACGTTTGAGGGTGTAAACGTACGAGATTACCTAAAAACCAGGATTTTTTTACATGGCTGACTAGAAGCTGATCTGGCAATTAAGCTGTCCAAAATTCAAAGGAATCCGACTATTATTATGGATTTTATTGCCAATTTTACAAAAAAACAGAAAAACTCGATTTCTGAAAACTGACCAGTTTTTAGATACAGTGTATTGTTATGGCACGGCAGTATGGCTCTATTGAAAAAGGTACTTAATTTTTTTAGAATACTACTAGCCCGCGGTTTTACCCTCGTAGTTCCAGTTCTCGCCATCGCACAGTAGTCTACGTGCCATTCCAGACTATATTTGAACCAAAATTCAACACGATCCGTTCAGCCATTAGCAAGTTATTCAGTATCAAAAATCCAAAACATCTTTGCAGACTTTCATATTTAGAATCAGTGGGAACTAGAAAGGTGGATATAGTTACTCAAACTTGTACGTTTTAACTTATTGTCTTTATAACAACTGGACGGTAAGCCTTCTTGGACATTATGACTGGCCCAACATACTCCGTACTCAAGCTTTGAAATATTTTGTGAGTAGTTGGATAGGTATGTTAAGTTTTGCAGGAACGTGATATTTGTTAAATTACAAATAAGTCTAGTATAATACTATGAACGTTTAGAAAATACATTCAGAGTAAGACCTGTGAGCTTTTTTTACAACATAGACCTTAGTGAGAATGTGTCACAGTGTGTCAAGTTGTGTTAAAAAACGACACTAGGTTCATATTCTATTCATTTCTCACATATTATTCTAACTTTGAAATTCTGGCATGTTACCTAAACTATAATATTCATCATCATGTTGAATTACATAAAACTTGAACTGATGCTCTATTATATTATCTACAGTATTAAGCATAATCTTTTACAAGTATTAGATGTAATGCTAATTAAATTTAGTAAAGTTTTAATAAGCTAGGTAACTTAATATTTAAGTTACTTAATATTTATTATATGCATCGAAACAGATAGTGATTTAAATAAACAATTACTCAAGTACTTACAACTGTTTATTACAAAATTGAAAATGTACCTTCTTAGTGCGTAAGTAAATCCTATAAAATAAAATCAAGCTTTTTATTTTAGTACCTCGTTATATATACTGCGAATAATTTTAACTGCGAATTAACTATATGAATACATGCCCTATCGATAGAACTCAATTATACTAGGTTATTTTCATTTTGTCATCCTATAAGATTTTAGAACATTGAGATAATACAAACAGGCCAGACTCAGTATAAACTTAAAATGTTTATAGGCTGTATGTGAGCCAACATAATTATATTATACTTCGGCATGGCAGGCACTTTTAAGTTCATATCTAACGATTATCGCTACTCGCTCACACTTAGAACGTGACTTGACTGCGTTACCGTAAGCTACGTATGAAACTCTAGATGTCAAAATGATGGCACATATTGGCCGGCTATTGATTTTCGACGGACAGTGAGCGAACATTGCAAATTTATCTGCGTAGGGTAACGGCATAAAACTCTTAAAAATAAATCCTCAAAGTGCTTCAATCAGCCTATCGCAGTCCACTGCTAGACATAGGCCCTCTCCCTATGTTAAGAGGCCTTGGTCTACTGTTTCCACGCTGTCCAGACGGTTTGGTATAGGGTTTTCTTTCGAATTTTCCTTCTCTCGTAGTGATAATCAGCTGTGTTGTTTTCCGTCAGTCGCCTCTTACGACAACTAATAGTGTTAAAAATATGAATAAAAAAATTGTATGATTCGACTGTGGGTGCGTGTGTCCTGCAAGCTAGCATACACCCGGTCTCGAATCTGGGAAAAAGATCAGAATTCTTAATGATGAAGACTATGTATATTTATATAATAACAGTAACTATTAGTTATAATATGCTTACTTTAGAGACAGATACTAGAGTATAGCGTAACATACAAATGTATTTCGAGTCCATTCATGCTTCATTTACGAATAAAATACATCTTAAAACATCATTACACGAACATCCTCGCCTCAAACTCAGGTAGCAAAACCGCTAAAGCAAATCGATACCTCCTACGTAAACTGTTGTAACTTCAAAACTGTGATTTTACAGGAGAGCGTTTCAAAGGTACTATTGGCAATAAAAACCGCAGTTTTCAACTAATCTTTATAAAATTCAATATGTGACTTCAGTTAATAATACTTTAGCGTTTACCTCATGGTATTATTCAAAAATACCAAAGGTTTTAGAGATTTTGCTGTTACAACACTTTACCGCGGTATATGACCTTTACAAATTGTTGTATCAGTCACTTACAATTATGTACACCGGAACACATGAGTCGCATTTAGTCGTATGTACCAGATACAACAATTTACGCCGAAAAGCAAGAGAGAAAAAAGGTGTGGTATGTTTTATTTTTACCACTTAGGTGGCAGACAAGTACACGGCCCACCTGATGGGAAGTGGTTACCGTGGCCTATGGACGTATGCAACACCAGGGGCGTCACATTCGCGCTGCCGACCCTGAAAAAACCTTCTAATGCCCATTCTTGAAGAGCCCCAGAGATCCGATTCTCAGCACTCCATGGATTCACTGTGCGGTCGCCGGGTCCTTATGGACCCGTGATACAGAGCACACCGTGACGGCGACTGGGACTTGCGACCCAGATGTAGGTTAAGGGTGGCCATTTTGTGATGCATCAGCGCTCACCTTCACCGTCAGTAGTGTACTCCCCTACCTATCCAAATTTGGTAAGATCTTATCAATGCCGCTTTGGACATTCGATTTAGTAAAGAGCTTACTGAAGCTCTTGGCAATCCGAGGTCTTTAAGTTGTACAGGGATTTAGCTTGAAATCGTCTTGGTCCTACTTCTACGGCGTAGAGTTTAATCACGTAGCCATTCTTGGTTAACTCGTTAGTCAGGTCAAAGTATTTGTTCGTCTTTATAGCGTGGTCTTTAGGTTAGTTTATGTTAGTTTTCCACGGTACTGTGCGTTCTACAAGCACTGCTCGCCTATGCGATCGTGAAAAAAGGAATATATCGGGTTTGGATGACGAGGTACAGACATCCTCCTTTTATAGTGCTTCTCATAAGTGTAGTCTACAAGTATTGTCCAGTCAACGGCAGCTATCAATTTATCAATCAATTGTAGTCGCTTGGGAAAACCACCGCAGGGAGTTCATTCCACAGATTGAGTGTGCGAGGGATGTAGTTCCTTTCATACCGCACAGTGCGTACTGTTTCCGGACGTTGTGTGTGACGATGATTTCCCTGCCTGTGGCGAGATGCGATGATAGAATGTAGCTGTGGGTATCATGTCAAATAGTTCATCTGAGCACAAACCATTGTATATTCGGTAGAACACACACAGTGAGGCAAAGTCTCTTCTGAGACTGAGACGTTCCACATGACCTGCGAGTATGGGATGGTCAACGAGCCTCAATAGTCGTCTTTGTACCGAGTCGAAGGGGTTGACCACTTCAAGTTTCAAGCTGGCACGTAGGCGCTTCGACAAAACGGTGATTGCAGTACTCCAAGTGGGGCCGAACCTGTGCCTTATGTAGGCGGAGTCGTTGCCCGACAGTTAAGTATTCACCCTGTTGATCACTCCAAGCTTCTTTGATGCTAGCTTCACCTTGTCTTCCAATTGACTACGGTATTGGACGTCGCTGGAGATATCGATATCAAGGATCCCAATACTCAAGGAAATGGTAAGCAGTGTGCCCAGGAATTGTGATGCTACAATAAATGGGATTTTCTTAACGGTGAATACACATACTTGTGTCTTAGAGGGGTTGAATTGTACTAAATTCAGTCTGCCCCAATCGGGTACTCTAGATAACGTAGTCTCGATTTCAGACACAAGTTGTTCGCGGCTTTCCTCCATCTCGGACTGAGGGATATTTGCACGGTCCGTGTAACAAGCGTCTCCGGTACTGTCGTCCACATAGCGATGAATGGAGTCATCCGACAGCATGTCATTGATATGCAGCAGTAACAAGGTCGAGACAACACGGAACTTTGTGGGACACCAGCGTTTTATGTCCATGCGGTCCGAGCAACTGCCATCAACGACGGCTTGGATACTTCTGTTGGACAAAAAGCTGACAATCCATTCGCATAATTCCTTGGGGAGTCCATAAGAGCTTTGCAAGAAGACGTCTGCCAGACCCGATCAAAGGCCTTTCCGATATCGAGACTAACCGCCAGTGCCTCACCTCGAGTATCGATGGCTTGCGCGCAACGGTTTGTGAGATACAACAGAAGGTTAAGATAAGATACACCGGTTAAGCTACGGTGGCGGAAGCCGTACTGTCGGTTGCTCAGTAGATCATACAGTTCAAAGTACCCCAGAAGCTATGTATTAATGATACGCTCCGTCACCTTCGAGAGGAGGGGGGAGATTAGCGGAACAGACAGACAGACCGACCAAAGACATTTAAATTATGTTCTTGTTAATGGTACCTGATATACATTCACACCCATTTAGTAAAAATTTGTTATTTTGAATATGATGATGATGATTGATGATCGAAGAAGAAGATTTGATGAAAAAGATGAAGAAGATAAGATGATTAGATGATTAAGTTAGCATAATAAATGCTTCAAAATTTCATTCAACTTCTTATTTTTTTTAGGTTCAAATGTTTATTCACTTGTTATTTTGACATTACAAACAGACACTTCAATTTTATTTATTTCTATAGATTTTTGATCACATCTATAAACCGCAAATGTTACTTACAACTTACACAATGTCAGTGATAAGCGAAGTAGATTGTTGTATGTGTTACTTAGTAACCATAAAATAGTTAATTTGACCACGTAAATCATTGTAAGTCATCTTGCCATGTACTTTAGTATAACTAATTCCGAAGTAAAATGTTGTATGTATTACTTAACACAAAATACTTGTAAATTCAGGAATGTATATTGTTGTATGTAATCAATACCACATTTTAAATAACCAATATTTTAAATACAGAAAATATGTGCTAGTACTATTACGTAATAAATATCAAATCAACACATAAAATACGCGCGTGACATGCAACCTACAGCGAGTTCCAACGTAGTCTGTTTTATGTCACACATACGCGGGATGAGCGCGCTCGTCAGACTCACACCGCCCGCCGTAAACTATTGCAAGTAATAAATACCACAATATACGCCGGGATACTTCGAAACTTACGATGTTATACTTCTGAAAACTACCGTAATTACTAGATTTTTGGATTTGATCTAATTGTTACAGGATACTATACATAAAATTAGACACTTTTACGTGAAAAACACAAAATGGCAATTTTGTGGGTTACAACAACTTACGTGGGAGGTATCGAAATATTGCCCTTTACAGCGAAGGGTAAAAACAGTAGTACCACTAAATGTCTCAGTGGGACCTTTAATTTTTATTAGCCTAGCATCGTGTATTAAGCGGGCGTGAAAAACGTTCGGGCTGTGAACAGAGATGTAATGTAATGTCGTATCTGTACAATAGAAACTTTTCTATTATTTCAATACTTCGGTTTGTTTTTAAAGGACTGTTTTAATCATCACTGTGACTAACGATGCCAGCCTCTGTGGCGTGAACGCGGCCGCTACACAGGAGGCGCGGGTTTGATCTTCGCTCAGTGCAAATATTTGTACGCATGAATACGGGTATTTGCATTGGTCTGGTCGTGCCTCGGAGAGCACGTTAAGCCATCGGTCCGGATTGCGCTGCGAATATCTCTGGTGGTCGTTACAGGTAAGTCGGCGCCCTTAAAAAAAGTACAACAACTGGTCTGACTGCAATGCTTCGATATTGCCCAATATCGCTATTGGGGTGTGGAGGTCAGATGACAGCCGCTTCACAGACAATGTTCAACATCACAACATGCATCGCTAGTCAATTTCGCAGTTAGACTGGTAAAGCGGACTCCAGACTCCAAGGTTAAAGTTTCGGATGCGACTGGGATTAACGCTAGGATGAAGAAGAAGATGCGTGTGTATTAGGTATGTAATAGTTCAATTCACTAATAAAAAAATGACAACAGTAAAATATGCGTTAAAATTGACTTTATGAATAGTTTTAGTTCTCAAAAATAATAATAAGAAGGATAAAAATAAGTTCATTACAATCGGTTCAGTTTATTTTTGAAGTTTTATCAAATAAATACGGTGATGAATATGCGAAATTTCTTTTGAACACATGCCATTACAAATAAATATTCTATTTAAGTTCACAGAGGCACTTCGAAGAGACAAGGATATTATTAGATCACACAGAAGTTATATTTTTGGCACAGTGTTCCTTATATGCAGTCAACAAATAGTGCTAACTTCGCACTGCATTATGTTTCTTTTTCAAAGTGAATTTCTAAATATAACTTCTGACGTTTTGTCGTTTCTATCTACACATGTATCATACTCCATTCGGTTAGGTACTTAACTAAACGTAAACAATCTTGATGTATCTTTTAATAGTTTTATTTATAAACTCTGTTTAAAACCTCATTTCAAAGACTATAAATCGAAATCGAACCACTATTTAGTCCAGTTTATGTTTTTTTTTCTTTAGTGAAGTACCTAATTAAATGGAGTGTAAGTATAGTTTACTACTCTCAAAGATAATACGGAAAGTATGGACCTAGTTATAATTTAAACTCGACTCTAAAATATTGAAATTTATTTTACGTTGAGATTATACTTTTGTATCTGCTGGGTTTGTTTTTATGACCCGCGATTATTTTGTAATAACGCACTCTCTCGAGCAATCGTAGACAGCAATCTCTCGAGGTTTTTGAGATTTCGGAAGCTGTTGCTTTACTTACGTATGTGTACCATGCATAGCGAATAAGATATTGGAAGGTAAGAATATATTTAAAAAGGAATGTTGATATGAGAGTATCAATCATAAAAATATTACGAGTATAAGCAGTAAATTTTACAGTTATTGTGTAAAAAGTTAAAAAAACAATGGTAACAAAAACAATGGAACTTAGTTTATTTCAGTGGCCAATATAATTATGTATGTAGATACTTATACAGAGGTCACAACTTGTGAATTTTCACAATCTGTTTAGTTGTCGAAAAATGTCTCTTGTTCTTATTACACGTTATTAGTCTTCTTCACAGCTTTGAATTTTATTTGCCTAAAACAAGTCGAATTTCGTATACAATCTATCAGAATAGGTGTCGGTAACGGTGTCGCGAGTACAATGTTAATTGCCTCTGTGGCGTGGCAGTAATGAACGCGGCCGCTACGCAGGAGGCGCGGCTTCGATCTCAGGACAGTGCAAATATTTGTATGCATAAATATTTGATGAATATTTGCATTGTTCTGGGGCTTTCTATGTGTAATATGTATGGTATGTATTTACAAAAAAAATGTAGGTATTTAAGTATGTTTATCCGCGTTCAAGATTCCATAACCCCCTAACATTCGACATTCTAATCTACAATACGCCGACTAACGAATTGCCATTAGTTTAGGGGGCCAGGTTTACTGTTTTGATAATTGTGCTCGTAGTAACTATAGTCTGCTTGAACCTCTAATGTTAGCCTACAAGTTAGCCAAGTTAGTCAAACCAGGCCCAAATCAAGAATCATAATATATGATTGTATTTTCTAAAGGAGAATTTCCACCCACCATTATACACATAATTTCTCAGTATTATAGTCTGCTAACTGAGTCTACTTTCCATGGAGCTATTATAAAGACCGGCAGTAGTAAACGTGTCTAAATACTATATAGGATAGAAAATTTACAGCTCAATATAAATCAGCGAATAAGTATTCTTCCTTATAATTTATGGCACATTTCTACCCCGTTGTTGGAGGGTAATGGATGCGCCCACAGATATCAGCCGTGGCCGTCTTTAAATTACTCACTGTTCAGGAAGTAGGCTTCAGTCGTGACTACAAATCCACTTAAGTGTACTTCTCACACTATTTAGATAAGAGCTACACTAATAAAAATTACACTACCTTCTAATTGATTTTAATTATATCCTGTAGGGGAACGTTCGGTTCAGATTTATTGACAAGTGTACCATGTAACGAGTACAGTCAGCATCAGATAGATCTTGACTAGCAATGTACTCAAAATTATCTTAATACCTAGTAAAGATATGATTCCGTAGTCGACCGCATACGACAACATAACTGCCGACACACGCAGCACATGCGCGTAATTCATTGCGGCTTTTCAATGGTCCCTTGTATACGTAGCGGAGTTTAACAAGTAATGGGTACGCTGTATGTGCTGCATGCGTCTGTCGTTGTCGTATGCGGTCGGCTTCGGAATCATACCTCAATTATGTTAACACTACACTGATTTATTGATTAAAATTGTATTATCCTCCGAACTAAAGGTGAGTACCAAATATTAGAACAATCAGTCAACAGGATGTGGGAAATGATCATTTTGAGTAATTTGCTAGTCAACATCGATCTGTTGCTGACCTGTACCTATTTGAAATTCTGATTTTTGATTCTTATTTACCGTCCATTTTAAAATATGTACAGATATTCCACAAAACACAAACATGGACATTGAGTGACCTTATCGCCAAGAAGCAAGCTATTCCGAGCACCCTTTGAACGGAGCATGAAATTAATTATACAGCGGACGGTTGGTAGTTGCGAAAAATGAACGTAACTCGGGCAAAACGCATAATGGGGTAAAGCAGATAAAATAATGATTCAGAAGCAAAAAATAGAGACATGCACTACTAACTTCTCTGACCAAATGAACTACCTAGATGCGACCTGGAATTTAAAATTCTCCTATGCATAATATGTCTCGGTTGGACGCTGGAGCTCCCTCTGATAGCGCGTTCTGGATGTTGACTTTTTGCAATCTAATCGATACTCTTTATTTCTTCAGCTACTCTAAGGTTTGTATTATTGTTTGGGCCGGCATTTACCCACAGTTACACCACTGTTGGACCACGGCTAACCTGAATTAACCGTAGTCCTACTAGAACTGTCATATGGAATAATATTGAGTTTTACTTGAGCGGTGGGATTACGGGGAAAACAATTTCCCCGTAATCCCACTGGTCATTTTGGTGGGAACATGAGTAAACGCTGGTTTGAACAGTATAAAAGAAAGAAAGAAACAGTATAAGCCTGTCAAATCATAACATCAATGTAAAAAGTGAACAGCCTTATTTTTAACTGTATAACATTTTATTTTTCAATAACACATTAAAATATTTTTATGCAGAATGTAAATTTATATAAGGAACAGCTTTTTATCAAAGCTCCTAAAATTCCGTACACAAGAATTCATACAGAAAATGAATAGAATATTAAATTATGTTGGCCCGCATTTTATAAAACTGACGAAGCTTCTTGTTAAGCTTTCAAGAAGCTTTTAAGTTAATGAACAACTTATTTAAAAAAAATCTATTGACTCTTTGTGCTACTGGGTATTCAAAATTAATCATGGTGTATGTTTCGATAAGATTTATGTAACTATTTCATAAATGAGGTGAGTACATACTCTCCATACATCTATATAAATTAAAAATCAATCACCGATCAAGGTACGCATGTAACTTTTGAACAACTGTACCAAATTAGTTTTTTTTTGTTTTTGTTATTGTCAGGACAAGGTTTGGATTTTTTTTCTTATGTTCACGAATAAGTACTGTACCTAATTAATAATAATTGGAAGTCAAGGCACACAGCTAGTAAGAAATAGTATTCAGAATTATTTTTTTAATTCACAAATATTTGGATAATTTAATAAGCATGAGACTAGACTACATAAGGTTAAGCAATGATAAGACTTAAAGTAAGATTGGTAAAAAGATCGAACTTGTGTCAAAAATCGTATCCTTTCGTTTAATTGCATAACATGTACCTACCTATTAGTGAAAATTATCTAGCATTGAATAAGTTATTCACTCCTTTTAATTTTTTTTTGTATGGACCCTTTATAATGTAATGATTTCTTACTTTCTAAGATTTTTTTTTATGTGTATGTTTTTTTTTTAGTAAAATGTTGAAAAATTAATTGATTAGCTGTGAAACACCTAATAAACTATAATTTTAAAACAGGTTCTGAAGGTATAAAAAATAAACACTATCATACCATAATTTTATAGTTTGCTAAAAAAATTATACTATACCTAATACCTACTAGTTTACATTCGAATAATATAAAATAAGCGATACACTCATAAAAATGCGAACAATGAACAATTATTCAATTACAATTTTTTGGAACTAGGCATGTGAGTGTACCTATAAAATCTGTATAAAATTTATGTTATGTTTCCTTTTATTTGAACGAACCTATTACTTGCCAAATGATATAAAAAGCTTCACAAAAACGTTATACTAAAGTATTTCGACGTTTTTATTTGTTTTACTCGATGTTAAATATTTTTATAAATCCTTAATCCGACTTTCATTGGGGAGAGCAATTGGCAACTTTATTTATTGCTAGGCGGGAGCCCGCGGCACTACCCGTAAAATCATACTTTATCCCTTTTTACCTCGCTCAGGGGCTGAATTCGAAAAAGTCCCTAAACGGTTGCCTACGTCACGGACAGGATATTAGCGATTACACTCGTTGGATTTTACATCTTTCAAACTTAATGTTGTTATTTATTTTATCTGCTCTAATAGTCTTTATAATTTATTAGGCTCTGATTCCACTTTATTTAGATGTTCGGTTAGGTATAATTACGTTTTGGAAACGTATGATTTCGTAACTCAGAAAAGCTTATGGAATTAATTATTTCAAGATCTAATTGAAAACGCAATTTAGTCTGAGTGATTCTGGAGGTTCAATAAAGAATAATAGATCATATTGATTTTGTTGAAATTTTTGCTTATCGAATTAAAATCACGCGTTGTGAAAACGTGGCGTTACTGAAGGTCTATTTTCGCTGTGTGTTAATGTAAAAAAGTAGATAGGTACATATGATGATGAACTTCTTCACTCACAGAAGTATATAATTTCACATATTATTTTAAAGATATGCAGGCCTGCATATCTTTGAAAAGGTAGGCTGGGCATTTTAATATAAACATAATATGTTTTTTTAAGTATTGTTAGTTGTACAGTCAACAACAAAAGTTTATGAGCACTAAAATACTTACCACTTCTTTACAAAGTTGTAAATATTTCAGTTTTGTAATCGTCTTATGATGAAGTTAATATATTTATGAAAGGTTTAAGAGCTAAGATGATAAATAAATTAGAATTTGTTGAGCTACTTTTGTTGTTGTCTATGCGTATCATATGATTACGTCTATGTTTTTATTTGTTATACTCACCTAATTTACTTCAAAATCGTACAATAAAACTTCTGAATTTAGTCATAGTTTATTGAACAGATCTGTAGCAAATATAAATGTACAGTTGTCATCCTCGCCACTGTCACTGAACATGAATACCGCTCAAATACTCGTTGGTTTAATTAGCAAAATATTTGTTTACGGTCATTACTTTGTTCCGTCTCACTTTTGTTGATTCGGTAAAGTTATATTAAATTGGCGAAGTTAAACACAAAAGTTTCGGGGATATTTGCGTTTGGCGAAACAAAACACAGACGAGAAGTAAGCTCGTCACGTCGAGTGGCAAGTTGTGCGTTGGCGCGACACAGCCCTAGTACGCGGCACGGTTCGCACTGACTTAGTTTGTTGCGACACAGCGAGCGACCAGCCGACTTGAGAGCGATGCCGTTGCGATTCATGCGCGGGTCACTGGGTAGGAGGAGTCTTCACACAAAACCACGCCTACCAAGGAGCTACACATTTCTTTTTCAATATGTGTAATTCAATTTCGCTTATGTCTTCGCTGGGAAAGTTGATGCCCCGTTGTCGCTGAACACGATGTTTTTATGTAAACTGTAATGTAGTTCGCGAACCGAGTCGGCTCGTGATGCTACGCGCAGTGTGATTTTCCTTTCTCTTTTTTGTTGCCAATTTCACGTGCTGTTGCTTGTTCATATATTGAAGAGTAATAAAAAAATGTCAACTTTTTAAGTTAAAAACCAGTTCCACGACGGTCTCTATGGACTGTTTCCTCGGATTACCTTTTTAAATTGGACAGCTCTGGGGTAGTCTCAACTCCTCATTTTTTTTATACAGGACACGTCAATTTGACTCCGCCTCGCCTGATGGTAAGCGGAAGGCAAAGTCTTGGAAAAGAGGGTCACCATTATAGACACGTACCATGTTTCAATAGTGGCACTCAGCTTGACGGCCTCATCAGATGCTTTTTCACGACCCGCTTCGAATCACGTGAACTGGCAAGGAATTTCAGGTCTTAATGGTGCTGCAGAAGAAGAAGTCGCCGAACCACTTGGTTCTTGATGGAATATTCTGCACCTGCATGTGTTGTCCTATATAGGATAGGAGAGGGTAGGATCAATTGGACGAGCTCATCAGAGCATTCACCATGGTAGAGACGGTAAAAAACCGCCAAGGACGTCACACCTCTATGCATCTGCAAAGGCTCGAGGGTGTTGGTGACCTCAGGATTCCCAATAATGCGTACCGCAACTTCACTTTACTTCACTTAAGTTTTAGCTTAGCTGCTACGGTGGTAAGCAATAAAACTTTTTTGGGTTACACTGATAAAAAATATAATTGACATTTGGTTGACAACGCTCATTGTACACCAAACTTTATGTTCAATATTTTGAACTATACCGATGAAGGTCCATCTAAAAAGAATACATAATTAGGAACGACGTTATTGCACAAAATATAAAAAAAACCATTAGGTATATATTAAAACTATACATTTGATAGTCTTATAAGTACCCAAGGATCTTATATCAGAATGAGTTAGATTCAGTAATGACACTCTTAAAACGGTCACTCAAAATCTAAATAAATTATCCTACCTCAACATAAGACGAGAAGAAACCATGACTTCTATCTAAACGGCACGATCTAGATATTTTAATATGAGATCTTTGCAGGCTCCCTATAAAATCACTATTCTAAAAATAATGTATCAATCAATCAATTAGCCTACTGCAGTCCACTGCTGGACATAGGCCTCTCCCAATACGCGCTACGTTTGCCGATCCTCCGCTTTCCGCATTCAGTCCGTCCCAGCCACCTTTCGCAGGTCATGTAATACCCAAACAAGTAACACTGTTACTGGTTGGAAAAAAAATCCCAACGAGTCACAGGTGTTACTGGAAGCAACTGCTATTGAAGAGGAAAGCGAGAGCAACAAGTTCGAAAAAAAATCCAAGTGCCTTTAAATCATACATTTAAATTCAATAATGGCAGAGATCGAGTATGCCTACATCATACTAGTAGTATTCCACAGACATGTAGGTTGAATCATAATTAACTTTATAAAAAAAAATAACTTCAACTACCACTCACTTTATTTTTTGTAATTTGCGTTGTTAATTTGGTCCAGACGAACGTTTATATATTATAGGTACTATTATCTATATAAACTTAGTCAGTCAGTCTTATTATTGATATTTGACTGGCAAGTCTGCCTGCCTGCAGAAAAAAGGAGATAATTATGCATTAATTTTAATTTATAACTGAATTTGCAAAACTGAATACTTACTATGATAGGAAACCGTAAAATATTATCGTAGTAACATCAGATGTGTAGAAATTTTCCTTTTTTTACATAACCGCAGACGAATTCATCGTAGGCAGGTAATATAACAGGTAGGTATATGAATACCACTACGTCTACCGTCTGAAGCTAAATTCCAAATTTATCTCTAGAACTAATACGAAGAAATTAACACCAACACAACTCAAAATATTCTGTTATTTGCACCGCATTACAAGAACCACGACTAACAGCGCACAACGCTTTGGGCTGTAAAGGAATTCACTAAATTATAACAGTAAATTAAGCGCTAGTTTCATTTGCGTTACAAAGTGAATTATGTGTTGGTGTCTTAGTTCTGTCACCACCTAACTTACTACGGTTCAAAATTAATACAGAGCCATAAGCCAGCTCTAATACCGTGCGTCCTCAGGCTCCTATTTACCGTATCAAATTTTAAAAGCACCTGTAAGCAAGTTTGCACTTTAACGCCCCGATTTTAAGTTCAAATTCGAAAGTTATACAGAAATGTAGATAAGCTTTTATGCGCAACTTCAATCATTATTAAGTGTACATCTATTTGTTTAGTGTCGTATGTAACAAGATACTAATGACGACTGACATCTATAAATTAAATTATGTTATATGATAGCGTCAGTCTTAGTATAAAGCGGTAATTTACTTGAGAAACGGTGAGAACGTATATTTAGACTGTAAAAATAATGAAAGAGAACTTTCAACAAAGGTTGCAAAATATATTTTTTAATCAAGGTTATATAAAAACCAAAATATGGAAACCGGGGTCCGATTTCCACTTTTTATTCACACACTTTGATATCCCTGGAAGTGATGTCAATGATACGTCGTCAAGCCAGCATTTCTTGGTATCGCCACTGCGAATACATTTGTTACTGCATCAGAGAAGGCGACTCTTGCATTTTTTTGCCATGTCACAAACATGAAAGCTGATGCAGATGTGAGCCTTCCTCACGCAATCTTTACGTGTGACTCTGTAATATATCCACTGGACTTGAACCCGCGACCAGTCTCTTACAAGAGGAAAAACAAAAATAAATCGTACTATCAGAACCAATACTAATTACTTTTAAATTTTATCAAATAGATTTCTATCTCTAAATGTTATATTAATTCTAACACTACATTCTTAAAGCATACGCATTTCATTACTAACTTCACCATCGTCGTCTTCATGCCAGTCCCGGAAGCATCCAAGATGTTTACCTTGTAATTCGGTCCGTATGCCGACTTCTACTTCAGCAGGCATGCCAACTTCTACAACACCAAATAAGAACTTCTTGTGTTCAATACGCACAATGTACGATCATTGTATTTCACACATACTCGTAATTAAATATCATCTGGGACTTGTCGCGATAATAACACAATACAAGTTGCAATCAGATTGAAAACGTGGCGTCGGGAAAACAAAAGGTATCGTAACTTACAATAAGATTAATCTCTCTCCCTCTGCTGTGACACCTGTGTACCACGATAGACAACAATGGACCACGTAAACACCGAGAATGAGAATTTGTAACCATCCAACAAAAGCAAAATAATAATTTAAAAAGATATTTCCAGTATGATATTTTGATACTTTAAATGTTCTAACCTTCTGAAAATCTGAATAATTTATCGCATCTGATATAATTTTAAATCCATGTCACTGAACAAGAATTGTTATAATAATAATATTTTTTATTAAACCTATTGAATAATAAAATATGACTACGAAGTTTCGTAGACAATTGCTACGAAGCTACGAATACCTAGGAACACACTAATTATATAATTTTAAATCCATGTCACTGAACAAGAATTGTTATAATAATAATATTTTTTATTAAACCTATTGAATAATAAAATATGACTACGAAGTTTCGTAGACAATTGCTACGAAGCTACGAATACCTAGGAACACACTAATTATATAATTTTAAATCCATGTCACTGAACAAGAATTGTTATAATAATAATATTTTTTACAACACACCTGCTCATAAAAGTCATATTATTTTACCGCAATTAAGCACGGAATGACACCTATTATAAAACTGTGACTTTTTCATTGCTATTATTCACAAAAGTGAGTTATAGATTCTTTTTTAAATTTTATAGGAAGTGTCTATAATTGTCTATGTTCTTAAAAAAGTTTTGATACAAAAAATTACGTGTTTAATAGTACGAATAAATTCATACGCCTATTGTATGGTCATTTGATGCATTTTCGTATTTAAATAAATAATTTCAACTTGTAATACTTGTGTAATAAACAAAATTTTCACTCAAATTTAACTTTTTTTTTCTCTAAGTACAGAAAAAAAAACAGAGTAAAAAAAAGTTAAGTTCAAACCTCATTTTTTTTAAATATGGTCGACCGCCACTGTTAAATGCGCGCGCATAGGAAAATGAATTAATTTGTAGTATTGTTTATTTAGTATTTGTAGTATTATTTTATTCGCAAGTGTGTTGTAAAACGTCGTATGGCACGTGTGAGCATGATGATTACTTGTACCATAATGTACTATTATTAAACCTATTGAATAATAAAATATGACTACGAAGTTTCGTAGACAATTGCTACGAAGCTACGAATGCCTAGGAACGCACTAATTATTATAAATGCGTCGTTAATGTTTGTTATTTTGTCATTTTTATTCGACCAAAGTATTGATTTGATGATATCTTGTACCACAGAAGAGATAATATGTAGTACTAAATGCCTTAAATTAAATTCCATATTATGTATCCGTGGTCAGATAGCATTGTTAGATCAGTCTAACCACGTCCACTCCTTTGTGTCCATTGTCAGATCAGTATAACCACGTTCACTTTATATAAGGTTCTTTTACTCATCCAAAATCAAACCGTACTGTTAATCATAATCTTCCATGTGGTCCATCTTGAAAATGAATAGGATCGAGTCCACCATTTTCTGTGTGTAGAAAGAACTGAAAAGAACTAGTTTTCTTGCGGAGTCATGTCCTCAAGAAACTCCTTGCAGTAATGTCCTGAATAACATTTCACTTACTGGACCTATACTGGTATAGGTCTACTGGTAGTTTGACGTCTTCCATTTGCGTGTTTCTCTCACTAACAGCAGACAACTAATATGCTACACATTTCTCAGAAACCCAAATTCTTTTCCAATCATGACCTGATTTTGTTAACGTAGAAATAAGTAAACCGTGAAATATACCCGCTTTTTTCATAGCATTACTTTTTGCAGGGTGTGATAAATCTTAATGAAACACTTCCAAAGTTCAGTACTGAAGTCTCGCACATCAAGAGAGTTGGATACCCATGTCTCTATTTACCATAAGTGCTCTAAACAGCTGAGTCGCCTACGACAGGCTTTAAGTGGAAAAATAAAAATGTTAAGCTGTCAAGAAGGTCTCTGCGTTCTAAGGAAACTGAGAAGCTCAAATCAAAGAGCTTCACTATAAGTGCTATGTGGTAGGAATCTACTCACACTAAGCTAGTGAACGGAGCAGTAATACCCCTCGTTTACACCAGGGTCTAAAACATGTATTTGACAAGTTTTATGACATGTCTTCGTTCAGAAATAGACATGTTTATAACATGTTGAAAGATTTGTTTATGACATGTTTACAACTTGTCGTACAAATCTTGTACGACAAGTTGTAAACCTGTCTGTATACATGTTATCCATCAATCATGGATACAGTTTAAAACTTGTTTTTGACAAGTCTCAAGACAGAAATTGCAGTAAAATATACAAGACTAGTCTAAAACACGACTGTGTTGTGTAGGTGTGAACGCGATCAATGACAAAGACAAGTAAAACATGTCGCAGACTTCAGTGTGAACGCAAATGTGTTGTAAACTTGTATGTATACAAGTTGGCGGCACAGTGTGAACGGAAGAGTGTTTGAGACAAGTCTCAATACGTCATGTTAATTACGAAAAACTGTGTTTTGACTACTTGTATTTCAAACAAGTCTACAACTTGTTTCTTGGTGTAAACGAGGGGAAAGAAATCCATTTATTCAAATCTAGTCCAGTATGAATGTTGTACACACTATGCTGTCAACCTTTGAAAAGAAAACATAGACAAGTTGAAGAAGTATGTATGCAAATAATTGAAATAATGAATATTTATGAAAAACATTTTAATTTATAACTCTTTAAAATAACTTTCCACTTAAGATAGTTTGTTGTTTATGAACTGTATAATAAAAAAATAAAATCCACCGTGAAAGCAAAGTTTTCCAACTGAGCTAGTTTTAAAATCAAGCCAACGTTTAAAACTCGGCGAAAAATGCAACATCACTTTAACAGCTCAAGTTTTTCATACAGCCGTAGAAGAGGATAAGTCCGATGTAATTCTGGTAAGTTTCTAGATCGTCTCGGGGCAAAGGAAGCAAAAGGAGGCCGATAGCCGGCTCTTCCCTAGGGCCTCGTTTGAGCCGAAGCGATTTCTCGGCTCGTTCTTATGATTAAGTCAACTCTGTTGGGGATCGGAATCGAGACTCACTACTGTCTCGATAATTCAACTACGGGATGCACTATTCGTTAACATTTAATTGGAGCTTTTAAGTACATTTTAAAACTCGTTTTAGAAAAACCATTTTGATGGCCTATCCCTACTAATATTATAAATGTGAAAGTAACTCTGTCTGTCTGTCTGTCTGTCTCGCTTTCACGCCCAAACCACTGAACCGATTTTGATGAAATTTGGTATAGGGGTAGATTAGACCTTGAGAAAGGACATAGGCTATATTTGGTCGCGATAACCGACATCCACGCGGGCGGAGCCGCGGGCAAAAGCTAGTACTAAATATCTTTGACTTTCATCACACTTAACTACTTCCATAATAAACAATTTATAGCTGTAATAATTTTAGTTGGTTGTTAATAATATATTAAAAAGCCGGTGATTTGAAATTTAATCTTACGGCCATTTCAAAATGTATTAAGATTGATGAAGTGAATCTACGAAACCACTTTCGAATGTAATTTTTCACATCTTTAAAGTACGACCATTATACTCGTACCTTAACCAAATACTGAGAAAACAAACATTTTTATTCGGAAAAATTGACCGTAAATTGCATTATGAGTCAATATAGTATTAATATCTTTCTTCTATAATTAAATGCTACTTTCATAATGCCAATGCTTTCAAATCTTTCCATTTTTAAAGTTATTCGTAATAATATACAACTCCCAATGTATTTTTACCTTTGAAGCTAATTTTCCTTTCAAATTTTTGTAAATAGACTACGACTGAAGATTTTATTACAGAATATCTAGATAATGAAATGAACATAAATAAACTTTATTATTGAAAGGAACAGGAAAATACGATAAAGGGGAAGGAGCCTTCCATTTGAACGGAAAGTTGTTTTATATTAAGCAAATTTTCTTTATTCACACTTAGGTGGAAACAAACTTCACCTGTTGTTGTACGACAATAAATTCTTTGGTTTACGAATGATATTAACGTTAAAAATATTGGAAGTAAAATTTAAACAGGTGATATTTTTTGTTGACCCAATAATTCTCAGGGGAGAACGGTTAATTGGTTTCCATGTCGCTGTATTTTCTGCAGGATTTTTTATGCATGCATTAATTAATTTTCCATCCATATACACGTATCACGGCGGAAAGTTTTAGTGTTCTACAGTTGGACCGTGCTGACTTCTAAGTTAAGGGTTATGTGGTTTAGATGTTTCCAATTTCGTTGGAGCACAATATACCTAAGGTTACGTTGAATTAGTTTGTTTTCTGAAAATGATTCGTTTGCTCCAACCCTGTGGTCTGTCCATTGAATAATAAATAAAATGGTTTTTAGAAGATGACTACCCTTTGAATTAATTACTTAAAGTTTGGGCTTCAATTTGATATTAGACTGTAAAGTATGGTTAAAAATGGGACGGTTCGTTGACTTGAGGACAGAGGCTAGATTTATATTTCGTAAAATCGTACCTTGAGTACATTTACTGTTAGACATGATGAAGTTACATTTTATATATATAGGTACTGAATATATGTGTATTATGTCAGTGTAATACCGTGTTGGTTCTCGGTGGAGTAGATTAGGGTCACCCCATCTTTTCCTGTGGGTGTCGTAAAAGTCGACTAAGGGATAGGGCTATTCTCCACCCGACATTAAACATACAGCCTATGACACAGAGCCCGCTAGACGGTAATAAGCTCACCTCTTATTACGTGGGACCAAAAATCATAGTTGGTGAAATGTGGATGTTAATACTCTCTGCCCTTCGAAGATTTACAGGCGTGAGTATATGTATTATTTTAAGATAAAGTAGTCATGTCGCCTGCAGGCTGAGTGAGCATAGTACGTTACAACTAACACATGCTATTAAAAACGAATATTGAAGTGTATGAATTTTTAATGTCCCGCCTATTGTCGCGCCATCGTGTTTAAGCGAGTTTCTTAAACAATAGAGAGAAGGGTCGCTTTAGCGTCTACGGATCTTATTGTTCGAGGAATATGCGGTCTCAGTTCAGTATTGTTGTTATCTATGTGTCCGACCTCTACCGTTTTGGGAAGAAATTAAAATAATAATACGTGTTACATGTTCCTGTTATCACCAGTTTCTCCTCTATCTTGTCGGTTCAGTAGGCCCTACTTGCTCTTATTATGACGACATTGCGACGGTTGGGAACAAATAGTATGAAACAAAGTAATGTGTCTCTTTGTATGTTATCTGAGGCTGACTTTTTGTTTATCATATTAAGTTTGGTTTAACTTGTGTGATGAGTAATTGCTACTGAAGATAGTAGTTGAGGTCGGGATAGCCAGTAAGACTAAAATGTGATATACCTGGATCTTGATTACACTTGTATTCTTTACGCCTAAAACTGGTTTAGACTTGTAATAGTGTAGTCTTGAATTAAAATAGCCATTTAGTACTAAATTGACAATCTTTTCTACGAGATATCTGTAATAAATAATAATCCGTCTACACCGGTAGTAAGTAGGTATGTATAATTATTATTATTTTGTATAAAATTGTGTTTCATTTTACTTTATTTAGCTTTAGTGAAACCCATTGAAGCTGAACTTGTTACACAATGAAACTGAATATCAGAGGTCACTACAGGTCTTTCATAAATGTCCAATACCGTTACTTGGTTGCAAGCGTGTGCATGTAAAGTTAATTATTGTCTGCAACATATTTACAGTATGGAGTTCGGCTGTCGCTTAATTTAGCGGTTTCCATGCCAGTGGGTAATTAAACGATTGTTTGCCATTTTGGCAATAATTGATGTTGGTGTGTTTGATTTGAGCTAATTATCTTTCACGCAATAAATTATTAATTCAGTTGCACGTTTTACAATGTTCTATTTAATGATATGTAATTTACAATTATGACTGAACTACAGACTAATACGTAGTGTCAAGACCATTGCATAGTAAGTTCATAGAGAATAGGCAGACTGACTAACTACGAATATTATTAATATGAG
The DNA here is from genome assembly GCA_914767945.1 of Eilema depressum. Lineage (NCBI taxonomy): Eukaryota > Metazoa > Arthropoda > Insecta > Lepidoptera > Erebidae > Eilema > Eilema depressum. Next base: position 15,647,401 of record OU612013.1, read on the forward strand.
AATTAGTGAAGATGGTGCTGAAGGTTGCCTGGAAGAAATCGCTTCTAGCGATAAGGCAGCCCATTGCACATTAAACTGTATACATGCTACCTACTAGTCATACTGTAAATCTATTGGTGTACAGTAAGGAATTATCTATATAATCTAAGATGTTTGTTACACTCAAACGACAGAATGGATCTGGCTGAAATTTAGTACAGGAATAGATCATGGTCGGGAATAATATATAGGCTACTTTTTATTTATGGAATAGGTTCCCATGGTTTACGGAAACGGGTTCAGAATTCCAAGCGGGCGAAGTCACGAGCAACAGTTAGTTATATATAATTTAAAAATTAACCGTTTCACATAATCTCGAGTAGCTACAAAATTTTAAAGTCCTGAGGATGTATAATGAATTGTTGTAATAGATCACACTTTGTCAGCACTTTGTTGTCATAAATCATTCAAATTTTGTTGCCAGGTTTCCCTCCTTTTGTTGGTATGTTTGCTTTTTAATATCAGTCAGTAGGTTTTTTAGCGGTGGCTGTTTTAGATTATTTAGTAGAAATATGCTCATAATAAAATTTTACTCCTTACAAGTATGAAAATTATAGGAGTGTGGTGCCTTGTGGAAAAGGTTTCATCCGCATCGAAGGAGACTAATAGTACGAATTTAGTGAAATAGTAGTATCATAATCATGAATATGTACTAATGAATTACTACTAAAACCTATTTAACTAATACAGGAAAGGAAAACTGATCACATGGATGATTATATTTTGAAAAGGGTCAGGTTTGCTTTAAGGGCCTCTTCGATGGATGGCCATATATGGATGGTCATGTATGGATAGAGGAAGATGTATGGACAGAAATTAAAGGCGGGCCATTATCCCTGCCTACACCAAAGGGGAAAAAGCCAGACTATTGTATGTGTGAAAATTTATTTTAAATTAATTAAGGTAAACGTCCGTAATTCCGACAGTGTCCGAGAACTCGTCATTTTTTTTTAAAACCTTAATATATTTTTTATATGAACATTATGGTGCATTTTTCTAGTAGTCATGTATTTTCGATAGCATTATGTATAAAATAAACAACAACAGTAATTACGAAAGATCATAACAATAGAGATATCCGACTGCAAAGTTGTGCTCTTTGCAAAATTTCAAAATCGGCCAAATTCAGTAGCTGAATCGGGGTCCTGTGTAGTCAAGCAACTTATTGTAGTATGCCGAATTTGGAGATACTATAGTAAGTTTAGTTATTTGACATTGAAGACCGATAAATTATCTACCAAAATAACCTATTATTTGTGGTTAATTTAATGTTTATGTTATTATTTTTTCCTGTGACATTTATTGGTTCATCGTTAAGCCAACTTGCCCCAATACCCGTCAAAAATTTGACGGTTTCTGGGACACGCACCTAAATCCGTCATCCTATAGATTATACTAGTGTTTTTGGTTCTATTTAAACATTTGATAATTATGTTACTGTTAAGATATAAAAAAGGGGTGTATTTTTCGGAATTGGACAGAATAGATTGTACTAGTGTTTTTTGGTTCTATTTAAACATTTGATATTTATGTTACTGTTAAAATAGAAAAAGAGGCTTCTTTTCGGCATTTTTTTCCGTGTAATTATGTATTGTGTCTAATTAATTATTGTGTCTAATAAACCCAAATGGTATTGTAGGCTCCCCAAGAAACCTTGGTAGAAATTGGTTACCTACCACACAGCAAGCGGTCACACGGACGAGTGTGGAGGTTACCTCCCCCTATGTTTAGAAAGGCGCCCGTGTTCTCAGGATTACTTCTGCTAGGGCAACAGGCAGCTCTACCCTTCCTGGATTCATCGTTAAATCTCGGTTACAACTGAGTTTTTCATCTCGGAACCCGAGGTTCGCTTGCTCTTGTTCTCTGAAGATGGAGTTAGAAGGTGGCCATAAGAACTCTTAAACTAAATAAGACAAACTTATCGAGTCTGGGTTCATTTGTTTTGTCTTAACATACTCTCTTGTATTACATGGTATTCAGGATTTGAAGACGGAGTTAGAAGGTGGCCATGGGAACTCCTAAACTTAACAAGATAAACCTATCGAGTATTGGTTCATTTGTTTTGTCATTACATAATCTTTGGTATTACATGCTATCCAGGGTCTGAAGATGGAGTCAGAAGGTGGCCATAGGAACTCCTAAAATAAACAAGATAAACCTATCGAGTTTCGGCTCATTTGTTTTGTCTTAACAAACTCTTGTAGTAATACATGATATTCAGGGTTTAAAATAAAAATGGCGGTAGGGGTCATAGCAATTTCTGAACTAAACAAGATAGAATAGTTGATTAGTAGATTGAGTTGTATTTGGGTTCGTTAAGCCTGCTTATCAAGACCAGCCGGTCTTGATAAGCAGTCAGTCAGACACTCCTGCACCAAGGGCAACTGGTTGGTATGTTGGTATAAATCGGTGAACTACCGATTTATACCAACATACCAACCCGTTGCCCTTGAAGACTGGAGTTAGGATACTCAGTCTACATTGGACTGGGATGTTCCCAGTGAGGAGAAGGTAGATGAAGAGACGGCTACGACGGCTTTTTAATTCCTTATGCATCTGGTCTGCACTGCAGGCGCCACTAGCGGCAATGCTGGGTTCACAATATGGACTTCACTTGTTCAACAGCTCGTGCTCGCCTTCAAACTGGTGGTACACCTGGTAGTGATTGTGTAACAGGTTACAACACAGGGATTTAAACACAGCGGAATATATACTGTGTCAGTTTGACCCAGGAATACGCCAATTATAACTTTCTACCCCTCAGGTAAAGATCAGGGCTTAAGAAAGTCCTCTTTAAAAAGTGGCAAGCGTCCCAATCTCCCGAAGAATCTTTAAATTGGCGCGTTCCAGGGCCAAAGCGGAGCAGGCCCTATCCAAGTGTCGCTGCATTAAAGACCCTGGGGGCAATCTGTTATACGAAGGCAAGGAATCGGGGCAGGACTGAAGCAGTTACCGCGGTATAAAGGTAATGTCTAACACCATGAAGCTCTACCAGAGGATAATCGATTCCCGATGAGTTTCGTCCCGGGCCCGAAACCATAGATCCGGCGTTCGCCTTAAGGATTGTAGCGGAGAATTACAGGGTGAAGAATACGCCTCTGCACTCTGTACTCTGCACATATTCTTTGCACCTGCTCCTTCTGGACTGTGTGATTACACTACCAAGTGTTCTTGTCACACTTCCTTCTCTTAGACATGCCTAGCACAACCTTCACCGCTTCAAAAATAGTTGCCTGAAACTTGTCCAAACAGTTCACTTTCAGCATCAGCACTAGGACCAAAAGCTGAGAAGCACTTTTAAGACGTTTTCAAGCAGTCACTATCCGATTTAGCGTTTGTAGCACTTAATATTATCTTTTCTTTGCTTCACACAGAGATCCATTACCAGGAGACAATATTGTGACTTGTGACTTTCTCCGGGTATTATCTTCCAGTTGGCCACTTTGCGACAGTTGTTCTGATTTCTTTTTGAACGAGTTCACGAAGGCAAAATGGACAGCCGGACACGTTGGAAGGATAAACTCATCCGATAGGACTATTCAGGTCACCACTCACCACCCAAATAATTTTCCTATATTTAAAATACCAAGGAGGTGACGCGCTCGGTGATGCACATCTCCACAGGCCACGATAACCACTTTCCATTAGGTGGGCCGTGTGATCGTCTGCCACTTATTTGGTATTAAAAAAACATCTTTGAAAATTCGTTACACATAGTATTCTAACACACTACCAATACGCCACGGAGGTCGCTCTGAATCCCAAGGCTATATTAATGAGTTTTTAGCAATATCCAATAAACCGGCATTTGCTGCCTTAACTAAGTCTCCTGCAAGAACGCCACGGCCACTCTCGGCTTGGAGAGTATATCAGCTAAATCTCATGCGCGACTGGTCAGCTTGCCAATCTAGGTAGCGACGAGGATTTTTAGTGTTATCCATCTTAGGCGTAGTTTGATATGCTTATCCTATTCGAGACTCGTTAGCCCTTGCCCACTTGTGACAGGAGTCAGATGAAGCTCCTGAGGCTCCGCCCTGTCCATAGTGTCCATGGCATATATTTACAAGTCCTTATTATATTTTTATTTAACTTTCGCGGGAGCGACTACCATCTGATATCTAATTACCTAATGTTGATTAAATAAAACGTTTGAATGAAATTTCGAAGCATTTGTTATGCTAATTATGCAAATCGATAGGTATATAAAGAGAAAAGAGAATCCGTGGTCGATTCTCTTTTCTCTTTATAAATCGATTTAAATAAAACGTATTTAATTTATAGGCAATGATAACTCTATTATTATTATATTACTTACATGTTATTGCATTGAAATAAATGTATTTGTTTATTACTTAAGCCCTGTATTTTTCTTTCCGTGTACTGAGTTCATGAAAAAATATCGTTTATTTTAAGCTTTATGTTTATGGACAGAGAGTTCATGTTAGCCTGACAAATTGACGACTACTGGGGCAAAATGACGATTACTGCGGCAAAAGTGTCGGAAATAGGAGCAAATGGTCATTTTTTACAATTAATTTTGTATAAATTATTCCAGATTTCTTTAGTTATCAAATATATTATTTTCCAAAAGCCTATTAAATTCTTAACAACCCAGTATTTTTCTTTTTCTTCTAAGGTGAATACTTTTTGAATAAGAGTACGGCAAACTCGGTTTAGTGCGAAATGTGTCGTATATTGGGACGTTTACCTTAATAGCCTAGTTAAATATCCATCTGATTTAGTGATAAATTTAATATAATAGATTCGTGATTTACATAGTAACATGATTGTGTCCAGGCATAAATACTGCAATAATTAAATTATTAATTCGAATGACCTAATTGGGAAGTTTGAAAACATTTAATATATTTACTAGAATTCCCACACTAACTTTACTTACAATTTGATTCTACTACTACAATAACTACAAGTGAAGATTTCAAACGTATTCTAAAAAAAATCTTAAAATGTAACGTAAGGGAATAATACTTTTCTCATAGTTCAAATAGAACCCATTTAATAGAATAAAAAATGTATTGCCTTCCTTTTGAATGTAATTTCAAGCTTGGGGGAGCATGCCAGCATTTTTAAACGGCAGAATTGCGATCCGCGAATACGTACATATATTAAAATCAACTTGCGTTTTGCTCTCATTCGTCTCATAATTTTATTTGCTGGGAGCAAAAATGCGCTTCGTTTGAATTCTTATTTGTTAGACATAATATTTTGCTTTTGTTTAGACAGTTCGGAATACTTACAGGGTATGAAAATTTTTCTTAGAGTTATTACTTTATGGAATTTTTATAATGCGTCACAAGCAACTTCCTACTGGCGTTACCCTTAACTTCGTGTATTACCGTCTAGGTGATACTTTCATAAATTCTCGCGTTCCATGATATACAATAATTTTAACGGGAATTAACGCGATCATGGTATAGGCGACCGTGGTCACAGGCTGACTCAACTTGCTTGAGTCAAAGGAATGTATGTACCTATACCATGATCGCGTTAATTCCCGTTAACGTTATTGTATATCATTTAACGCGAGAGTTTAAAAGTTAGTTTAGCACGAGTGTGACTCCCGTTGCACTCGTCCATAGGCCACGTAACCATTTCCGCTCAGGTGAGCCATGTGTTTGTCTGCGACCCAAATAGTATAAAAATGTGGCGATTTATTTATATGTGCTATAGATAGATAACACTTCAATCAACTCTACACACTTCAAATAACGATTATGTTACAGCAACGAATTTAATATTTACACAAAAGAATGCCTGGCATACTTCGCGCAGTTGGAGCAAGCTTTAGTTTTTGTTCTTACCTCCTTCTACTCTTTAGTTGTTACGCAACTTGCATTATTAGTTTTCAACTTCACAAGTTTAACATTTTCGGATGAGTTTGGCTCCCTCAAATGAAATGTATAGAACAATAAGGTTGAAAATGCACATTTTATGGAATAAACATAGTTTTCAGTTGCAAGTATGTAGGGTACACATCATGTTATTTACTTTAGCATACATATTACATAATATCATATAGTAGTTACTGTGAAAGTTTTTAAGTTTGCTTCACGACATTGTTGTCTTGTTGAACATCCCCTTCCTTTAGTCATATTAATTTTGTCTAGAGGAATTAAAAAATAATGTACCGTAACGACTACCATAGATTTTCATATGGTAACCAAGACCGAAAGTTTAACGTGCTCTCTGAGACACGACCAGACGAATACAAATTTCCATATTCATACATACATAAATATTTGCACTATGCGGGATAGAACCCACGCCTCCTGGGTGGGTACCGCCAGGCCATAGAGGCTGATTAGTTACGTACCTGCTGAATCAATCAGTAATGTAAGTAATAGTTGTGTATATTATGTAACAAATTAAAAAAAAAGGTTTACCGTGGGTGATTTCAAACATGCGTATTTAACAACTGACTAGATTTTTATTAAAAGTTTGGGACGTGTAATCACGGTTCTCAACTAGGCAATCCTTTCTAGTTCAATGGGTTTACAAAGTTTTTAATTAATTGCAACTATTTGTATACTATACTTCATATACTTCAGTTGTATTTTATATACTTTTAGTTCAGTAAACAACTCATGGGAGTTTGAATTTTTATTGTGGTTTCATTTACAGTTTACATTATTTGTAAGCTCCCAAAGTTTTGTTCTGAGGGTTTGGTTGATTGAAAAAATATGACCACAAATGTGCTAAATCTTACTTTAAAGTATATTTATTCAGGTGCCAGAGTTTCGAAATGCCTAGATAACTTGCAAAACTCATTGAACATTAGAAACTAAAATTAAAACAATCTTTCACTTACAAAAGTTAACTTTTTTCTGGCAGTAAATTCGTCGTAAGCTCACTAAAATAGTGAGGTGCCGGATGCGGGCAATATAGCTATCTATCGAAAACTGCACTTGAGGGCTAGTGGCTCATACGAGGAGGTGCACCAGTGCAATTAACTTGATTTATTCCAGGCGTTTACTTATTCAGTGCTACGTTTACTACGCCCAGAGAACACGCAACTAAACTTTAAATTTTTTTGTTCTAACTTCAACAATACAGATACGCAATTGTCAACCTTATTCTTAGTGAGTTAAAGCAATCAATATAATCCAGCGCATAACAATTTAAGACTTTAAGTTTCAGGCTAACTGTCTCGGACAACAGAACATCTTTAAACATGCGACGGTCTTACAGTAAATATTTTAAGAATAAAGCCCCCGATTTAGACTCCGTAAGTTGAGTTAAATTTGTAGGTCTTTATAATAATGATAGTGTTTTTAGACTTGAGGCCTAGATTGAGCCATTACCACGCCTTGACAGTATAATATAGTGTTGTTGTCATTTAATCAGTCGATTAAATTTATTATTGCTTTTATTTCTTAGGCATTACTACCGCTGGTCCAGCTGGAGTGAGTGTGATTGCTATGTTCTGATTACTTGGTGTGGGCATAAAGTGACATACGGTATTTCAGCGACACATACAGCAACATCGGTGCAGCCACAATACGCTACATTTTTCATTCTTTTTTTTTGGAAGGAGGAGGCGCGGGTTCGATCCCTGCTCAGTGCAAATATTTGTGGGCATTTGCATTGGTCAGGTCGTGCCTCGGAGAGCACGTTAAGCCGTCGTCGGTTAGTTACCCTACAAACATCTATGGCAGTCGTTACGGGTAGTTGGAGCAAAGCCCAACAACAATGGTCTAGCTGCAATGCTTCGATATCGCCTAATGTCACCATTGGGTTGTGTTGGTCAGATGGCAGTCGCTTCACGGAACATATTGAGGTCCAGCCAAATCCACAGTTGAGACTGGTAAATCAGACCCCAGACTCTGTGAAAGCTTCGAATGCGACTGGGAATTAACGCTAGGATGAAGAAGATTGCATACACCAGCAGCATCGTAGAAAATAATAGTTGTTACTTTCAACTTGTCATCCTTGAACGAAAAGCGTCATGCATCCAACATAATAGTACCGCAAAGAAACTAAACGACTGAAAGAAAGAAAGAAAGCTTGTTTATTGGGAATCATAGATAAACAAATGACAATAATAATAGAACAAAATAAAAATAACGGATAAATAATAAACGTTTAATTTCTCATTTCTCTCGTTATTAGTCATCACTGGTTTACTTCTCATCATTCAATACTATACTGTATAATCGGAGTGAAGTGTATGAGACATATCTTTTATCATTATACAAATTAAATGTTACCACTTATTACCTAATTCATCACTTATCCACTTCGCTTCCCTACAGAATTGAGAATGAAACTAGAAAAAGAAATAAGCCGATTACAATAACGAGATAATAGGATGCCTTAACAGTTGCGACGGAAATTCAACTACCAGTTGCAGCTATTACGAAGAAATTCTGCTAAAAGAAAACCTTTGGCGGATACAAGGGTGGGCTTGAGGGCCATTAAAAAGGTGTGAGAGTGCAAATACCGCCTCTAGCAAATTTGTCAGACGACGTCGTGAAATTAACACTAGGAGAACATAAGTCAGAGGCGGAACTGATAGTGCTGGAACATAGCCTCGAGGTTATATCGATACCGTGGATATAGGGAATTTGGGACACTAGCTGAATTTGGCAACACATCTCGTGATTTGCAGTCGAGTTGTTGTAGCTGTTTGTGAATAAACAGCATTAGTAGCGTGAATAATGAGTGAACACGTTATTGGACATAATGTTGTTCGGTTTTCGTATTCATTATGAGAATAGCCATTTGAGTACTTTGGCATTATTTAGATTCTAAGACTTTTGTTTAAAAGTTAACCTACTTTAAATTGTAAATAGTTCCATATTTTGCAAATGACTATTAATTCTTATTTTAATTGCATTTGTTTAAGTGAATTTGTTTTTAGGTACGTTAGTCGTTTTTCACATAACATTTTTTGAGATGGGAAGAATCATTGTATTCAGGACATCCTCACCGACACCTCTTGTGGCAGATGGTGACGATTCACCGATTATAACAATTCACACGTGAAATCCCCCTGTATATAAACACAGTAGATTCACATTCTATTGGGCAAGTATTCATTTCTCTCAGCGCTCGCAGAGCGTTACTATTTTTTTTTCATTTTCAATTACCGTAACACTAAAAATAAATGTAAATACGTTTCCATAACCTAAGCAATTGTATATCTGTTGAATTATGTTAATTGTTAAGTTTAACAAGTTAATAATTGATTACGTATTACGAACTGAAAAATAACTAATTAAAACACCTAATAACATCAGAGTCACTAGTCTTTGTAAATTACACTCCACACTATCGAAATAGATTCCAGTTCCGAATTTGCTTAGCGTTATAACTAGTCGACATTTACATTTGTCGGCACAACTCTAAAGACGTATAGGGTATAGCAATAATTGCAGCGACGTTTCGCCATAGCTACGTTATAAAGTTTAACATTACAACCGCTTGCAGCTTACCCTCATGCGGTATTACGGAAAGCCACGGAGCGAAGTTAGAAATTATTAATTATAGTGAATGAGGGTTAAGATTTTCATTTAAATTATTTTTTATTTTTATCTAATGTTATTGTATAGCTAACCTTAAAAATAATAGCTAACTATAGCTAGTTAGCTATTATTTTTAAGGTGAAATGTAATAAAATTCATATTATAGTGACTGTAATTATCAGCATATTATGAGAGCTTTGCGCTGAGACGGTACAAAATCTCTGTTCTTACCGGGTCGGCAGCGCGAGTGTGACTCCCTGGTGTTGCACTCGCCCATAGGCCACGGTAACCACGGTACCATCAGGAGAGCCGTGTGCGAAGAGATTTTCAAGCCTTTTTTTTACGAATTGGTTAAATACGTTAAATACACATTCCTACCATGATATTGAGCAACTACTTCAACACACACATACATACACACACACACACACACAAACAGTATACATATATACATGCACTTGATCACAAAAAATGCATGACTAATATTTAGCTTTGTATATTTCTATTCTCTAAATGTATATTGTTCAATATAGTACCTACTTGCATTAATGCACAAAATTGTACGTTCTGTTATGGAGGAGCGGAGTCTCCTAATACAGGCATTACTTGCTTAAAAGGAGGCTTCAATCACAAAATTGTAACACCCAATGTATAATGCAAATAAACTATTTTATTTTTATTTTATTTTATTTTTTTATACTACTTAGGTCGCAACAAGACCTAAGTAGTATAAAAAAGCTTGAAAATCTCTTTAGTAATTAACAAGATATCCCGATTAGTAATATCATGTCGTGGTACATGGAGCAATAGCATGGTTAATTCATTCCAGAGGGGAGGGAGGGAGGTAGCCTAGGGTCCACTTACTCCTTTTCCTCTTTCTGTGTTTGGCTTATTTTAATGAAAGTGACTGCGTCTGATCTCCCAGCCATGAGAGGGAAGCCTGCACCAGAGCCTCGTCCATCAATTAACAGCTGTACCAGCTTGCTGGAGAGGCTTGGCTCCGAAAACCTTGGCCACACCAAAAACACCAATAGTAAGTAATAAGTGTAAATTTATAGTGCATTTTACGCCAAAAATCTAAAATATCAGTGGGAACACCAAAGGTTTGTCCTGTTTGTCTTCTGCGTTCTTCTTCCTCCTAGCGTTATTCCCAGTCGCATCCGAAGCTTTTTCAGCTCGGAGTCTGGGGTCCGCTTTACCAGTCTTAACTACGGATTTGGCAAGACCTCGATATTTTCCGTGAAGCGATTGCTATCTGACCTCCACAACCCAATGTTAACATTAGGCGATATCGAAGCTTTGCAGCTAGACCGTTGTTTTTTTGGACTTTTTAGGGCTTCAACTACCCGTATCGACCGCCATAGATGTTTTTATGGCAACCGGGACCGACGCGCGACTGCTTAACGTGCTCTCCGAGGCACGACCAGACCAATGCAAATATCCATATTTCATGCACACAAATATTTGCACTGAGCAGATCTCAGCAGATCAGAGACTGAGGGATCGAACCCGCGCCTCCTGCGTAGCGGCCGCGTTCACTACCTCTACGCCACGGAGGCTGTCTTCTGCGTTGATGGGACAGAATCTCTCTGTTCTTACAGGGTCGGCAGCACGAGTGTGACTCCTCTTGTGTTGCACTCGTCCATAAGCCACAGTAACCACTTTCCATCTGGCGGGCCGTGTGCTTATTTGCCACCTAAGTGGTATAAAAAATACGGTCGACATCGTACTCGACAACTGATGGATACTTTGGAAATCTCTAAGTAAAATTATCTAATCACTAGCTTTTGCCCGCGGCTCCGCCCGCGTGGATGTCGGTTATCGCGGCCAAACATAGCCTATGTCCTTTCTCAAGGTCTAATCTACCCCTATACGAAATTTCATCAAAATCGGTTCAGTGGTTTAGGCGAGACAGAGAGACAGACAGACAGACAGACAGACAGACAGACAGACAGACAGACAGACAGACAGACAGAGTTACTTTCACATTTATAATATTAGTAGGGATTATCCGTACCAATACTTCTTAAGTTTATGAAATAACTTAAAAATAAAACAGAAACCTAATCACAAGGTGCTCTTGTTGTCAATCCCTGAGCTGCAACAGTGATTGCATGGAGTATAAATGGTCATAAAAATATTGAAATTTATGCTACTTATAATATGATTGTTAATTTATTTTTTGTAAATCTGTGTTTAGATTTGAAAAGTTTTTGAAGCTTGTGACTTGTGAAGTATTATCTATATAGGAGAGGATTAACAGCATTTATTATTTATGCAGTTTATTATGGTCGATGGCTTTTATATTGTTCCAAAACGTATAAAGACGAGAATTTTAGCTATTCAGACAGGACAGCTGCGTGGTTCCCGGAAGAATAGAATTTGGGCCACCCCATCTCCTCCCATTAGGTGTCGTACAAGGTGACTTAGGGATATGGCTGTTTAACATCAGACAAATATGTACAGCCCAGACTCAGCGTCAGATGCATCGCTCGAGTTAACCGAATGTAGGACCGAAGTAGGACCGAATGTAATGATTAGTGAAATGTGGGTGTTAATTAATCTCTAACTAACTCTCTAACTCTGGGGATAAATGTATTATTGTATGTATATTTATAAGTCAGGACAGGTCCAAGTAGCTTGGTTGTAAATGTTAACTTTTCAGATTTTGGAAGGCCTTGGAATTTATAGGCCAGTAAATATTTAAATTATAAATCATATTTGCTTCAAAACTTCATTGACACAGGCAGATGAATATTACCACAATATTTATGGCAATATTTTACTGCGCGTCATTAATATCTGACCATCAAGATTTTTAAGTGTTGAAAATATGAAGACCACTCTATGGATGTCTTAATCAAACATCTGTAAAAACTTGGTTCATTTGGTCGAATGCATTGAGAATTTTAATACCTTCTTTTATCTTGAACTCTACTTGTTAGGACTTCACTGCTCCGGTAAGTTTATTTATTTCATTACCATCTCATTTCTTGGCCCTCCGTGGAATAATATAAGAATTATTCAATAACCATCATCTTCGTGCATATAAAAGGTTTAACAATAAATAATAAAAAATATTCTACGACATTTTACACAGCGCTATCTCGACCCAAGTTAAGCCTAATTAGCTTGTGTTATGGAATCTAGAATGTGGATAAACATACTTATAATAGATACTTTTTTGTAAACACATACTACATACCACATAATTGTAAATACATTACATATTTTGAAATATAGTACATTATGGCACAAGTGAGCAAAGTTGGTGATTACCGCCGAGGCGCCCTTGAGACCCGAGCCGTCAGGCGAGGGTCTTAAGAGAGCCGAGGACGGTAATCATCATGCTCGCGCGTGCCATACGATGTTTTACAACACACTTGCGAATAAAATAATACTACAAATACTAAATAAACAATACTACAAATTAATTCGTTTTCCTATGTGCGCGCATCTAACAATGGCAGTCGGCCAATATGGCCGACCGCCATTGTTAGATGCGCGCAAAAAATAAAATAAGGTTTGAATTAATTTTTTTACTGTTTTTTTTTCTGTACTTCGAGAAAAAAAAAGTTAAATTTGAGTGAAAATTTTGTTTATTAAACAGGTATTACAAGTTGAAATTATTTATTTAAATACGAAAATTTATCAAATGAACATACAATAGGCATATTAATTTATTCGTACTATTAAACACGTTCCTTTTGTATCGACACTTTTTTAAGCACATAGAAACTTAACCTATATTAATTTAAAAAATAATCTATAACTCACTTGTGAATAATAGCAATGAAAAAGTCACAGTTTGATAATAGGTGTCATTACGTGCCTATTTGCGGTGAAATAATATCACTTTTATGAGCAGGTGTGTTGTAAAATATTTTTTTTTTGTTTGATTGAAATTAAAAAGTGGAAAAAAATATCACGGTTACAGAAGCCCGACATCTAGTAGAGCCTACTACATTTAATGAGACACTTACTCGACAACAAAGCTATTGGTAGTAGCGTGGAACTTTTCTTACAATGTTCAACATCAGCACTCAGTACTTTCGTACTCAAACGTAGATGGCGCTACGCTTGCGTAGACTTGCTACGAGTTCAGGCTACGACGTAGTCATCACGGCAAAATGTGCCCTTTTCCTATGTTAGTGCCGTGAGTTTCCTGCTAGATGTCGCTTTTCGCATAAAAAAATTACTGAAGTAGATTATCAACACAGTCATTATAAAAAATGGGACTTGTCATTGTCACCTCAATGGCAAAGTTGCGAATCTGTGTATTCGCGACTTTAACATTGTGGTAACGATATGAAAAGTGGAGGTAAGATGAGTAAAAGAAGGGAATGATAGGGCTATAATTACAGCACCGTCCATTTTGTACCAATGTAAGTAGTTTTAGTTGCGTTCGGGGGTCCAATTCAGTTTAATCTGCGCCCTAGTAGCAAAGTGAGCACTCGCGCTAATGAACAATGATCTATTTTAACACATTGATTTTATTTCAAAAATATTCACTATACTGCTAAGAAGAATGTTAGATATTTGTTTCACTTTGTATCAATTTCGTTTCAAAATCACTTTACCTATCAAAAATACTACCAATATTAAATAAACGACAATAACATCAACCCTGCATTATTTTGCTCAAGTGATTCATGTCTGTAGTGAATAGAAATACTCCTAGCAGAACAGAAATATCTATTTGCACTACATTTATTTTGCCAGTCGTATACGCAACAATTGACTTTAATGAAACTGCAGTAAGGTTCAATAAAACTGTACAAAAAAGGTTTGCACGTATCTCATACACGGTTTCGAATATACGTGCCGAGTTCGCCAAAGTTCCCGCGTCTTGTTACCACCACGCGTTTGGCAGATTGGATTTGTTTCTCCGCATGCTAATAACGTAGATACGTGAGTTCTCTACCCGGATTAGCACCAGGCAAAAAATGTCCCCTCGTTTGTATATTTGAGGAACATAAATACTATTACGTTTGTTTGTGAGGGTGGCAGTTCAAAGCGATTGTCTCGTCTCGCCATGTTTTATGTACACAACTGATATTTAAATAAATGGGCTGTGATAAGTTAGATAACCCTATCCTTTTGTGTATTAAAATAAATTTTCACTGGTTTCATATAATTTTATTTCTATTCACTGGTTTTATCTTAACTGCATGTTTGTAATAAAATGCAGATACTGGGATTAGACTTCGATTTTCTTTAATTTCTTCAGTTTAAAATATTCTGGTCAATGATAGTTTTAGATTTTCTAAGATTTTGCATTGCAGAAATAACGGAAATGTGGGGTTGGCCATGATCTTCAGCACCCAAACCAATATCACCTGCTAGTCAGGACGCGGTTCAGGCATACAAGCTTTCCACTATATAATGGAATGCTTGTATGCCAGAACCGCGTCCTGAGCCAAGATAAAACCTGTGACCCTAACATAGGTTAGAGTCACAGGTTTTATCTTGGCTCCCGTAGAAGCCAAGATAAAACATATTAGAATGTGAAAGCGTAAAAGAACAAACACCGGACTCCAAATACAAGCTTTGAATGCAACCGGAATGATATCCACGCAGGTGCAACCGCTCAACCGCTTGGTGAAACATACTTTAATATTAACTTAACAATCGACACGACAAAGCAAAATTATATAATATGTCTCAATTCGCGCGTTGTAACATGAGAATTCCACCTAAAGTAGAAACCGCAGAACTATCACTGATTCTAAAGGGGATGTTTACAATTCCAATAAATGTATAATGTTACACCTAAATTCGTTACAAGGATACGATATTGAATAGTCTATTCGTCATTGTTTCTACACATGTGATAACAATGATGAAGCTCGTATGCTAACACCGGGTCATCATCTCGTCTGAAAATAAATTCTTTCATATGGGTTGAGAACTGACCAAGATAGCGTGGATAGAATGGATGCGGATGGTGAAAGTCTAACAATGTGGCTCTGGAATTTTTTCTCAAATACGTGTAGAAGATTACAATTACAATGAAATATATTATGAAGATATCATTGGAAAGCTGAAAATGCTGATTGCTCCCAAATACTTCTGAAAAAATGACCTGTGAACAACTCTTATCATCATCATTCTCGTAGTGTTTTTCTAACTCAGTTGCTGTTGGCTATCCAGTCTAACTTTGATGCGGCCGAATTAAGAACTGGCAGTCATCAGCCCGACCAGACGGAGATCACACTGCCATCTGACCTTCACAACTAATTGGTGATATCGAAGTTCTGTAGTTAGACTTTTCGGACTTTTAAAGGCTCCAACAACTCGTAAGGACTACCATAAATGTTCGTATAACAACCGGGACCAATGGCTTAACGTATTTTTCACGGCACAGAAACACTCAGACCAATGCAAATAAATATATTCATGCATACAAATATTTGCACTGGGCAGGAAACGGACCCCTTGCGTAGTAGTCGAATGCACTACCGCCACACCACAGAGGTTTTATGTTCATGAATTTATTGATCGAATAGGTCTAGAACATACTCACCTAAAATTCTTATTTCAGTACTTCTCCAGTGTAACATAGCTACTATAATTCTGAAAAGGTTGTTTCTTATTTTACTAACACACTAGTGTGTTCTTGTCTACTAACAAACCGTCGAAAGACTGAGTACCTAAAATATTTAAATGGAGTTCGCCAACAATTTTTAACAGGATATATTCATGATTTGATTTGAACAAGATTGCTCCGTAGCCGACCGCATACGACAACTGCCGACGTACGCAGCACATGCGCGTAATTCATAGCGGCTTCTCAATCGTCCATTTTATCCGTATCGGAGTTTAACAAGTAATGGATACGCTGTATGTGCTGCATGCATCTGTCGTTGTTGTATGCGGTCGGCTTCGGAATCATACCTTTAGAATTAAAAATGTTTGACATACATAATACTCACGAATGACTTACACTTTTCTACTACCGGGATAGGTAGAGACCACGGCTCACTATTCTCTTCATAACAATAACGTTACGTTAAACAAATTAATGAAATGAAGCAATTATATGCTGAATCGTTAGTCCAAAAAGACCAATCTCTCTATACGGGCGAAAAGTTGGATAAACTAAGCTACTTGTACACGTTATTGATAGTCAACATTCTCCAATAAATACGTCTTAGGAGTCGTTGAAGCCAAATGTGAATGGAACTAGGAAGCTTGATGGTCCTTTCATTTAACATATAAGTAGATCTTAAGGGTGCTATTAGTAGAAATAAGATTTTTTGCATGGTAAGAGAATACAATTAATAATATGGTTGCCTGTAAGAGATTGCCACCGAGCGATAAGGCCGCCAACTGTACTTACCACGAACCTGTAACATTGTAAAATCCTTGGTGTACAATAAAGACGTTTTTATTATTATTATTTATTTATTTAAACTTGATCTCAGCACCTCAATTGATTAAGTAAGAGTACAAAAATAAAGAAAAATTGCCTCAATATGATTGAAATAAAACACGCAGTATGCAACCAGCTTATCCCAGAGCCATATGCAAGCGACGACTGCAAGAGCGTGTAAATTGTTAAAGTTGGAGCTCGGTTGCAATTTTCGCAGCTGTATAAAATATTGTCAAGCGCGATAGCAGACGTGGGTGTGAAGCGATGGATACGTTCGCTTTGGCTTTTTGGCACGTTCCGCTACCGATCACCTAGCGCCTCTGTTCATAGATATTGCTTTCGATATGACACAACCGCACTTATGCCGTGTTTGTGTCACGACTGTTTATTTTTTATTAGGGAATAACGTTATAGATTAACGTTTACGACTTACGTTTTTTTCAATTATGGATTAATTTTGTTGTAAAGTTTTGCGAGGATGTATGTAATATTCGTGTAAAAAATTCACGCGCGATACAATTTACACGTTAAGATACAGGATAAGACAGATAGATAATAGTACAATGGTACAAGCGTGTAAGAGGCGACATTGAGATTGATTAAGAGAGCCGAGGACGGTAATCACCATACACGCGAGTGGCATACGACTATTTTCAACACACTTGCAAATAAAATAATACTAAAAATACTACATAACACAATCAAAACACAATAGTAAGAATCTATTTGTACTCATATGCGCACGCATCGAAAATAATGAAAAATAATTTCAATTCTTTAGTTTTATTTGACAACTGTTACATAATCACATTGGCATCTGGGCTAGCTCTCTGTTGAAAATTATAACCGATCAGGTCAGTCAAACCGATCGGTTTTGACTTTACTAATTTCTATACTAAGGAATTTTAGGTACACTTTCGGTGTCCTTCATTCCGTTTTAATTAATCACCTTTTTTTAAGAGAAGGACCACTCAGATAATATGTAGATTAATTTCATGTACACTGCCTTAAACTATAAGCAAGAGTAACCTACTTTACACAACGTATTAGGTACAGCTGTTAGAATTAGGCAAAACAATCGTGCTCAGTTCGAACGTAGGCGATACAGTGTTTCTCACATTAGTTCAATCTCGATGAATTGGCGCACTTGCTACAGTAGAATATCGTTAAAGCCGTATTGTGTCGTCTAGTTGTTCTAGCTAAAGTTATATATGTGACGGGAGTATGGTTCGTATAAATCACGGCTAGTTTGAAATTTCGATGCACGATGTTGAAATTTTTACGGCATATTTGGTTATGTGAAGGACTGAACTGAATTTGTGTTCACTAGTGTGAATAAAAATCTATGTCTTTGTTTAGTTTTCTTTAATGAATCAGCACTTATGTAAGAGTCTGAAACGTATCTCCGACAGTCAATTCGCCGTTTGACACTTCGTCGACAGAACTTTTCATCCTCGGGCAGTTCTCCGACAGAACGTTTCGCCGACGGGCATTTCACCGACGTAATGCTTATAAAACTAAATAAAAAATAATAGTTTTATCACTGGATTAAAACTACTATTCAACGGATTCTACCGTGATTTATTTGTTATTATTTACATACGATTTTTCGTCCAGATCAAAAGCTCGCCTCCTATATCGACTACAATATGGGGTTCTTCAAGAAGGGCATTAGAAGGTTTCTTCAGGGTCGGCAGCGCGAGTGTGACGCCCCTGGTGTTGCATACGTCCATAGGCCACGGTGACCGCTTCCCATCAGGTGGGCCGTGTGCTTGTCTGCCAACTAAGTGGTATAAAAAAAAATCCTAATCAAATGATCTGGATAGGGATGATATTTCTTGATTTTACTAGTTAATATTCGGCAGTCACTTCACTAAAAGTTAAAAGCAACCTCTGCCCCGGATTCATTCACCCACGTTGAAATAAATAAGTCATAATATATGTAACACAATATTGTACGAAATAAATTGGAGACGAATAGTTCAATCTTATGCGAAAGTAATAACCGGCACTATACCTTTATAAATGATCATTAAGCAGAAATTAATTAACTCAAATCTTCCGTCTCTCGCGACTATCCACGTTAGAGGACATAAAAAAGCAATCAAGTAGGAATAATCTAGGAACACTGTTTCACTGTAATAAATTGCTTGTAATTATTTTATATTTCTAGGCATAATTTACAAAAAAGGTATCTAAGTATGTTTATTAGCATTCTAGAATTCATTATACAGGCTGGGAGGCTAATCCAGCTGGGAGATTTTGAAGCTATATTTTATCGTTTTAAAATATTTCTTTAGATATCATTGTTTCTACATAAATATGCACTTAATATTTAGGCGGATATCTAAAGAAATATTTTAAAACGATAAAATATAGCTTCAAAATCTCCCAGCTGGATTAGCCTCCCAAAAATATTAAGCACTATCTAGACCCAAGACAAATTTTGGGTCTAGATAGTAAATAGATAATAGATAGTAAATCTAGACCCAAAATTTGTCTTGGGTCTAGATAGTGCTAAGCAGTATGACCTGTATTGATCTTTTTTTCATTTTATGACTGTCTTAATATTTTTTATTGTAATTTACTGGTAAATCCGCCTAAATATTAAGTGCATATTTATGTAGAAACAATGATATCTAAAGAAATATTTTAAAACGATAAATATAGCTTCAAAATCTCCCAGCTGGATTAGGCAGCCCATATTATGTCCACGTATAATGGAGTGAGGCTATTGTTACCTAACACGCCCCATTGTCGTACTATGAGATGTTTCCGAGAATTTCCAGTTTAATATTAAAGGCTTTCACACATAATTCTCTCTCTCTCTCCTATCCTCTATCAAGATTTTCGTAATGAATGGTAAACCATAGTTCAACGAACTATGAACCTCTAGGCAAGAAAGTTTCTAAGTTATGGTGATCATTTAATTGAAAAGTATGGAAAGCCCCCACTAGACGCATTTCTAATGTGATATAAAACAATGTACTACTGGTAGTACATTGAATAAAATATTATGAAAAAAATATGTCGTAAATATTCCGGGTGGAGTAAAGAATAGGTCCACCCCATCTCTTGCTGTGGGTGTCGTAGAAGGCAACTAAGGAATAGGGCCATACTCCATTCGATACAGCTCATGAGTTAGTGTCCGCTTGACGGCAATAGGCTCACCGCCTATTACGTGGGACCGAAAATCATAGTTGGCAAAATGTGGGTGATAACATAATACACCTCTGCCTAACCTTTCGGGGATTTACTGGCATGAGTATATGTATGTATGAATAAGAACATTAGTTACCATAACAAGAACCGATACGAACCAATATGCATTATAAAAGAATAAGAAAAATAGTCTCTATCTATACGAGATTCACATAATAAATCGAGCTACAAATGTTCTGTAAATATGTTCGAACAAAGACTCTCATAAAAAGGGAGAAGAAACAAATTACCTAATTTCTCTTTATGTATACAAAATGAGCTCGAACTTGCTGAAATTGGCCGTTAAACACACTAAAACAATTTGGTATGAAGGCGGGAACCTTATTAGAAGGTTTAATCTGGGAGGCGACTGAAAGCGAATACATTTCGTTTAATTTTTGGATGAATCTTTAAGTAACTCCCATCTCTGTCGGCAGCGGAAGACGTAAAGTGGAATCTTAATATATTAAATTGAGAGTAATGCTTGTAATTGTGATATAGATAAAGGCCCTATTTAAAGTTTCAAGCAAAATGAAAAGTTCAGAGTTGAAAGATGAAAAGTTTCAAGAAAACAAAATTGTGTCAAGTTGTTGAAGGAGAAAACTACTCCGCATGATATGTAATGAACCTAGAAGAAAGGAACTAGAAAGGGCTGTGAGTTATTCCTTGGTTTCCTGACTGACAAGTAAAGCAATTTTGTTTAATTTTAAAGTGGTATACATAAAAAATTTTGGTATGTCTGTCAATAATAGTAGGTAGTCCTGGAAATGTCTGGAAAGTCTAACCAAATCCGTGGTTAAGGCTGGTAAAAGCGGACCCCAGACTCCGAGCTGAAAGCTTCGGATGCGACTGGGAATTAACGCTAAGAGGAAGAAGTCCTGAAAACGACTTACTATCCTACTTTCTTTACCTTTTTTCTATATAATGTCAAGCTAAAGTTATGATTCCGAGGCCGACCGCATACGTCAACTGCAGACGCATGCAGCAGGTACAGCGTACCGTGAATTATGTACTTACAGTACCTACTTGAATTATGATATTCTTGTTTATTGTTTTAGTTCATTACGGCTTCTCAATGGTGCCGTTTGTCCGTATCGATGTTCAACCAGTAATGTATGTGAAAAAAAAAGTAAATTTATAGACAAACTAGCTTTTGCCTGCGGCTCCGCCCGTGTGGATGTTGGTTATCGCGACCAAACATAGCCTATGTCCTTTCTCAAGGTCTAATCTACCCCTATACCAAATTTCATCAAAATCGGTTCAGCGGTTTAGTCGTAAAAGCGAGACAGACAGACAGACAGACAGACAGACAGACAGAGTTACTTTCGCATTTATAATATTAGTAGGGATGAGCGGATTGCGGGACTTATTTTCTTTTATTTCTATGGACCATTTATGTGCGGTCGGATGACGTCTCGTCTCTTCGCATACATTACTTGTTAAATTTCAATAAAATTGGATAAAGATCCTGGAGAAGCCGCAATGAATTAAAACAATAAAAAAAAGATCGTACGCTGTATCTGCTGCGTGAGTCTGCAGTTGTCATATGTATGCGGTCGGCTTCAGAATCATACCCTTATTACCATATTCAAACCAAATACATAGGTACTAGCCTTTCAATATTACCTTTACGTCTGAAAATTAGGTGAATATTCCACATAGGGTAAAACCGGGATAGATGCCCCAGTGGGATAGTTGCCCCGGTTGTAAATTCTATATGTTAGGGTTGAGTTGCACTGATAATTTTTATGATACTACAGTCTACATGAGGAGCTCTTACAATTATAGTAAAGTGTTAACGTCATTAACGACCTTAACATATAGAATTTAAAACTGGGGCAACTATCCCACTGGGGCACCTATCCCGGTTTTACCCGACTACCTTTCTAGCAATAAATCAAGGAACTCTTAATTTGATGAACACAAAAGGTCGTGACAAAGGTTGTAGGCGGTAACGAAACACCGCAATATGCAAACGTGCTGTATTCACCCCAAAGTACGTAGAACATAGCGGCGTGTTCAATAGGTGTATCCTTGCTTTGAGAGTGACGCCTCGGGTAGACAAGGCTTTTAACACATAATTGTGTTAATATGTCCCGACGTACGACACCTACGAAATTAGATAACCACGCGCCTCTCTCGTTGATTATATTTCTTTCAGCTGTATAAAGCTATTTTAAAGATTTTTCAAAATATTCCTATTCTCTAATGATGTTTTTATTAAAAATCGAGGATGTGTGTCGAGGGTATTCAATTACGTGCGTCATGTTAGTACCTACACTCGTCTTGGGCTCCTGTAAGGGACTGGTCGCCGGTTTAAGTCCCATCTTGGACGCTCACTTTTTCCAATCCAAATTAATAGGAAAACTTAGCATAGCAATTGCTTTTATTTCAAATTTCATTACGAGACCCCAGACTTCAAAGTGCAAGCTTTTGATGCAACTGGGAGCACCGTGATGACGATGATAGCAAGACACATGGCAATCTACCAAAATCAAAATTAAATATTTATTCATTCAATCTAAAAGTATAGCTTAAGTGGAGGGTGACATGCGTGCATATGGTCTCACTACCATGGATGCCCAAAATCTTGCAAAGTGGAGGAGGAAGAGCCGGAAGGCGGACCCTGTGCACAGAGATCGTCTTGGCCCCGGATGCAATCAGAAAAATGCGTCTCCATGAAGATGAGTCAAACCTCAATAAATATGAAATACCTACATAAATTTTCCACTTCTGGTGTGATTTTTTTTTAAATAATTCTCCATTAGATATCTGAAGCCTTCTACGTAATACGACCCGACTTCAAAATTTGATATCGATTACCCCGACGTCGGGCGTTGTTATTGACATATCCCATCGTTCAGTGCAGTCGTAGGCCTGCACCAGTATTTTCGCTTTCGATTTACTGCGTCTAAGAGATAGCACATTGGTTAATAATTGAACCGCAGACGTCTTTGATATATCGGCTCTTTTATCGGATTGGACGGACGCAATAACAGACCGTTGATTGCTTCGAAGTGGACTTGGAAGATTGATTATTTTCTCGTTACTCCGTTCTGCCGTTGTTTTATTGAGGTACATTGTGGCATTATTTTTAATGTTACCTTTGTTTATTTAATGTACGTAATGGTATCTATATTAGCTAGATGGGTTTTAATAAACAAATGAATAAAAATATACGGGTGTATATTTTTATTTATTACCAATAAAAAAAGTAATTTAAGCCCAACATTTGTTAACTAACAAATACTTAACATACGTGGGTTAATATGTTTTTTTTTGAGTTATGTGTTTAATTACTACCAAGTGGTCTTGCCTTGTTAAAACCTTGTTGAAAACTTTTAAAGATACATGGCGGTTTATCTTCTTCGATTATTTAGGGTTGTGCATGACACGTGGCCCGTCACCTCGTCGTCTAGCCAGTTACATCCGACTTGCTCGATCGTCCATGGCCCTCTGAACTATGATAAGGTGGGGTACTATGATGCAAGGTGTACATAAATACACAAGCATTACTTCATCACTGAGCGAATGTATTTAAAAGATGACATTAGTGTCAGAGTTCACTATTGAACAACGATTACCAAAGCTTAATTTTCATATTTAATCCAGTACAGGTTATACATTTTTATTACGATTTACCAAATTCAAAAAAAAAAAAATCATTCCAAAGGTTGACACAGCCCTGCCTAAAACATTACGATAAGTCTTACATTTCAACATTTAAATGTAAAATCTATTTTTTTAAAAGAAGTCCCTCACAGTTGTTATTCGAGGGACTATGTTTATGTTCCTAAACTGGTATAGCCCAAACACGAGCATTAATGTGAAAATATTGTTGGTCAAGCGTGCCGTCCGTCCGCAGTGGCCAAAGCTCATAAATAAACAAAACTGGATGCTCTGTCGAAAAGTTCCATAAAAATACTCAAAAACCGTAAAATTTACAACCAGGATTCGGTCGAGTTTTAATTAACTGTACATTGGATTGGCGAGCGAAAACTTGATCGTACGGCATACTAGTTAAACATTAATTGTAGTTTGGAAATACCGGCATTACCTATATATGTTTAACAAGAATCGCATGAAGAAAATTAATGCGCTAAAATTAAGTCGCTATCCGCGTGCCAATTTCGGTTGTTTCTAAATCTTGTACTTTGGAATCCGGGGTCCGCTTTTTTCCTTCAGTAATTTGGTTTATTTTGGCTCTTATGGGAGTCACTGGCGTCTTTTCCCCCAACGCTGAAGGGAAAGAATGCGCCTAAACCCTGTCCGTCAAACAGCAGGAGGTACTGACATCAATTATTTTTCAATCAGGTATTACCGAATGTGTTTGTTCACATTACAGAAGACTCTATTTTGATTGTTTGACTGAAAAACGAATTTGGTGAAGAGACTTTTTATCGAGTTAATTCGTTGCATTAACGTTGGGGTTAGCCTGCGCTTTTACTGCGTGAAAGGCTGCATCTGTCGATACTTTTTATAGTGACATCGTTGCCGAACAACATATCTACAGTAAATCCTCAAGTACCTATCGAAAATAATAATGGGAAAGTTTAAATAAAAATCCATCCCTATTCCCCCAAGATTGTTTTTTTTTTTCAATTCAAAATTAAGACTTGTAACGAATATAAAACATAAGTTACCTAATCATGACAGTTAAGATATTACATTATTTTATTACAAGTGTCGAATTCACTTTTAATGTATAAAGTGTACAAAAATGTGACAAATATCTTTGTGACGCATGTACCATAACTCAAAAACATAATTCAGGCTAAGTAGTAGTTACATTATTATGATCACTAATTGTATTGTAGGAAAATTATAGTCTTCAGCCAATAAATACATAGTTTCATCTAGGCTAAATGGAACTGGAGGTTGTAACATTCGGACATCCTGCGTCCGCTGTGACACACGACAATCCATTTAGTTGTCGCCCAGTTTTGGAATTGGAACTGTTAAATATTTTACGCAGTTTATGCTTTCAGAATACGATTGTTTTTTTTTAAATCCTATTCATATTTTAGTCTTTTACTAATTCTGTATGAGTTTATCTGAATATTTTTTCTTTTGGACAGCTCTGGGGTATCGACATCTTTACCGAAAGTTGTCGTGGGCACAATGTTGGAGTCGAACCAACTAAAACCACATAATATTTTCGACATCAGGCCTATTGACGAGAGAAGTGGTCTACCCGAGGAGTGAGACGTCCACCAGACCTCGTTTTTTTTATACCACTTAGGTGGCAGACAAGCACACGGCCCACCTGATGGGAATTGGTTACCGTGGCCTATGGACGTATACAACACCAGGGGCGTCACACTCGCGCTGCCAACCCTCTTTAGACGTTTGACACCATAAATAATAATATTATGATGTAATATTTTGGAGGAAATGAGAGATGAAATCTTTAAACCGGTATACGTAGCTTTCAAACTTCTCATTCTCACACTGATTCCGCAATTAAA
This sequence comes from Eilema depressum, assembly GCA_914767945.1. Taxonomy (NCBI): domain Eukaryota; kingdom Metazoa; phylum Arthropoda; class Insecta; order Lepidoptera; family Erebidae; genus Eilema; species Eilema depressum. The sequence continues at coordinate 15,672,969 of OU612013.1, forward strand.
AAATAATTAACTATTACTACATCTTAATATGCTTTGCGAGCCTTAACCTTACCTATTAATTGAAGCATTGGTAGCTTAGTGGTTAGGGGTTGGCCTTACGATTGAGAGGTCCAGAGTTTGAACCCTGGCTATTGCACGACCGACGGGAAACCACCTCCAGCAACAGTAATTTGGCTTAACTTAAGGGTTAATGGATATACTAGTATTACTAGGTCTCTTTAAAAATGAGTGAACGTTTTACTGAAATATCAAACATTTAGCCAAATCAAACTTTGAAATTTCATTCCACATCATTACAGCGTAAGAAGCTCAAAAAAACATCGCCACAATATATTTTTCAACAAAATTAAGCAAAACAACCGCATCGTATTAACGTAACGTCTATGTACCAAAAAGTTTATTTGTTTCTCAACTCAGCCTGCTTGATTTGCATACATAGCAACAAACATGGGCGAGTGTAGGTAGGCAGGCGCGAAAATGGCGAAGTTCTACTGTATAATGAAGATGAGAGACGGCGCCGGGTAATCCGCCCCATTGGAGACGAAACTTAGTACAAACCGCAACCAGGCTGCTTCCCAACTTCACTTGTTCGAATTGGTACCTATTTTTCAGGCGTGTGGAAACGTGTGAAACATTTTAGGTGTACTTTTCTATTTGTAACTTCTAAAATGTGTGCATAATAATCTTATATTATCGAGAACGATAGTTAAATTTGATCCATATCCATACTAATACTATAAATGCGAAAGTAACTCTGTCTGTCTGTCTGTTTGTTACGCTTTCACGCTTAAGCCACTGAACCGATTTTGATGAAATTTGGTACAGAGATAGATTAGACCTTGGGAAAGGACATACGCTATGTTTGGTCGCGATAACCGACATCCACGTAGGTGGAGCAGTGGGCAACATCTAATTTTCTATAATTTCGTGTCAAAGGGGCAACCATAAATGGGCTCAAATACCTATTTTTAATATTACAGGAAAAAAATGTACGTCATCCTAACTACGCGACACAATGAAACTCATAACACACTAAAATATGGCATAGGTCATCAACGATCCCCACGAGACTACTGCGGGTGGGGGGCAAACATCGTCTGATACAATCGCGGCCACGGCTCCGAGCGGCATGAGAAAAAACTATGTTTTTTTCTGTCTTTTAAAATTGATTTTAATATTACGTTATTAATTTCTTTGGTTTTTTATATTCGTTTTTGGCATTATCTTAGGGTTGATCCTGTTACATCCACTTCGAAGCCCGGGGTCCGTTTCCATCCTCCTATTTTTATTTGGCTTTTTTCATTATTACTGGAGCGGCTGTCAGCTGATCTTCCAATCTGGAGAGAAATCTTCCAATAAAGCCTCGTCCATTAATCGACAAATGTATCATTTAATAGTTGAGGTTGGCTTGAAATCCTGTTAATATATTTACAGTAGAAGTTAATTGAAACAAAGTAACTTATAATGATATAATTTATTTATATTGTGATGTTCTTCTATCTAGCAATTCAGTTCCAAAAGTCACAAATCATACAGTTTAGTTACACTCGTATATTCTACTATTTTTAATATCGTTAAATTGATTATAACAATTTGGTCAAACAATACTAATAGCATTAATTTTATTAAACAAATGGACTTATTATTATAATGGTATAGTCCACGATTAGGTACTTTTGTAAATAGAATACATGTTTTTTGTATTTGTCATAATGAAATGGAGAGATAATTTCATAAAGATATCTGTTCATGGTTTCACATTTTCAATATAAATATTATTATACCTACATATTAATTTGTTGACATAGTTTTAGACTTACACCCGTATTCACAAACAACACTGTGAGGTCTCATAGTGTGCTCGAGCGCATAGGGCTGGTAAAATTAATTCACAAACATCACGGAGCAGTATCTAACGCAGTGCGTTCCCTCAACGAAGTACTAATTAAGTGTTGTCTATGAATAAAAAGGCTTGCCAAAACGAACGCACTGAGAATTTGTCGTTCTTTGCACAGTTTTGGTAGTACGCATAGCGAAGTATTGTTTGTGAATACGGGTGTTAGCACTGACCACCATCATATTTTCTTTTTTCTGTTGTTTGAATGTCATTAATACATATCGCCATTAAACGAGCATGCGGTATGCAATGCAATACATAGCTGTCATTATGATTTTTCTTTACCAATAAATATCTAAGCCTGGATAGATCTGGTAATTACATATTTATGATTTATGTTTTTCATGGCATTATATTTTCAGATTACCTCAAAATTGAGTAGCAGGTGTCATGTAACTTCCACTTTCCCTATTGATTAACATAATATTAAGAATCTTTCAAGGCTACTAATAAACTATTCTTATCATTTATGTTTAAAGTATTTTTAAGAACATCATTCATATCTGTAAGCCTCAACTGAAATATGTATTTAACGCAGTAACAAATAATTATTCAGAAAAGACTTTTAGCAATACCAATAATAACTTCGTTTAATAATGATAAGTATGAAAAATATTTATATCAATTAACATACTAGAAACTCGTTATTACAAGACATGAGAAAATAAATTCTCTATTTAAATAAAATTACTAATCTTTAGACTACCAAGAACAAAACTTTTGAAAAGAAATAATAAATAATAAAACTTTAAAGTTACACGTACTACATATTTACAATGATTAGGTAAAAAATTCAGTATTAAACTGACATTCAAATTCGTTAAATTGGGGCGTCTGTTTAACCAATAAACTAATGAATATTGAAAATAAACCAACAATGTTTATTTTTTAAATGAAAGAAGTGAACATAAAATTAAATTTTCATTGAAAATTTTACTGATTGATTTATTAGTATTTGATACCAGTGTTGATGCCGTATAAAAACTTAAAACCTCATATTCATACGAAGTAAAGCCTTTATCAATATTCGATTATATCACGATATTAATTTTCATAGCTACGGAACTCTCTCATCAATATCAATTTTCGATCCATTTCAAAATATTCAATTAATTATGTTAAAAGGCGCTAACATCTCTCATTCACTTTTACAATATTTTAACTTACAATTATGTTGGAATGAATATTGAATTTATTGGTTAACATTGTAAACATTCATAGGTACATTTATGACATAACAGCTAACACAATTAATAGGTAATGTATATTTTACGTATAATCTAGAACTAGAACCATTAACAAAACTATACAGTCCGTTACCAATACGGAATATTCACAGCGATTACATCTATTGCTGTTATATTCGTGTATTTCAAATTTATTTATAATCTTTCGAACTTTATTGCTGATTTTCTGTTCGGTTATAGACGGATAATTGACTACTCTGTTTCTAGTTACGTTTTCGTGTTTATATGCATTTGAATGTCTATCTGTCGCATCTGTGGCGGTCTCTCGTTCATCTTCATCATCCGACCTGTCAGCGGATCCGAATTGGTTGTCAGGTCCTTCTATCGGTGTGGAATACTTGTATTCTTCTCTTTTGTTAGCGGGGCTCGTATATTTTATAGTCGGCCTCGGGATTTCTGTAAAAGAAATTGCTTCTGTCGGTGTTAACAATTCACTAAACATTTAACCTGTAAATTTTACGATTCACGGTTTAGGATATTGAGAATGAATTATTATTTTGTAGCTGTACTAAAATATTTTAAAATTCTTATTATTTAGTGATGAGGCAAATATTTCAGATAGGTATTGAATTAAATTTTCAGTTGAGGTATTTAGAGAAGATTATTTCGACTTTGGTTTGTTATGATTCCTAATTAAAATACTTTCTGGAACTTTCTTTAGAGCTGTATTAAAGTAGCCACGAGAGCACAATTTGTGAAAACAATATTTTTTGCTCTCCAGAAAAGTTTGGAGTGTCGGTTATGAAGAATTTTAATTTAGTACCTACTAGATAAAATATTGTATATATTATGGTCTTGTTAATTATTTAATGAGGACACCTAATGAAGAGTCGGTTTTTTATTTACTTTTGAATATGGTGGATGAGATCAAGATCTTCGGGACTCAAGCTTATCTCACTGTTATAAGTTGACAAAGATTTTCACAATCGGATGAGCAGTACCGCAATGCATACAAGATTTGAACTTTTTGAAACAGTGTGGGTGAGCCTTAAATTTACTTACTTGAGACTCTTGAATGATTAAAAAATAACTCTACTTAATGTATTATTGCATATGAATGAAATATGAACAAATGTAAATAATTTCTTACCATATAATCGGATGACACTATCCACTTCTCCTAAAGAATTTTTGGCCACGCAGCGGTAGCCACCGACGTCAGCTGTAGTCAGTTTCCGCACCGTCAGTGCCATGCGGCTCTCGAACGAACTGATTACCGTGTTCATCACTTCATATTTATTTGATGATATCACCATTTCGTCTGTTGGAAAAAATCTAGTATTAATATTGGAATTTGTTAGTACCTAACTCAGTAACTTTATTTCTGTAATGTTATTCGGGTTGCGCCAGGAGGTCGAGGTCGCCAAAGAGGCAACGCTGTCAGCATCATGGGTACCTTTGGACCAGGTACAGGCCTGAGTATATCGTAGGACAATTTTTGATGTAATTTCTAACATTGATTTATTTCAACTCACGAAAACCTACATACAGAACCGAACAAAAATGTTAAACAAAAATTCCGAATTTACTTTTAGCATGTATCCAGCTGTGATAAACTAAAGTGTTTACCAGATAAGGTAAACAATGTGCCAGTTGTCCCTCACAAAATTCCGCTGCAGGGGAAACGATATTTTTCAAGAAGCTTGAAAATGCCGACATTTCCTGGTAGACCCCTTTCGGAGAGGTGGCCAAACAATCCCTACATTGCCGTACGTAATGTAAGTACGTCGTTCAGCGCTTCTCAGCTTTGGTAAGCCTACACTGCCTGTTGTCCGCAAATGATAAAGCGACTAGCTTTATCCCAAAACACTGTACTCTCGGTGTGAACACTCTCCGATATTATTAAAGCTAATAAAATACATTGAACAATGTTCTAAGAGCGAACAGTTTACGATATCTTTTCAAATATGAAAATAGAGTAGTGAAATTTATTTTGAACAGGGATGAAAACGTATATACGTACATGCATATTTGCCTAAACCAGCAAAGAAGTTTATAAAAAACGATAATGCCTATCTTAATGTTCATTACGATTATCGTATATCGCTTTACTCGCTTTCGACTTTACTACAACGTGCGCCATAAATGGCCTTCAAGCAAATTTGACGCGATGAATCTCGACGAATCAAAGTCTGCGACCATCTTGTTTCATTATAACAAGAAATTTCATCTCAATTAATGTCTAAAATAACACTGTAACACTCTTAATTACGCTCGAGTGAGGCCTGCTTAATTAACACTAACATGTCAGCCACCCTAACATAGATTGATGACAAACGAAAATGACGATCCTGTAGTGGTACGACTACCCTTTCGGGAGGTTTTCGCGCTGAGCCGAAGCAAAAGCGCCAGTCACTCTGCAAGTTAGTGAACAAAGGGCTGTATATACCAGCCGACAATACCCCATGGATCACAACGCAGACCTACTCGTAAAACAACTTGTGACCTTAATGCGTTTTAATAATTAGCTTGTGCTGTTGTTTAAATAGTGACTTGAGTAATACCTACGTGATGTTTTTTATTATGACGTTGTATAAAGAGCTAGTTTTGATATTGATAATAATATATGAAAAACATAATGTACCTACAGTTTGACGTATTATTTTTATTTTTTGTAGTAATTGCAATTGGTACTGTCGATAAAGTCGCAGTGTGACTAATAATATTATACTTTCTACTCATTGATATACAAAAAATGTATATCAATGTTTCTACTACATCACTAATGTGATAAAGACAGGCAATAGTTAATATAAATAACATTTCGGGCTTCTTCATGTTCAATCCATGACCTCATAAGTCTTACAAAGAATCGGGTATCCTCTAAACATACAGGAACATAACCAAGAAAAAAAGAGATACAGATTTAAAATAACAAGGAAAAGCGTTGACAACATTACATACTAATATAAGTATAATATACCTACGTATTTGACGAATTATTAGTACATTATGGTACAAGTGAGTAAAGTTGGTGATTACCGCCGAGGCGCCATTGTAATTATTTATTTAAATAAGAAAATGCATCAAATGACCATACAATAGGCATATTAATTTATTCGTACTATTAAACACGTTCTTTTTTGTATCGAAACTTTTTTAAGAACATAGAAACTTAACCTATAAATTTAAAAAAAGAATCTATAACTCACTTGTGAATAATAGCAATGAAAAAGTCACAGTTTGATAATAGGTGTTGTGTACGTGCCTAATTGCGGTGAAATAATATCAATTTTATGAGCAGGTGTGTTGTAAAAATATTTATAGACTTCAAGTTTTCTCACAACATAAAATTTCAATTCCTAATTTCTAGTCTTTAGTTACTAACACAGAGCTAGATAATATTGAGCCATGTGAACAGTAAGAGCAACTGTATCGGCCATTCGACAGAAGTTATTACGACTGTTACTGGTTTCCCCTGAGATTCTCAGCGCACTGTAAATGTACCCACGTAATGGACACACCGAACAAAGCACTAGCGTTCTGAAGACTACAGGCAACTATAATCAAATTACGAGAACAGAGGCCATTATTAATTTTCGTGTTACACAACATTTATTAAAGCTAATTACAATACTCGGGATGATTTATTACAGTCGCACTTGTCTGTGACTGAAATGTAAGGGCTCATGTGTTAGTGTAACTAATTAATACAGTTAGATATTTGCTTATATATCTACTTGGTCTTTATTTAGGCTCGAATTCATCTTTTGGTATAATTTCGATGAAATAATTGTGTGTTTTTCTTGATTTACTCGCAATGAAGATCTTTAACTATTGGACTAATAAAATGCAACAACCCAAGTTGTAATTTGACCTTAATTATTATTATAGAACGTTTATTTCAGAACATTGGAATTCCATAGTTACAGTCAAAGGTGTACATACACTGTACAGTGGTTGTCTTAATTTCTCATACAATTTCTCACACATCATCTACACAAAATCAAACATGAAAATAAAAAAAAATAGGTAGGTACTAATGACACAGATATAAATGTGTGCTTGTCTGCCACCTGAGTGGTATGAAAAAAAAAAACATTTTTATTTATCATTATTTTGTCAATCGCTAATATCAATAAAATTAATTGTCATTACATTTCAATGTTTCAATAATTTACAACATCAATAAGCAGGTAAGTGCCAAGCCAAAGTAAAGAGATGTAAGAGAACATAAATAAAAGTTTAAAATTTTACCCGATTATTACAACAAGCGTTTGAAATGCAAAACGGTAATAGCTTTAACAATGGATAGATAAAGCTATGAAAAAAAAAGCACTCTTCGGTGCTAATAGTGCCGAAATATCGGATATTATGAATTATGAACATAAACAATAATTATGTCAATAACACCACTCTTTTTTGTCGGGGGTTAAAAATAGTTAAGATGAGTCACAATGGAAAAAAGATTTTTTCTCTAAATAGCAATCGAATAACAAAGCATTTGGTAAATAAAGTAACTTCGCCCTCTATTGCATCTAATGTTCCAGTGGGAATGAGAGCCAAGTATAATGTGGAAGTTAAAATCTCCAGAAGCTCAAAACCTGGTCCCATTGAAAATTAACCCGTAAATTTCGCAAGACAAGTGCCGAATGGAGAAGTTTGTGAAACCGCCGGCGGCTCGGCAAGGGCGGGCTGGCGAATAACAGCCACGAGGCTCCTTCCAGCTCGTTACGCCGCGTTGTGAATGGTAACTGATTTTGATACGTCATATTTGAGGTCAATCTCAAATTTAAATGTTCTCAAACTTAGTTAAACTAACTTTTAAAATAATAAATATGGTTAAAATTCCATTTGCGAGACAGCATATCGCATGCTCTTGTACTGCATCATCAAATAAACCTAAGATTTAAAGTCTGAACAAAACCTTTAAAAAAAATAATATAACATAATCCAAGTATTTTTTTTTTGAACTATTAATTTATTTTAATAGGTATAGGTATAGCCCGTCAATTAACTACACCCTGATGTGAATGCAACAGAGTGAATCAAATTGATTGATTAAACTATTAATTGTATCGTTTCTAAGTTAAGGTAGATATTTTAAGAGGTTAATGTACCTATATTTGTTTGGCTGACATGATATCATTCTTCTTGAATATAATAATATGATTTTACACTCTTTTCACATTACCCGCACACCACCAGATATCTTATTATTATGAAATGGAACCGCCGCGAACAATTTATTGTTTTATTACGTACCTAAGTTACTTTGGTTTATTTTACGCCCGGATAAGTGTTAATGGATTTTTCACAGTGGATACCATGTGAGCTTTTATTATGATTCCACTGTGGTAATGTTTCTACTTTTCAATGTTATTGGAGCACATTTGGTTTTATACGACTGTATTACGAGCGGACGTTTGCGTGACGAAGTCGATTATTGAAACAGGATCTATAATATTTTCGCGTGGGTAACGCGATTTAAATGATGATGTTATTGAGTCCTTTTATAAAGCAATATGTCAGTATGCAGGGAATGGGTTGACAACTGACTGCCACATGACGTCACGTAATCCCCACATTTCTTCTGTTAACGTTTCTCCGCATTGCGTGAGAATTATCATGTTGTCATGTCGAGTGGTAGGTTTCAAAATATAGATGCCAGATGTCTGTTTTTTCTAATATAGTTAGCTACTATTATTAACATTGGACTTGATATATTTGACAATTCTGTCTAAGTTAGTGTTAATATGTATAAAACTATTGACAGTTAAAAAAACCCGCTATGTTAGCTCTGGCGCTACTTTAGAAACAATAAGCTATGTCTTAATTAAATCTTATCGAAGAAGTTTATAACTTCTGGATTATAAAATTAATAAAACTATCATTAAGTGAGAAATTTTAAATCGCTTAAATTTTAAATCAATATTTTTATTATATTTTTTCACATTTTAGATTACTATGCGTACCTACGTACCTATAGTAATAATCAACCTAGTAGTAAAAGTTCTTTATGTAATTAAGTAAAACAAAGTGGGTGATTATGTTCACCACATCTCCGCAGCCGTAATGTTATGAATAGAATAGACATAATTTTTGTTTACACCATAGCATCTGAGTCCAATACACAATAACAAGAGTTTTGTTTGGTAGAGAATAGCTACTGACGATACGTGTTAAAAGACACAAACATCCTGCAAGATTAAAAATATCTTTGAACAACTCTTTACAACCCAATCTCAGTGTAATCATCATTAGTAAATATGTAGGTTTAAATGACAAATACATGCAAAATCAGTAATACATAAAAAGATTTATATGAGCATTCAAGTCTGTAAAGAATTTTATATGAAATTTCTGTTGGAAGGTCGAGATATGGAGGCCTCTACACCTCATACGTGGGAATATGAATAAAATATGGATTCATCAGTTGAATAAACGAACATTCCGTGCTCGAATAACCTTGTTCGCATGGAGTGTGTAATGATCACTTGACTTTCGTCAAATATACCATATCTGAGGAAATTGTGTTCAACCTACATAAGATATTTGCGCATAGATTTCATAACAAGATTAAAAGGCGAATCTTTTCAACGCAGAAACGAAGTATATACGTTATTAGAATTGTAATGTATGTAGGTGTATAGATGGGAAACTCTTTTACGAACTTCACGAAAAAGAGGGAATTAGATGAAAAGATTCTATAATTGATTTAACATGTCCAAATAATTTATAGCTGTACAAATATTTTTAACTACTTCATGGAGGTATTAGTTCAACCTTCATGAAGTAATTAAAACACTTGTGTTCCTAAAATATTAAAATCAGAACTTCGATTATAACTACGCCATACAGATATCAAGCTGTAGACATTCACCGTGCGATGGAGAGAACGCTTTACAAAGACGAAACAAATCAATCTTAGTCGGACTCTCAGTCTTCTCCACGAAGAAGACGACGCAACGAGAAGAGAAGCGACCAAATCAGAAGTCGGGTACTATATATGTGCATTTGACGTGAAGTCAAATAACAACGCGATGAGTAAGCATTAAATTAAGTGATTTAGCTACACGCTTAATCATCGCATCGTGAACTGGATATTTTACTTAACAGTATGTATGCGCTCGAAAGCTTTGTAAAAGTTTATATCAAATACTGTTACAGGATAAAAGTGTATTCTGATTTTATTTCTTTATTTAAACATAAGTATACATTAGTAGGTATAATATAGTAGTTTTTATACAAAGTATTGTTTGGTCTGAGAGTACAACTTATTTATCGTATTACTGTTTTTTTTATCAGTATTACTATTGCTGGATAATGTTTTACTCTTGCTGGATTTATTAGCATTCCCAAAATGAATTTGACTGAACTAAAATCCATTCAACTACATTGAGTTTTAACGTATTTTTGAGGAAATAGAATTATTTAAAAGCTTTCGTTTCAGTGTATTCTAAATGAACAGAAATTGATTTATCAGAATTTAACATAGCGACATATAAATCGCGTCAGTGAGGTTGGTCGCTTGTGCAGAAAGTTACCAAATCAAAAGCCTGACTGGACTTAGTGGAATGTTTGCTCTGCCAGTGTAACTTGGCGCTGCTTTCAAACATCGTAGAGATAAGGCAGCCAACTGCTGCAAGTCACGTATATTGACGGGTAGGAATTAGTACAGATAGATTACAAATTGATTAAATATTGCGCCGACTGAGATACGAGTATTAACTCAATTTGATAATACTCCTCAGATTCAGGCAGCGCTTAAGTCTTAGAGTTTGGTATGTTAGCCATGTACTTAATTGAAAAGATGCAATGTTTCGAAGTATCAAGTAGGTATATATGACAATTTATCATAAAATGCAAACATTATGTTACTTACCATATTTATTTAAACTTTTTTTCTGTACTAAGTAGTTAAATAAATTATCCCTAAATCTCGTGAACTTCTCAAACATACCGTTAATATAAAATGTTAATTGAGGCAATGAGTATAGTGACCACATAACCCCTGTAAAACTTGCGCAGTGTAGAAAAGCCATATTTTGCTTTATATATCAATGTTATTTTACTCAAATTGTTATTTTCTGAGGCTCAAATAGGTAAAATGTAAGTGGAGAACGGAATATCGTACATCCTTTAAGGCGATAAATTACAAAAGCATTGTTGGACGTTAGCAGCGCGAAGTCGTAAACGGTCTGGTCTACTCGCACGGAACTAACGAGCATTGTCTTATTTTACCACAATAGCTCACTTTTCTTAAGACTTAAACCCGACGGAATCGTAAATTAAAACTTAATATCTCATTACTTGCAAGCGTTACCCCGCCCACGATTTGACTCGAGCCAAAAAACTCCAATTACAGGCAGACTTTCTTCATTTCACTTTGCTACTTTTCCGGCTTTTAAATTTTACGCATAGTGCCATTCTGTATCAACGTCATTTTATTTTTGTGAAGTTTGTATTATGTGTTACCTTATACGAAACAATCTTAGCTATTGTGTAAATGGATTTGTTACAGTACAAACTATGCTTACTTTGGATCTAGATAGCGTTGTGTAGAATGACGTAGAATTTCTAAATTCTTATTTTTACTCTAAAAGTAGTATAATCTGACTATAATTAGCAACATTTTCCTAAGTGATGTCGTGCTAAACTACTTATGCAATGGTGATTAAAGTCCGAGTTTTAGAGGTCACTCGCGTGCCGTCGTTACAGTAATAGCGCAACTGGGTCCCAGAGGAGCACTAAAACGCTGGACAAACACGACAGTCTTAACAGTTTGGAATATTTCATGTATTTTGTTACTATTTTTACTCATCTTTGATAATGATTTAGTAACAGACTTGTACTTCGCCGGTTTTTACCTGAGTGTTCTATGCTAAAGTAGTGTACCTACTTAGTACGAGTTCATAAATATTACTTTGACGTAGTTTCGTTTCTGAATCAGGAAAATTAATCTGATTTGAAAATTCTGTAATAGTGCACTTTACTAATTAAATTTAAAGTTAAATACTCCTAATTTGCGAAAAATATTTTTTATTTTTTTTTATATTTATTTTTTACACACACAAATTTCACAAGCATTAGTCTTGGTCCTGCAAAACTGTTTACACAGTTTGACTGCGGGATTGGGTGAGTCTCTAAATACATTTAAGAACTAATTATTATCTACCTTAAATACTAGCTTACAATATAGTTGAAAGTAGGTACTGTTTGATCTTTCTTTTAAATATATTTTTGTCTGGTTCCCGTCTTATATGTACTCCGGCAAACTGTTCAGTAAGTACGGTATACGTTTTTTTAACGTTCTGTCTCCAAAATAATTATGTACTCTTGGTACTTCAAATTTGCCCGAAGACATAGAACGAGTACCAATATTTAGTTGGACTAAACTCTCATCATCCTTACGTTAGTCCCGATCACAACAGAGGAATTCACCTCGGAGTCCAAGATATGCTTAAATGAACATTAAATCTGACCAACAACTTGCAATAACAAAACGCATCAATAATTACGAAATGGATTGTGTTTCGTAGTTTTTGAGTCTATCGCGGACAAACAGACAAACGGTCAAGAATTAATAAAATCATTCAGAGAACCACTTAAGGGAACAATGAATGGAAAGGAAACCAAATTAATATATTGTCAAAATGTTAGTCGGTCACTAAAAACAGGTAAACTTTTGTAAGGACTTACTTGAATCTCGAACCCAGTAGTTGATCGATTTTGGAGAAGATTCAACATAGCATTCTATGGTGACGTCAGTACCCAGTGGAGCGCCAACCAGTTGATTAGGCACCTGGATCACCGGATGGACTGTATAAAAACGATGTTACATTACAAATCATAGATATTCTTTGTTCTCTTAGCACGGCACAATGTCAAATTTGCTTACGTTTGCTTACTCTCACTGGCAACAATATTTCGACTGTTCATAGTATTCACAACCTGACGCAATATTATTATTAAAAAATAGTCACTGATGTGACCATTTTTCCATTCTGACTCTCAAATTGCCACTCATATATTATATGAAAGGATGTAAGGCAAAATAGTGCAAGAGACAATGTTATGGCAGACGATAGAATAATCACTGTTTCAATGATGTCATTTCGTGTAGTTTACGACCATTTGTCTTTGTAAAGGTGATGTTGCTTACACCCTTTTTGCTTTCAATCGTTATATCATTGTCATAGTACAGTACACAAAAATGCTAAGAGAAATTTTGAAAGCGCAATCTTATATTGATGAAAGTGGAGTGGACTAATAATATTAAAGTTAAATCTTGCATAAACGCGAAATGTCCGCTTGAGTTGACGCGAAAACACAATAGTACAGTACCCTACAGCCAGAAAATAATTAAAAGCTACTACTCGCTGACATTAAATAACACCATTAATAACAAGAAACCTCTGAAAGTTGCCGAGATAAACAACAATTACTACGAATTTGGAGAAGACCCATTTCATCGTCAAATGAGGTTATTTCTAAAACACTTTTGGTGAAAAAAACCTCGAACTTTAGGAAACCTAATTAATATTATTATTTCTCTTTATTAAAGGAATGTTTATTATTATATTATCTTGTACAAAAAAGTTAGGAGATAAATCAGTAAAGAACTTCCAAAACATATTTATGGTAGTCACAGAAAGTAGACGTTTAAACAAACGTAGGTATCTTAGACTATGTGAAAACTCTATAGACCACAACAATGCGGCCTAAAAATACTCGTAGCAACACTAATTTGGTACAAGTTTGATATATACTATACATCCCATAATATACACATATTGTCAGCTTAAAGGCAATATTGATATTACTCACTCACTCTTCTTACTCACACATAAGGCGTATTTTGAGCCGTCTTTTGTGATGTACTGTATCTATACAGGGCCCATACCATGAACTCTTAAAACAGGTCAATAATTGAACTGCTGTCATTCTACCAACTGCAAATGTCACTTTGGAATCCCTTTGTAATCATATATATTTATATGACAGTACAGTGACATTTGCAGTTAGTAGAATGACAGCAGTTCAATTATTGATCTGTTTTAAGGTTTATGGTAAGGCCACAGTATCGAAAGTAGGCATATTGATTATGGATAAAATAAAAAAAAAACGAGCATTCTGGTAATGGGGTTACAATACTCTACTAGTTTCTTAACTATTTAATAAAAATTATAATTATTAAATTGAGCGTACTTACAATGTACTTTAATTATGATCCTTTTGCTCACGGTGGGAGGTACACCGTTGCTCGCAATGCATAGATATGCACCCATATCTGAACGTGATATTTTCACTAGCGTCAATACCTCTTTATCATAGTGCGGCACTAAAAAATAGGACCACTATTAGTAAAGAAACTTTCAAAAACATCAAAAACGTCTTTTGTGTGTGTGAAAGTATCGATTTAAAGCTATATCGTTTTATTTTACAATTACATATTTATTTACAATATGATGAATAATTAGTACCTACTTACCTTTTGTTTTGCCACCATTAGAATCTCTGATTACAATGTCAGTTCCATCTTCACGTCTCCAAAGGATTTTAGGTTCTGGCATTCCTCTAGCTCGACATGAAACTCGTGCCGTACCACCTTCAGGTACCATAACATCGCCTGAAGTTTCCTCTGCGATGAAATCTGGTGGTACTACCACTTCGAGATACCCCATCTAGTACAAAGAGATAACATTAAAATTTAATGTACCATAAAAAAGTTTTGAAGTAATGGTGTTGAATTACGGCTTACAAGTCCTAAATTTATTTCACCATATTTTTACTAAGCATTGTTAGAAAATTAGTCCGTATTTGTCATATAAGAGAAAATGCCCTAAAATGTCTCTTCGTTTCAATTTTCACTGAGAAGGCGTAATAATAATATTTGAAAGCTATAAATTGTTATGATGGGCTTTTAACAAGGTGATGTGAATCATTTTTTATCAAAAGTACATCGCGTTAAGTGACGTCATGGTGCGTCAACGTCGGAGTCGAAACCTCGAGCGCTGTCGCCACTGGCGATTTATGTCGTTATCAGCTCCGGGTATAAATTACAGCGCAGAGCAATAATTTAGGTGCACCATGCACGAATCATTACCCGCTGCGTTGCGCCCGGTCTCTCGTCTGCGTGGCTTAATTCACTTTATCTCTCCAATGTTTATTTAAACTGCATTTAATTTACTACAGACGTTAAACCAATTAATTTCTCAGGATAAAGAATATAAATCGTATAACTTGATAAGTCACCATAATGATTGACGTTAGACTGACCTCAATGATACAATCTATGTGGTTACGATTAATTGTAAACATTGAAATGGTCAGTTCAGTTGTCTATCGATATCAAATTATTATATGGCAAAATGAAAGCAAGCGAAACAGAAATCGAAGTAGATGGTTATTATTGTCCTGAAATAAAAAGTCGTTGGAAAAGTTATAAAAGTTACAAATTAGTATTGTGGGTATGGATGATGAATGAAGTTACTGTAATGTTTACTCCTACTGAGGTATCCCATAATGGATTTTATGCCCACGCTGCCCTACAAGCCGTCGCTGTAATCTTAATTGGACTGCCACTAGCTTATTCAGAGATATGCTTAGGGCAATACACCAATTGTAACTTATTTACCATGTGGGACTATTTTCCTCTATTCAGAAACGTCGGCTATGCATCGTATTATATTCTATCACTAAAAGCGATATACCTACTGGTACTTACCTCTTGGCACTTAATATACACATTTTATGCAGCTATGGATACTCCACCGTGGTTAAATTGTAATGACTTTGTTGATTGTAAATGCATGGTAAAACGAGTAAATGTTTCAATATTTCAACACTGTTTAGAAGCGCAATTTTTATTTGAAGACGATTGCGGTATGAAAACAGCAAGCAACTGCTTTTTTGAACGTGAGATTGGTGATAACTGTACAATGAAGGATCCTTATTGCTACAGACCATGGAAAACAATTATAGCGCTTACCATAATTTGCGTATCCGTGTATATTTTATCAATCAAGAATGAAAAAATAATTCAAATGATTGTTAAGTTTTATGCGATTTATGTTTCTCTTGTGATATTATTATTGTTTGGTACAGCTCTGTCTACTAGTGGAACATGGTACGCTAGAAAAATTACTATAAACTGGAAGAGTTATAACTTTTATAGCTTTTTTACTACTATTTCCAGAGGTTTTCTATCTGTTGGCACTGGGACCGGTATATTATTGAGCATGTCCCGTGATGTGCCTTTTCGTAGTCCAGCTACAATGACAGCTATAAGTAGCTGCTTATTTTCGCTATTAGTCTCATTCATGTTTTCACTAATTGCATTTAGCGGTATTAAAACTATGTCCTATTATCATGGTGAGGAAGAAAATGTTATTGAACTTGGATCTAGTTTATTTTTTCCCATGTTTGCTTCCATGTGTGAAATAATGATTTACTTCGATCCCTTGCCAGTTTGGGGATTTGTTTGGTTTTCTGTTGGATTTACAAGCTTGTTCTTAAACTTTTGGATCTTATATTTATTTTTAAAAGAGTCCTTACTAAATGTGTGCCATATAACACGTAACTATACAAAATTACATAGTTTGACTCTCATGATACTCATTGGCACATTGACATTGCCATTCTTATGTTCAGACATAGCTAGTGTATTAACAGATGCAATGGAGATTATGCAGATATTTAATAGCTTCTTGTTTTCGTCATCACTGTATTGGATTTATGGTGTTCACAACCACAGCGTTGACATAATATTCATGATTGGTATAAAGGCAAATTACTTTTGGAAATTGACGTGGTTGTTAAACCCAGTTATGCTCTTGTTTATTCTGTATAGAGCATGGGCCATTCTTAAAACGGATGACTTCGACGATTCTTATTATATATCCTCATTGAATATTACCATGGACTTACTTGTATTGTATATTCTCCTTGGTATTTACGTCTTGATAATTATAATTGGAATATGCGCACAACTAATTATTTATATTTATGAGAATAAATTATTGGAGATAGCGTCACCTTTGGCTAGTTGGGGGCCAAAAGATAGCATTTTATCTAGAAGTAGGAACATGTTTTTGCCTGAAATAATGACTAGAGAGTTTTTATACCGACAAGTGCTTATACGCGGATATCAAAAAAGACGAAAACTTGATAAGAAATCGGTTGAAAATATACTACTAAGCGAAAAAAATACTAAATAGACTAGTTAGAGCGCTCAAAGCAAATCAAAAAGAATAAAATTATGTGATGTAATGATCGTGTTACCTGACTTTTCATCGGGTCTGTATTTATTTGACACATGTACTGACCACGGTCCTCTTCTTCTACGTTCTTAATATGCAAATTCCAAATGGTCATACCATTGTGCGATACCCCGACTCTGTAATTGTTTGTTATTACGTGGATATGTATTGCTTGAATTGCTTTTGTATCCGCTTTCACCCAACCCACCTGCAATTGAGTTTGTGATTAAAAGCATAATTGGAAAGGAGAAACAAAATGCCTTTTTATTGTTCTGTCACCTTATTCAACTTAAACTAGAATTTTATACTGCACATAAGTCTCACTACTCACTCTGTATCCTCCTAGATTTTGTACTAGACATCTAAATGTTGCATCGCGGCCTATTGGTACCGTCAGGTTCATTAATGGTTCAGCAAATTCTGGTTGAAAAGCTTGTCCTGAAAATGGTGCGTTGTCATCAGTTCTTATGAAACAGGTATCCTTATAAGAAAATATTATTGTTTAAATATTAATATTTCGGATAATTATTGAGACTGTTAAAATTTTTTCAAACTTTAGTACGAATAAAATCTGATTGCTGTTAATTAAAGTATTTTTATTTGTTGTTTGTATATAGTCAACTCTTTTTATATACAAAAAGGTTAACGGGAATTGTGTCAGAGTATCATTACGACCAGTTACACTGACCGTGGTCAGTTCTTGATCCAAAACAATTCAAAGGTAAAGGTAACAATTAAATATTATTCAGGTCGTTAATTGAACGGTGCCGTTTGGTTAATATGCTGGGCGGTTAATTGAACGGCTGATTAAGTTAGATAGCTGCGACATATACCTAATCCTATAATATCATCATGTTAATTTCCGTTAACTTTTTATTATGATTAGTGGAAGTTTAAAAGTCAACCTTGTTCTGTTCAGGCCCTCTAGGCAATTCGTCGGCCGGCGTTTGGTAGAATTGAATGCCAAATATGTGGGATTTGACATTTGACATTCGTCATTCTATTCCATGATACGCCGAGCAACGAATTGTCACTTGCTTAGGGGGATGATAGGTATAAACAATAATATTTTTTTCGTTAGTAAGTAAATCAAAGTACATTTACAATTTAAATTTAAAAACATAACCCTTCTTGGCAGTCGGGTAAAAGTGTACACTCACCTGCGAGCTTTGAGTCGAGCCCCAGCATAAAAATAGCCAGTAGGTATATGGACCACCGCTGTTGCATATTTCTCATCTCAGCAACGGACACTGCAATTAAATAAAAATTATACTAACACACTTAATTACCTAGGTACTTAGGAAATAAATTTGATTTATTTTTCCCTATTTTTTGGCATAAATTACAAGCTCATAACTACACTGGCATTCTTTAAACTTCACTCACGGCGTTAATATGACATTATCAAGCGGGAAGAAAGTCATTGAAACTAACTTGAGGGATTGGTAAAAATCTAATAATTTCTGACTCACATTACTACATATTTTGATTAGATACCATAGTCAGATATGACATAATATGCTTAGTAGATATGCAAAAATGATCAACTGTAAAATCAGAAGAGCTCAGATCAGAAGAGTACCATATTATTGTATCATCATCACCTTAAATTTTTTCCCGGTTGGACTCGACTCGACTCGACTGGAACTAGGCAGGGGTGATGATGATGGTCATCACCCTTGCGTTAGTTCCAGTCGCATCCAAGGTCTGGGGACGGAAAACTATGTACATTGTAATGTCTAAACTTTAAACAAGTCTTCAATATACATTATGTTGTGAAATGCAATTGCTCTCTTAAAATATTCAATTTAGTTTTCCTCTAAACGAAATTGCATTCAGAACACGGTTTGTACAATTTAAATACTACTCCGGTAAGTCGTACCTATTCACCTTATAATTTATTTTATGTAAAATATTACTGCAGCTCGCAGCGAGTAAGAAGGAAACGATTAAAGGAAATAAATATTATGAGTCAAGGAAATGTTACTTTTCAAATATATAATTGTGGTGAAATATCAAGATTTTAAATATTCTCACTATAAAATCTATATAAAGTTGATCCCATTTTTTTATCTATAGCTATCCTGCTGCACCTTACTGTTGCATTCGACGTACTCACTTTTCACCAAATTAACTACCTATCTGCGACCGATTGCAACCGATTGAAGATTACATCATAAGCTTAATAACCTAACCTTTTGCATAGGTAATCATATGCAAAATCTACCTATTAAATTGTAATAATCAATAATGAAGCGATATTTTACAACACCTATTAAAATCCAAATGATACCATTTACTACAGAGAGCTGAAAGTCTCCATAAACACTCGATGCTTAGATGCCGTTATGATACATCGCATCAACATAAAACCGCAACGGGTTTATACGACTACAACACATAGGTAGGTATGTACAAAGATTTTGATGCGATGACAATGTCACTGTATTTTGCAACACAGGCAATTATGGTGTGTTAGAGAGAGTAAAGATTTCGATCCTCGACCTTTGAAAATCATTCAATAATCATTTCACGTTACGACTATTCCTTTATATCGCGCGCCTTCGTGCAAGAGTTGATCGTAACAACAGCATTGAAGGTGTAAAATGAGCACGGATGTGATCGAACACCGGTAACTACTTTTCCGCGAAGATATAATGTTTGTGAAAAAAATCAGTTTGCCTACTATACGCTCGTATTGATATGAACGGGTTGTTATTTCAGTGTTCGTTTAGATAAAAATGTATGTGAAATATTTTTCGGTTGAGTGCTGTTAGGTGTTATAGTCGTTTTGTAAACACGTAAAAACTGAGATAAGTAGGTAAATACAAATATCCGAAAGAAGCAAAAATATTAATCAATGCATCTTATCTATCCCTGATATAGTATTATACCTAGTTGAGTGAAATAGGGTATTTATAACTTGAGTTTGTATAATTACGTGTTGCTAGTATGCTAACTTTCCTTTTAAATAGAAAAAAGTCAACATCTACAACTTAAATTCATACTTTTCCTACTGAAATTCAGACCTAACTTGATCATTCAAATGAAATTATACCTATACTCCGTGTTAAAGAACCTGTCAAATAAATTAATACGTACATTACATAATTTAATAATTATGTCACTTTGTTATAAAATTGGAATCGATTTTAATCAGAAAATGTAATGAAACACGTAATATCTAAATAAACAAGGTAAATGCGAGGGAATGTGACAGTTGGGTCAGAGCATTCACGTCGAAGAATAATCCCGGACTCAATTGTTATTGGCAACATGTTATACACAAATGTTTTGTTTTGTACAAGACTAATATCCACGGTTCGACATATTTAGGTATTTCTAGACACCTGTCACATGTACACAAGGTCATAAGTATGTTGTATGTTGCCACAGTATGCAGATGACAGTATGATTTCTAAAAGTGAATCGATATTTTGTACGAAATTCACAAGAAAATTAACATTTTTTTATACGACTTAGGTGGTAGAAAAGCCTATGGACGTGTGCAACACCAGGGGCGTTATACTCGTGCTCTTGAATCTACTAACTGATAAGTGATAAGTAAGTTACATAATTGTAAATTGGAAAATGTGTGGTTAGGTGGAGCCGCGGGGCTAGTAATAAATATAAAGATAGTCACAACGCTAAAATAGTATTTCCTTACTTAAATATTTTAATGATGTCTCCTAATTGGTAAATGTTAAATGCTACTTAATAATTTAAGTAAGTACAAACTCAAAAGCTTTACCACGTAAAGGACTCATTGCGTTTTCTTTGGAGCTTAATGCCTCTCCAAATTTTGGGAAAGTACAATAAAACGCATATCGATGTAAACCTAATTTTATTTCAATTATAACGTTATCCCTGTTTACAACTTTTCAGCTAAGGTATTGACAAATTAAAATATGAATATGACAGTAAAATGAATTCTCCTACAGATGATTTTTGTTGTAATTTGTCGAATAGGAAAAGAGAAATTTACACGTAGGTGTCGGCATATGAGACCGGCCGACTCAGGGGATATTATATGAGACTTCAGACAGATCACATACATTTTCACATGACATTTGCACCTCACATTTTTTTCGTCTTCACTGGCCGTCAGGGCTAAAAAAGGTAGGTTAAAATAGAATAATAATTAAGTACAAACTATATCCTGACATTTAAATTAGTCAAAAAGATCCTTTTTGCCAACCTTACCATATCTAAGATCGTATCGCAATAGTCGCAATAATTTCTAGGCCTTGCTTTGATGTGTATTGTCTTAAGCGACCTGTCTCGGACTAGTCCCGCCCGCCCAACTTTCTAGTAAGAACAAAGTTTACAAACGCTTTCGGAAATTTCATAACGGCCGGCAAACTCCACTTCATACCCTAAACATTTATACTAGGTGGGTAAGTAGATTTACAATACGCGTAACTTCAAAAGTGTTGCTGCAGAACCCAAAGTTCAGGTAATTTAGAACCTGAATTTGAAGGAAGTGTTAAAAATTAAATTCAAATGATGAGGACACGTGAACCTAATGAATATTGAACAGTATATAGTAGATAAGTCTATCAGGGTTTACCTCGAAAACATAGGTAGGTATACCGAAGGGCAAAGCACCCGAAACCGTGGCCCTGTATTAAAGGATTACTGACAGTACGTCTCTTCCTACTCCGGAGAGAGAATCTCATCTAATCGTTTGTTTGTATTAGGTAATACATACTATAAATGTTTATTTATTTGTAGTAAGTAATGCAAATATTTGTGTTCATGAAATATGGGTATTTGCATTGGTCTGGTCGTGCCTCGGAGAGCACGTTAAGCCGTCGCTCCCGGATGCCATAAGAACATCTATGGCAGTCGTTACGGGTAGTTGGAGCCCTAAAAAGTCCAAAAACAACGGTCTAGCTGCAAAAAGCTTCGATATCGCCTAATGTTACCATTGGGTCGTGGAGGTCAGATGGCAATTGCTTCACGGAAAATATCGAGGTCTAGTCAAATCTGTAGTTAAGACTAGTAAAGCGGACCCCAGACTCCGAGCTGAAAGGCTTCGGATGCGACTAGGAATTAACGCCAGGATGAAGATGAAGAAGAAGTAATACAATTATTAAGAGTTAAATGAGTATTTAACAGTTTGCTGAATATTGTCACGAAGTCTATAGTATTATCGAAATAAATACCGAAATAATAAAGACTTATTCACAAGTTTCGGTTGCTTTCCAGCAGCCATTGCCACGAGGAGACTCATAATGTAACTTAGTGCAAATAATAAAATTCGTTAAAAATATTGTTTTTAACTTTTTTATGTCCACGTTAACCCATTTATACATAATAGTTGTTTTCAATATTTATATTATTTTAATTGATGTACAATATTTCTATTCTATTTATATTTCAATGTATAACATTTGCCTAAATTACCGCCAACCAATATTGTTTCAATCTACCGACAATTATTATGCATTTTCTTGATAATTGTTGATTTTCTGAACTACCAGTGGAATAATAGCTCTATCGACAAAGGCTCTATAAATATTGAAACATGCGCACAATGTCAAGAAAGGCATTAGAAGGTTCTTTCAGGGTCCGTACCGCGAGTGTGACGCTGGTGTTACATAAGTTTTGACTTATGTAACACCAGCGTCACACTCGCGGTAAACCAGTAAACCAGTAAACCTTTTTTCATCAGGTGGGCCGTGTGCTTGTCTACCACTAAAGTGGTATAAAAAAATTACATCACCAAAACTAATATGAATAGTGAAAAGCAAATTATATCTCCCCCTACCTCAGGCGTGACTTTATGTATGTATATGAACAAATTTATAGCCTAGCTTAGCTTATTATCCTTGCCATGAGTGCAATATATCAATAGGGATATATGGAATAGCCCTAATTATAGCCATTCCAATATATCAAAAGCACATACTAAGTTGTAACACCACTCAGTGAGTAGTGTTTTGGTCGGTTCGAGTCCGACATCACCTCCTGCACCGGCTTCGGCGGGGGGTATCCGTGGGGATTATTTGCACGATAAAAAAACAGTATAGTTATGTCTAGTGCTTGAAATTGACTCAACATGCTACTTAATCAATACTATCTGCTACCATAAAACGGGGTGAATAGAGATCAATGGGTGAATAGAAATAAAATCGTCGTTAGAATCGTTTTTAAATTATTTTTTTACAAAATTTTAAGTATCTAACCAGATCATTCTGTTTATAATCATTATTTGAAAGAAAATAACTACAGATCAATTTATTTCTATTCACCCATTGATCTCTATTCACCCCATTCTACCCGGTACTTATCTTTCTGACTCGTGGAAGATAATATACTTTCCATAAACCAGTTTTATTAAGCAGTTCCTCTCAAATACGCCCAACGCAAAATTTCAAATATAACATAATAAATTGAGTACAGGATATGAGAATGTAGATTATGTATGTCCATATTGAAATAAAAAAGGAATGAACCGAAACCGAATGAGCTGAATGAACCGACATTAAAAAAATTGAAAATATTATATTTCTTATTATGTAATTTAACTATTATAATACATAATAAGTACCTATAAGAGTTCGACTATTTGTCTGTCTATCTAGTCTGGTTGAATACAAATGATTGCCTAGTCAGGTTAAAGAGAAATGGTTGCCTAGTCTGATGACTATATTTAATATAGGTTAGATTAGCAGTACTCCAAACTGGTAAGTGTGTGTAAAAGCCTATGGACGTTGGAAGTGGGCAGTCGCTTCACGGAAAATATCGTAGCTCAGCCACGTCGCAGTTAGACTAGAGAAAGTGAATCCCGGACTCCAAGGCGAATACCTCAAATGCGCCCGAAACCAACGCTAGGGTGATGATGAACTCTTCTTTATCTGAGCCCCAATCTCGCTCTTTGGAGCCCTATTGGAGTCAAGACGGTATTATACATGATTCCTCCAAGTCGTTGAGCATTAAAAAAAATACAGGGGGAATGCTTTGAACATTGAGCTACTGAGCCATCTTTTGAGCATTCCGAATTCTCCTTATCATTTTCAATAAAATTAATTCATAAAAAAATAAAAAGAAATAAAAAAAACATTAATTAGAAATAATATTGAATTAATTCGAACAAATTCGAACGACCCGCCTGAGTTTCCACTCGAGATTCATTGTCACACTAATTGCTATTTTTACACTAAATCAATAATTCATCATTCAATTAACCATACATTCTTGTTAACATTCAATCTATATGCATCAAAAAATTTAACTCACACTAAGAAAGTACAACAACATTTGTTTCCGGTGAAACCAACCAGGCGCTAATAGGTGCTAACGAAATACCCATAACCTTATAGGAGTTCTACAATTATCAATAAAAGTGTTAAACTTCGATAACATCACACATAGTGAACCTTAAGAGTTATTAGAAACTATAAACAGGAACAAATAAAAATTTAGATCGGAAAAGTCAACACTATGCACGGGACGGGGCGGGAACCCGCGACCAGTCCCGCCCTAGATGTTTAGTGTTTTCGATCTACTCGTAAAGTTATTCAAATTAAATTTTAGATGCTTTAGAATGTAATTAAAAGGAATAAATATGTTGAAACTCGTTTTTAATATTGAATGTAGTGTATACTACTTACCACAAGTAAGACAAATCTAATACATTTACACATTATCTGTGTAAAAATAAATTTAGGTACAGCAAATTATTTTAAATTACTTATAGCCCTGCTTTGTTTGATATGATTGCTAATATGAAATCGTATAAGTTGAAATATTCGCTAGTCATTTATATTTAGAAGTGATTTCTTAATTCATATTTTCTATTATTTATTGATGTACAAAGCAGATAAGCTATTTTAACTTTGTATCGTGTAACAGTAATATTATACGAATGCATTTGTGTAATGTGTATGTTTGCAGTAAATCTATAAATTTGTCAGTGTGCTCAGCTCAATATTCTGATTGTTTAATCCAATAAAACTAAATTTAAATATAACTGAATGCATAAAATAAAAATGTTCTGTAAGACTGCTTTCATCTTCAAATAAATAAAGAGTAAAAAAAATTAAGAACAAGAACAAACTTGAAGAAAATAAAAGTTGCTTACCTTTTTATCAAAAAGTACGATACGAAATCTAGAAATGTTAAGCAAATGAAGTTTTAAAAGTTATTCTAAAACATCAATTTTCTGTCTCATAGCATGGCATCGTGCGACCATTGGCAAATTGTTTGTATAAAGTGTTCCAAACTGTGTGAAGATTGAATCGCGCGTGTGAAGTTTGGTTGGTCCCGAGGGAACGCGGAACGCGGCGGTGCGCACGACAGAGGCGAGGGCGCGCCACATACTGAGCCGATTGTGCCGATTGTTCATTCAGTCCTCCACTCAGCCGTTATTCTTACGCAGATGTCTGTATCATGAAGGCAAATATGAAGTCGATAGAAAAGTCCCAGTAAGTCAAAGGAAAGAGCTCCTGTTTTTCCAATTTCGAACGTCTACAAGTTATTTATTTCATTTCAGTCTTAATTTCGTGATTTAAGATATTAGATTTCAACTTTACTCAAGGAATTGTAGTCAAATTATAATATTGTATTACAATTTTAAACTTTGATATAATTATGGTATTCGATATTTTAGTACTTGTAATTTTGGAAGTATTTCATTAATTATTACTTGTCTACTAAATGCTCAGTTTAATTTTCTATTTAGAAAATATTCTAGTATTAATTTCATAAATATTTATGTCATAAGTGTTATACTGGACGCAAAGCTAATTAAATTGTTAGTATTTTTTTTTTATACCACTTAGGTGGCAGACAAGCACACGGCCCACCTGATGGAAAGTGGTTACCGTGGCTTATGGACGTATGCAACACCAGGGGCATCACACTCGTGCTGCCGACCTTGAAGAAACCTTCTAATGCCCTTCTTGAAGAACCCCATATTGTAGTCGCTTGGGAAAACCATCGCGGGGAGTTCATTCCACAGCTTGAGTGTGCGAGGGATGAAGTTCCTTTCATACCGCACAGTGCGCACCATTTCCGGTCGCAATGTGTGAGTATTCCTCCGAAACGGCTCGACTGATTTTTTTTTTTTTGGATATTGAATAGGTATGTCAATAGGTCCTAAAATATTAGCTACACTCCTCCTCCACTACATATTATAATCTCGTAAGTTATTCTCCATAGAACATGCTGGCCATGAAAATGTTCCCGGTTGACGACACAAGCTCACCTCTTGCCACCCTTACCAATACTTTGGTGTACCTATAGTCTCTGTATAAATGACATTCAAAATTGGATCCAGTAGGTGGCACTGCAATCGTGTGAAATTCTCTCCTGCATTTTATCTATGTAATCATGAACATGGAGGCGGTCGCAGATGCGGTATTTCCTTTACTTGGGACTCCGCACATCTACCGTAGCATATTCATCTCTGTGAATCATTCCAGCTCCATTCCATCGTTCATTTTCAGCTACTGCAGCTTGTATCGCTCTAACTAGGGCCATGCTGCAAATCCGTGTTAAAATAAAAAAGAAACACTTGGATATAGACATACTAAAATACATGCATGATTCTTGAATTATCGGTATAAAACGTTTCTGCTAAGGCGCTTTGTAACTGTCTATAAACTTCCGTCTAGCTTCAACTCGATCTAATTAAAAATACACTTTTACTGCATATTAATGAGGCATTGAAATCCAATTTAAGTGGCTCACACCAGTTGAACTTACGAAGCCACTTAATAAATTCCGGGTAGAATAATTAGCCACTTTCCGCTAATTTCCAAGTTATTAATTGAGGCGTTAGAAAGGACCGTCATCTGGACCCGGGAGACTATCTTGAGCTATGTGTGTTGCGCTCTACTAAACGACTGCCTTTGTGTCAAGACAAAAGCTCATTATAAAATGAGCTGGATTGGAATAAGGCACTAAGAAAATACAGCTTGTATAATATCTACTTAATTATGCACGTGTTTTATAATTTATTGTAGGTTCAATGTACATTCTATAAAACCTGTGATAAAATAAACGAATAAAAAAAAAGCCTGTAGATTGAATTGACGTGGGGCTTTCTGTAAATTCTGTATAAGTTGAAATTTAATGAAATTTTAAAGCATTTGGTATACTCATTATTCAAATCGATTAAGATAGAAAAAAGCGAATACAGCTCAGGTACCAATGAGCCACCATCCTCGTCCGAAGTTGATCCAAATTTTTCTATACATCTTGGGGCGACGGTAGGAGCCTCTATAAGGGCAAGATTGCGAGTTTGAGTCCCGCCTGAGCTGTATTCGCCTTTTTGTATCCTAATCGATTTGAAATTTAAGTTTACGGTTTATAAGTGCCCGGTTAATGGCAATAGGCTCGTCACCTATTACATTGGGACCTAAACATAAACGGCGAAATGTGGGTGCTAGCACCTCTGCCTACCCTTTCGGGGATATAGACTTGAGTTTATGTTATGTTATGTTTAATAAGCTGTATCTGTAATGAGGTTTATGGTCATTGAAACATGATTGGGCATCAATAATTTACTACTTTCAGAACATAAACAATAAAGCGTCCGTTGTATAACAATCATTTTTGTAAAGAAAATTCATTTTTTTTGACCAGGTGGAGCTGGTGGAGGCTTTGGGGAACTGTATCCCTCATGAAAACTGTTCAAGTAATGCCATGGAGTTGCAATACGGTACCGACGCATTTCTTGAGCAAATTCTACCGGCTCAAAGACCAATTTCTTTAACTCGTCATCATAACGTATTTCAGTGTAGCCAACCAAAGGAAAATCTTTTCTGAATGGATGTCCGCTAAAACCGTAATCAGTTAAAATTCTTCTTAAATCGGGATGGTGCGTGAATATTACACCAAACATATCGTAAATCTCTCTCTCGTGCCAATCACACGCCTGCCAATTTTCATATTGTGACCTAAGAGGCGTGAGTTCATCTGTGTACGTCTTAACTGTAAGCCTTTTGCCATATCGCATGCTGAGGAGAATGTATATCACTTCAAATCTAAACTCTCTGCTGGGCACGTCTATTGCAGTACAGGCTGAACATTGACTGAAGCAGCAGTTATGGTGCAGGCGCAAAAAACAGCAAACTGGATAAAGACCTTCAGGCGACACAAGGATTTCCAATTCATCAGTATGTTGCAGTTGAATTTTTTGGACATACTTGGGCATACATGCAGCGACGTACAAACCAAATTCATATATATTTTGACGTTGTTCATTGTCATGCTTCCTTAGTGTGTGACCGCCTCCGGATGGGATTGGCTTCAGTATATACTTATTGTCTTCTTTTTCCTCACAGGCATCGTACACAGTAGACCCTGTATACAAATGGCGTCTAAAAATAGGTGTTATACTGTTTTTAAAAATTTTAGATAGTAATTTATTCATCGTATTTGTAATGTGTAACGTATCTAACTATATAAATTCGTTAAAAACACATCAATATTGAATATAACAGTTTTGCATAGAAAGTCTCTTTGATTTTTGCTGATATTGACAGATATGCAAATGGTTTCGAAAAAAAAATGACATCTTTCAAAAAGGTTATTGTTTGATTTCTATGCAAAGAGTAGGTATAATACACAAAATAAGGCACTAAGGGTTAATTCATGTTATCCGGAAAATAAGATTTAATGCAACATATTATGCATTTTCAGCCTTGTCTAAATTGAATAGGGTTGATATTTAATTAACACATAAAAACTGCTCCAGCATTTTACCGCCTGATTTGAATTGACCCTAACATGACTGGGGCATAGCTCTAAAATGACTATTTTAGATCTATGCCCCGTATACTGTAAATAATGGATAGATAGTTCTGGGTAGCATAATTTATCTTAAACACACTGCGGGTATTTATCGGTAGTGAAGATATTTCGTGATTATTAGTGGCAGGTCTATCTTTGCGTGTAGTTTAGTTGCTCAATGATAAATTGATTTCCATTTTTTTCTTTTATAATTATAAGTATTGTGAACCGGCTGGGTATCAATGTATGAACCTACACTTTTTGAAAACAATAAAATCATGGACCTTTGGGTACAAGCCAATCCTTTATTGTTATAGTTAATTTGATGACGTGTGTGAAACTCCATTTTAAAATTTAGTGAATGGGTAGGAGTTACTAACTCTATTTAATTATTCCGTCTACTGCATTCGGCTCCAAATATTTGATTTTAAAATCTGATAGCCACAAATTTTCTATTAATATTAATAATGTCAATTTATGGTCTGAAGGCACCGCATTATTTGGTATCGTACAAGGATAACATGAACCAAAACTTTTGACTATACAATTGTTTATAGTTAAAGACTGAAACAAACGCCTAGAAGTGTACCTTTGCTAGATCATGTGTATCATTAGCATTTGGCACTAATGTGAATAACCCAAAACAGGTAGAACGTTAATTATGATAAAAGCTTTGAAATTAGACATGTTATTAAAATATGAAGATATAAATCCGTATACTGGAATGCTGCACGTTACATGAACAAGACTTTACTCTTTGTTCCGTTGAAGTTTTGAAGTAGAAGTTCCGACATGTGTCCCGTAAGACTCCGGATCCACGTTGCTATGTACGAGTATCTACTAATTTATGATATATTTCAATGGTATTATAGCTAAAGGAGAACTTCAACATATTCAGGTAATTACATTTTTATTTCGTGATTATTTTACCGTGGCGAAATATTTTGAACGTAATTAAATAATTTGTTGTTATTATTGCCCACTATTACGTGGGGCCGAAAATTATAGTTGGGGAAATGTGGGTGTTAATACGCCTCTGCCTACCCCTTCGGGATTTACAGACGTGAGTATACGTATGTATATGAATGTTGTTATTATTTAATTGGAATAGTCATTTTAGTTACCATGACAGCCTCCGTGGC
Source organism: Eilema depressum (assembly GCA_914767945.1). Taxonomy (NCBI): domain Eukaryota; kingdom Metazoa; phylum Arthropoda; class Insecta; order Lepidoptera; family Erebidae; genus Eilema; species Eilema depressum. Next base: position 15,703,204 of record OU612013.1, read on the forward strand.
GTAGCGGTAGTGAACGCGGCCGCTACGCAGGAGGCGCGGGTTCGATCCCCGCTCAGTGCAAATATTTGTGTGAATTAAATATGAGTATTTGCATTTGTCTGGTCGTGCCTCGGAGAGCACGTTAAGCCGTCGGTCCCGGTTGCCATGAGAACATCTATGGCAGTCGTTAAGGGTAGTTGGAGCCCTCAAAAATCCAAAAACAACGGTCTAACTGCAAAGCTTCGATATTGCCTAATGTTAACATTGGGTTGTGGAGGTCAGATGACAATCGCTTCACGGAAAATATCGAGGTCTAGCCAAATCCGTGGTTAAGACTGGTAAAAGCGGACCCCAGACTCCGAGCTGAAAGCTTCGGATGCGACTGGGAATTAACGCTAAGAGGAAGAAGAAGTCATTTTAGTTACCAGAGCCCGTACTATGAAGTCTTAAAACAAGTCAATAATTGAACGGCTGTCATACTACTAACTGCATAAATAACTTTGTAATTGCATATGAATATATAGGATTACACAGTTACATTTGCAGTTGGTTGTAAGACAGCCATTCAATTATTGACCCTGTTCTAAGACCTCATGGTACGAGCTCAGTGTAAAAGTTTTACATCCCACCTCAGAGACAAAGGTATCACAAGTTCAAAAAAAATATGTGGATGTGTTTATGGTGCCTATGGCAGCGTTAGTAAAATTATCTATATCTATGCTCTTTACCTTTTTTACAATAATTTTAATAATGGTGATGAGGGTAGTGTATTACCGGCATGTATATTGACCCCAAATAGCGTTTTTTGGAGATCTATTGAGGATTACGTGGAGTACTACTACTACGACGGCAAAAGAACTCAAATCCACCAATCATAGATTATGTATAAGACTAAAGTATTAATCATAATAATTACTATCAATTAATATTTTTTTTAGCTTATTGCTTATTGCTTCCCATTGCACAGCAGGCACCCAATTTTCTGCTTTACTCGGTTACTCTTATTTTCTATTTCAGTAGGCATAATGTTTGCACCCCGTAAAATTGTATGAGCAGAGGTTCTCTAGGCAGCACCGAACTACGGATATGAATATGAAATGCCCCTACGTCGGATACACGCATGTAAGAACAATTAAAGCTAACAAGCTTCGGTACGGATGGTATCAAATGAAAATGTTCTCATATATCTTTTACAGTCTCATACATAAAACAGAAAGCTCAGGCTGCACTTGATTCAGTGTTTCCCGCCGTCCAACTCCAGATTGTGCGCCGCAACACCACAACTTCCGGTTTCCGGTGGCGGTCCTGCGCCTGCGCTGTGCGTAATACCGCCCGGATGTGACGTCACGGCATGTCACTTCCGCATAGTAGTTTAACCCCATTGAAAATAAGAACCATAACGAAATATAATTTATAAAATGTTATATGGTTTTAAAAGTTGTTTTAAAAAAAGGATAGTGAGCTTGTTTTGAATAAAAATCGGTCAAGTTTGAGTGGCATATCTGCAGTGAGGTCTCCGTACACAATTCGATTAAGAGACAAAGATAATGTTACTTTTGAAACAAAAGGAACTAAAGTGTTGGAACTACCAATAATATAGAACTCACAGCAACCTGAAGGGTCAAAGGGCTGGCCACACTTCCCGAAGGCTTAATGGCCTCAAATACTAACTCCAGTTTGCCGAAAGCAAAGTTAAGTTTATCCTCAATCTAGTTATGTACGGTACTTTAAGAGTGCAGGTTTGACTCGCACTATAATATAGTTTTTTGCTTACATTTGACTTGCAGAACACTCAGAAGGAAAAATCCTAGAAGATTGAACTAATCTAAAATCCAACTCACATACAGCCGACAAAGGAGATACCGTTGCTCCTTTACAAACAACATTAGGTATATGTAAGTGCACCCATATCTCTTTTGTCGACTGTACCTACCCATCAATGGTGAAGGGTCCCTATAACCCGATTCCTGCCGACTGCCCAATCAGTTACATGGTGCACGACAAACTAAATCAACCAACTAGTTAGAAATCGCTGTTAGCGATAAGGCCGCCCATTGTGCATTATATTAATTTTGTTAAATCGATATATTGTAATACTTTTATGATGTACAATAAAGAATATCTTATCTTATCTTATTTTATCTTAGTTTGTTCCACCGACATGCCACTAATACCCTTGATTTTACATACCTACGTGAAGTGTTTTTCTTTGGTTAATTTTTTATTCCACGCTATGTTATCTCATGTGGTAAAATCTGCTATTTTATAAGGCCATAGCAAAGTAGCGAGATAGGTAAGATAATTTTCCGCTTCCAGCGCATACTACATTTAAATATTTAAAAATAAAACTGAATGGTAAACGTAGCTCTAAATTTGGGTAAATCTTCCTTTCCGGCCGCGGCGGTCTGCGACCACGACCCTACCACTCTAATTTGAACGGACGTGTTCTTAAAAGTATTAATATTAGAAGAACCTTGCATTTAAACTTGGTTTTAAAATGATTAAATTAACTTTTACATTCGCTAGTATTTATTCACTGAAATTTTTAAACATTAGATATCTATCTCTATACTTGAAAAAAAAAAAACTATTTGAGGGCAATATGTAAATCGAGACTGAGGCCGAAAAAAAAGTTTTTACTTCTGTGTGTCTGTCTATATGGAGACCGCGCATCACCTGACTTCACTCGAGAAACTTTCTAGAAGAAAGGAATCCTTTGTATAAATTGACAAAGTTTCACCGCAATTAGATGAACAGTACAGCAGCGTAAACATGAATAAACATACAAACAATGTTATTTTTATCATATTAGATACCACAGCCAATCAGCTGCATGCAATGTAATCTGTTTTTTGTTACTTAATCTACTTTATCATAACTCTCAAAAATTGATAAGTTATTAGCTAACGACAAGTAAATAGCGGATTTTGTTCCGTAAACCTATAACGTTCTCATCATCTATTAAATTAAACAGGCGCTCCTGTTATTGTCCTACACAGGCATATTGTAGCCCATTAAAGTATTCCATCATTACTTTACCTCATTTCTGTTTTACTGGAAAGAGGAACATGCGCTTATAAACATTGGGAAATGCATTAATTAAATCAGACAGGTGGAATATGGGCCATATTAAATAAAAATTCATTTTACAATATTTTTCACGATTACTTGTACTTTTTATAGCTAATATCATTTTAATAATGATTGATCATCATCATAATCATCATCTTCATAGCGATTGCCCATTTACATCCAAAGTTTACACTTCGCAGCCCCAGGAATGCATATTTTTTCTTATATATAAGCATTACCGGGAGCGACCGCCTTAAGACCTCAACCTTATCAACAGTAAGTTGGTATAGGTTGTTTGGAGTGGAGTCAATTATAAGTGACATAGGACCCGCGTATCCTTGCTGTGTTTCAAGTCAGATAGCAAGAAAGGAAGCAACACTGTAAACAACGACTGTAAGCAATTGGTTAGTTGGTAAGTCTGTCAGGCAGTCAGCTGATCGGTCAAGTTTTTTGTCAAGCCAGTTCTTGTCTTGTAAACACTGAACTGCAAAATACCTAATATCCTAATATCCTCCTGACCTTCGAGATCAGGATCCGTCTTCAGACTCTTCCAACTCCACTTCGCACGATTTTAGGCGTCCATGGTAGTGAGACTATTTGCATGCATGTCACCCTCCACGACGCCAAGCTAGGATATTTTTTTTTCTAATTTTATTGACACTATTCCCTATTTTTTGCAATGTTTTATCCGAATTCCACTAAATTGTACCATTTAGGTATGTTTGTTTTCAAAACAAACAAGGTCAGTGAGAGTAATTATCACGCTGTTGACCATTACCTACTATAACATGTAGCATATACAAAAGTTTTACTTAGAATAAACCGTTTTCTACCTAAGTTGTATATCTAACACAAGACAGTTTCTAGTGCTGAGTCTTGTTTTATTTATATTTCGCATCTATAAAACACGTCCGTACCATCCCATTTTATATTATCACATGGAATCACGCAAACGTATGTGGCAATAAAAGTAACTATAACCTAAGAAGAAAGAAATGTAAATATTTTTTAAAGAGCGCTTTAAAGAGGTAATTTGTTAATGGTGCGGCCGCAAATCTACCGCTATCTGATGCCACAACGGCCCGCCTTTTCGAAACAAGTAAACTCCAGGCGGTTTCCTTTTTTTCTTCTAAATAATGTTCGCGACTCGCCTTGTTTAGTACCCCTTCCGCGATAAGAATTCTTAAAAAGATATTAAGGGCTTTTAAAGAAATCGTCTCCACGGAATTTGGCTAAAACCGCTGTAGTCACCGTGCTTTATCCAATCCTGTAATAGGCACGTAATTTTAAATGACTTCATTATATTTATTAAATGATGTAAATAATAGACTAAGTTTACGGTTAAGACGCTATTTGAGAAAACATTCAAAGTTATATTCTGGAGGCGAGTTTTAAATACTGAAAGTTATAAAAATTAACGTTTGCAAGTAAAAATGAGACGGTGACTTTAGACCTACTTTGTTTCAATAGGTAAGTAAGTATTAATATTACAAAGTATTATATAATGGCGTAGATATAGTATGTAACTGTTATATTATTTTAACTAGCAGTTGCCCGCGGCTCCGCCCGTTTAGATGCCGGTTATCGCGACCAAACGTAGTCTATGTGTTTAAGCTATTCTGATGTACCTATAAGCTATATTATTGTAAAGTTTCATTTAAATCCGTTCTGTAGTTTTTACTTGAAAGAGTAACAAACATCCATTTATACTTACAAACTTTCGCGTTTATAATATTAGTAGGATTGTGTTATATATCTTACAGTATAAAATAAAGGTAAAAGGGGTAGGCCAAAGAAATCCTGGCTTGACGTCGTGGAGGGTGACATGCGTGCAAATGGGTGAGACCATGGACGCCCAAGGTCGTGCGAAGTGGAGGAGGAAGAGCTGGAAGGCGGACCCTGAGCTTCGAGATCATCTTGGCCACGGATGCAATCAGGAGAATACGTCTATATGCAGATGATGAGTATAAAATAATCTAAGTTGGCGTGAACTTTGAAATCATAACCAACAAAAAAAGCTAAATAAACATTTCGACCCGTTAACTTTTCCCACCATGTGTAAAAATCAATAATAATAAAAACTTAAGATATTTTTTCTCAACCCATGTCATCGACTTATTAAGGGAACACAATCTATGCATTTGTTTACAACATCTCGGCTTCCAGTGATTGTGTGAACAAACATACTGAGCTTACCGCGGCTTGTTTACATTAACGGTGTTGGCCCACTTGTTAGGCGCTACTGTTGAAGCAAAAACAAACAATGATTTGTTTCGTTGCTTTCATATTTTAGTTACAATTTTTTTTTGTAAATGTTCTCATTCCAACTATGATATTTTTATACTAATGAATTGAGTTATTTTTATTTTTATAACACTTTAATTTTATTTATGTTAGTGATTGAGGTACCTAATAAAAAATCGATGTCACATCTTTCTTATATTTTTACTATAGTTACGGTACGCTATGATGGCCGTTTTGGCACAGTCGTCAAACTCGGTAAAAGAGAAAACGAGCAAAACCTCTATTTTGGTGTGTAAAGTTTATTTTCTTTTGTGTCAGTCTCGCCATATTTTTCGTTGTTTGTTCACAGTTCGTAGTCCAATATTAGGTAAGTGCACCGAAAAAGAGAAAACGAGCAGAACCAGTCGAGTCAAAATGGCCATCATAACGTGCCGCAACTATAGGTGCTTTTGAATACTTAGTTAAAAAACACTAGAGACACTAATAATATAATTTGCAATTGAATATCTACAACCAAAACTGTCAGTTATACTAACTAATGAATTTATTCTAACAAACTGTACCTATCTAATAGGAAGGGTCTACCTTGAATAGTGAATATCAGCATCGGTTATGATAATTGCAATAAATATTTAATTAGCAGTTCCAATAAAGGAGAAGTTTCACGAATGTTTCATGAATAGGTAAGGACTTCATATTTATGTCATACTATTAGAGATACGATATTACAAATAAGAGACCGTATTTGGCCGCTCGATAGTCTATCGTTAGACTATCGATAGTCGACTATTGTTAGACTATCGATAGAACTATCGACAGTATCGATATTGTCGATACTATCAATTGTATCGACAGCACCGTTAGTATAAATACTATCGACACACCGTAATACTATCGATAGTATCGTTTTTCAATACCCAATGTACTATCGATAGTATCGATAGTATTGACAATATCGATACTATCGACAGTATTGATAATATCGATACTATCGATAGGCCTATTGATATTATAGATGACTAGCTTTTGCCCGCGGCTCCGCCCGTGTGGATGTCGGTTATCGCGACCAAACATAGCCTATGTCCTTTCTCGAGGTCTAATCTACCCCTATACCAAATTTCATCAAAATCGGTTCAGTGGTTTGGGCGTGAAAGCGAGACAGACAGACAGACAGACAGAGTTACTTTCACATTTATAATATTAGTAGGGATTTTCGAGGTCAACTATCGATAGTTCGGCAACACTGTTCAGGAGCATTTTGCGTAAAATACGTGGGACCGAAAATTGGCGACACCCACAGTTGGTGAAATGTGGGTGTTAATACACCTCTGTCTACCTCTTCGAGGATTTACAGGCGTGAGTTATGTATGTATGTATTTTTTTTATACCAGTTAGGTGGCAGACAAGCACACAGCCCACCTGATGGAAAGTGGTTACCGTGGCCTATGGACGTGTGCAACACCAAGGGCGTCACACTCGTGCTGCCGACCCTGAAGAAACCTTCTAATGCTCTTCTTGAAGTGCCCCATATTGTAGTCGCTTGGGAAAGCCACCACCATTTTGTGGAAGTTACAAATGAGTGACTTTTAATTTTTTTTGTAAGTTATAACTTTTATAAACGGTTTATTTAGTAGTGTAATACTCACCGGGATATTTAACATGCAAAATATCCTGCTGAGTGTTGACCATATCAATATCAAATCATACACAACGGTTTAATTGATTGAAAATGTAAATTATCATCCTGAACTAAAAAGGTGTAATTATCATATCAATCAGTCAAAAGAAAGGGGGTAATATTTTAACCACAAACTTTAACCCAACATTCAGGCCAAACAAAATATATAAAAAAACCTTTCAAATAGTGCATTATTTTGTACAATAAAGTACTTTTGCCATGCATTTCAATTTCTATTTCTGATGATAGTTTTCGGTATGATATTTTTTAAAAGAGAGTAGATGGGTAAAAGTAGTAATCTTAACGGCGGGCTTAAATATAGAGCTTATTAACAGTAGAAGAAGCTCTTGAAGTATTTAAAGACAGAAACAGATGGCCTCTTTGCCAACTCCAGACGGAAAAAATTGTGAGTATTAGTATAATTCAGCTACCCAACATTTATAATATTTCTGCGTAGTACCTAGTCTTTAATTACAAAAGCATGATGCCAGTAATGAAGGATGTTATACGCTATGTGGAAACTAACGATCATGCTTGATCACCCAGCTCTGCCGTCAAAGCCAGGGCTGCTCCTATCACTGATTAGATTCTGTAACAGAGTGGAATGTAATTATGATCGTGTGCCTAATTGTAGGTTTCATATATTATGTTGACATTAGTTTGTATAATATACACTGAACAAAATTTTATTATGAATATTATTAAGGTTATACATGGATCATAATGCCCAATAGAAAAAAAATAATAATAATAAACTCACGCCTATCTATATCCCCGAAGGGGTAGGCAGAGGTGCTAGCACCTACATTTCGCCGCTTATATTTAGGTCCCCTATTGCCATGGTATTGCCATAGGTAAGCCTATTGCCATTATCCGGGCACTTATAAACCTGCGATAAATACACACATAACTTCGAAAAGCATCGAAAAGTCATTGGTGTGTGCTATGGTAAAACCTGGGATCGAACCCGAGACCTCGTCTCAGCAGTCCATTACTCATACCACTAGGCTACCGCGGTTTTTTACTTTTGCTATAATGCTACTTTTTTATATTGTACTAGCTTGTTCACGCGGCTCCACCCGCGAGGATATCGGTCACCGCGACCAAACATAGCCTATGTCCTTTCTCAAGGTCTAACGTCCTTTCTCTGGGTATAGGGGTAATACCAAATTTCATCAAAATCGGTTCAGTGGTTTAGGCGTGAAAGCGTAACAGACAGACAGAGTTACTTTCATATTTATAATATCAAGTATGGATACCAACCTACTACTTAATAGCCTTTTTTCATGCGAAAAACTTCTGGGCTTCATTTTACCGTAGCTAGCGATGAGTTGGGGAAATCGGACTCAAATCGATTAAAAGCGCTCAGTGTTTCGTCACCTCGGGCTGTGTATCTGAGGAACCTGGTGTACCCTAGAAAGGATACACCTGAAACCCTGACCGGTCTTGGTCACTAACAACGACGGATTATTGGAGATCAAAACGTTCTTATTTTTCGCAATTTTTGTTTTCAGAAAGAGTTTATAGCATGGATAATGAATTTGGTCGTAACAAATTCTCCTAAATTGTGTATCATAAATTACAGCGTAATATTTTTACACCGTTAAGAAAATTTACTTCCAAACATTTTGGCAGTTTGTTATTAGTAAATAATCTCGGCAGTAACTTAGTTAGAATTGTTATAATGGAAATGTTATAGGTATATCAATCGAATTGTAATATGAAAAAATATTTTAAGGATTACATTAGTACTGTTCTCAGTTCATATTGAAGAGGTAATAGGCTCACTCCCTATTACGTGGAACCAAATGCTGGGATTGGTGATTAGAGGCATTTATTTAACTCTACCTAAACCTTCTAGGATAACAGGCGTAACTGTTATTTATGTTGGTATGCATACTTAAGAGAGAGAGTAAATAAAAATAGTTTACCATAACCAAAGTTGTTAGTAACTTAAGTTCAAGTTACATAATTTCTTGCAAGAAAGCGGACAAAAATACAACTAAACGCCGAGGGAACTATAAGGAAAATCCCAGTACCGTTTTTGAATTCACAACCTCAATACGAACCATAGAACCCATTCAAAAATATTTAAATTGAAACGTTAAATTTCAATTAGTTAAGTTGTAAGCGACGTCCCAGTCGTAGTTCTTGCATTTAATTTCTACTTGCCATAATGAGGGTGAGAAGTGCATATTTCACAGCGCGGGGCGCTCGCAGGGCGTTAAGTGGGGTATTTTATTGGCTTATTATACAATATTCTAAGCTAAAAATCGTGGAAAGAGTAGGTTTTTAATTGGGCAGTGAGCTCGCGTGGTGCTGACGCGAGGATTATTCATGGCCGCTTCAGCGCCAACGCTTCGTCGGTCCGTTATTCCGCCACGGATTTTTTTATGATCGCTCCGGTCTTTTTGGCTTGTTTTTATTTTTGGGATGTATGGATGTATAAGCTTCTTCGGTTACTTTAATGCCCAGATCGGAAATCGATGAATCGAAAACTTATGTCATCGGAAATAAAAGTAAGAATCTGACTACATAAGATCGGCTCTTGCCGGTTTTGTAAAACCGTAAATGTAACCAGGATACATTTATATAGATATAGATAGCTGTCTTTCTAAAAATAAAATAAAAAACTAGTACCTACATAAAATATTATTGCTTTTTTTTAACAAAAATAATCAATGTTCTTTGTGTCTTGGTATTTTCTGTAAATTAAGCAATTTTTATATTTTGTATAAGTCAATCGAATGATAAATAGGTAGGTACTCTTACAATACATATTTCAGTAGACGACAAAAATAGAAGACATTTTTTCTACGCAATATACTTGCGAGGTACGGTAAGAGTGATACATACTGATATCATTTCACATAATATTTCAAACAACAGGCTCCGTAGCTTGGCAGGCTAATTTAGCTTTCCGAGCCAACGGACCGCGTCAGGCTGAATTTAAACATTTCTTCTAGAAGCTGGAGGGAGCACAGAATCTATTTCACGCGCATTACGCCCATGACTTATGAGTTATTATAGCTGTAAAACTCAGCACACATCAGTCCATTTACTCGCATTTTTAATATAATTTAGCCTCAACGTTTTATGAATGACATGAATTCATACTTTACTCAACGCATTAGATGAGGTAGTGATAATACCTGTATTATACTACATAATATATTCTATTTTAGATAATAAATTCCTATTGTGATTTTGATTCCTAATACAGATTCTTTAGGAATTTATTCTGAAAAAAGTTATTTTTTAGTTTTATTGCTAAGCTGAGACAGGTAGAACTACGATATTATTCGACATATACATAGTCTTTTGACGTAATCTATAGATATTTATTTGCTTAATTTATATTTAGGTATAACATAAAAATAATACTAAATTAAATTAAGACTTCTTCGTCGAGTCAATGGCTCATAAAATCTCTTAAATTTTGTTGGCCCAATATTTGGCCACGGCTACAGCATTGGCCGTTGCCTTACTCAGGTCCTCGATTGTACAGGTGGTAGGGTACAGTGGGTAAGAGAGCAAATGCAGCGTGGACTGGAATGGAGCTTAGACTAGAAAAGGCTCGTAGAGAAAACTGGATGCTCCCGTTCCGAGGCGTTCCTGGCGCAAAGGCTGGCCATCGCAATCCAGCAAGGAAACGCGGCGAGTGTGATGGGCACTTTTGGGCCGGGAGCGGTCAGGGGCAGGTTATTTGATAATTTTTTTATGACTTATTTGTATTGACTTAACTTATGTATATGATGTATGATGATTAAATGTTGTTAGTACCTACCTATATAATGACCAAAATTAAAAAGTTTCTAAAATAATACATTATTAGGTAAAGAGAACGCACTCAAGATGGGTGATTAGTGTGATTACTTAATGCTCGCCGCAATCGTAATCATTGATAGCTGCCTCTCACTCCCAATTCTGATTATTCACCGAGGTAGTCTATTTATGTGACAAATGGTACAGTGTACATCTTGCTTTGAATGCCATCTTGGGAATACTAATGCCCCTAAGTAATTAGTTTCTACTCACTGCAGATAAAGCAGTCATTTACTTTAAAATGTTATAACAAATTACCTTATTTTATTAAGTTTTTGATAGATGATCTTAGTTGCGTATTTGAAAATAAGGAGAAGGTATAATCCCTACTAATATTATAAATGCGAAAGTAACTCTGTCTGTCTGTCTGTCTGTCTCGCTTTTACGAATAAACCGCTGAACCGATTTTGATGAAATTTGGTATAGGGGTAGATTAGACCTTGAGAAAGGACATAGGCTATGTTTGGTCGCGATAACCGACATCCACGCGGGCAAAAGCTAGTATACATATATATTTGAAAGAAATCTATTTGTGTTTACTTAAGTATACCTACTTGTTTACGTACTGAGATCTTTTCAAATATCGATATTATGTATTAACAGTTAAAAGTATCTGTGAATGGTGTCAGATGGGTAACATACGTTAAAATGGTCTCACTACCATGGACGCCCAAGATCATACGAAGTGGAGGAGGAAGGGCCGGAAGGCGGACCCTGAGCTCTGAGGTCATCTTGGCCACGGACGCAATCAGAAAAATGCGTCCCCATGAAGATGATGAGTAATAATGATAAAATACACCAATTTATGAGTTTTATGAAGATAATTGTTGCGTCGATGTATCTTTTATTAATTAATAGTAGTGTCCCGTGGTTTTACCAACCACACCCGGCGCCATTCAGACGGCCACTCAACTTTAGCTCGAGCAGTCTTACTCGGCCCCTAAGAGTAATAAGAATGTCCTAGAATATTTATTTATTTATTATTATTAATAGCTTAATCTTCGCCAAAAACTGGGCTATCTACTGCAAGAATAAGTATTTTTAAAATATCTTAGATAGTTCTGATATTCATTAACAGCCGTTTCCAATATCCTATAGCTATCGCCAGTTTTGATATTAGAAAGGATAAAAACGTCATCAATCTCTATGGTAACGCAATTCATAGTAGCAAAATAACAATAGGATTTGACAAAGGAACTATCTCTACCTTTACCTTTATCTGTAGATATGTTATTGGGAACGGCCGTTAGCGTATTCAAGTAAACAATCTTCATTTTTATTATTAGCTTTTCCATACTATACAATACCATACCATTCCGTATCATAGATAGAGCCAAAGTCTAGTTATTCATAAAAACATCCATAAACAAATATCATTAAATAATTATTAATATCTATTCTAGCGAGTGACGGTCCTAGCTTCAGCCCGTATTTTAAGTCAGTTACAATGGTCTGAGGTTTCATAAGCAAACAAAAGGTGTATTATGATGTCGCTCACGATTACCTTTGGTACTGCTCTGGGGTGTGATATTATATTGACTATGACTAGACTATATGGCGTCAGAAGGAGGAATGACCACTCAATGGTGGCATGATAGGTACAAGCAGAATTTCGGGTTGGTACATACGCATTGATTTTGGTTCAGAAAACTTAATAAATTGTATTGCAACAAAGTCTTTATACAAGTCAGTCGATTATATCAGGGCTATGTTATTCCTTACTTCACAAATATTCTATCTATAATGTTTATTGTAGCTAGGATGAAGTAATAAAATAAAAAAAATATACTGGCATTGAATTATTTGTGACCTCGATATAAGTTCATATATTTCATATTAGATAGTATAGTATACAACGTTGAGAATGATGAATAAAATTCATAAAAATGAAATAGCACGTAGTATTCGATGTGGTAGTAGACTGAATTACCTATGTCCTTAAATATTCCCATTAGCTTGTTTTATAAGACAATCTCTCTCTCCATGTATAATATAATGGTCGAAAAAAAGTCTTGTTCGCAATACGTCAAGACTCGAAAAAGTCACATTAATAAAATTGTTCGCAAGTTCATTGCTATCACTACTAGACATAAACTAATAGATATAAATAGAGTAGTTGTACCAAAAGATAAAACGCCAATTTAAAACCACTTTAAAAGCAAACAAGATTATTTTGACATAGAGAAAATACTATTTATTTACTACTTTAGCAGTGACATTGTCCCTCTGTGGAAATTTACGACTTGCGTGGTACCATAAAAAGCAATGATACGCCTCTTGTTTTCATCCTGTATATTATTTCTACCATCTAAAATGATAGGAAAAGCTTACACTGACGTAGTCTCGGTAATATTTAAATATAATATTAAATTGATGGTTAAGCATTCGTAGCAAATACATATCATCATCTAATTCTTTTTGCACTAGAACCATCGATTAGCAAAAGATTATTATTATTATGATGATTTTTGATAGTTCGAATAAATGAAAGTGGAATAGTGCATAATGAGGTATAAAGATTCACATAGTGTGACCCGATTCTATCTATTGAACCCTAAGTAACAGGTCAAACTGCAGGAAGTACACCCGATTGAATGACGTCGGAATGTCTGCTTTCTATGGAAAATCGCTGTGAGTTAAGACAGCGATTGATTATCTTTGGATCATTTATTGACTGGTCAAGATACTGAGACAATCATTCATCATATTTTTACATTTTATTTTGAAACTACCTATTGTTAATGGTTGTCGTCGTTTATGGAAATTGATACTTGATACATCCTCAAATCGTGAAGAAGTAAAGGGGAAATTTAATATAATTTTCGCCTTAACTAAAATAAAACTGATTATGAACATAAATGTGTGTATGACGTTGAAGTATGTATGAATTTTCAATATTGATCAAGATATATATGAATGAATTTACAGAAAAATATCCAATAGTTATCACTGAATTAATTTATATCTCCGGATACATTAACTTGGACCTAAGTCGCGAGACAATTGAGGCCCGGGTGCGCGATTGTTTTGTAATAATCCTAGGCTTGGTTAATTTGAACTCGTTCACCGCCGTAGCACCCAGTGCTATTCTTAAAAGACTCCTAAACGTGTACTTGGAAACACATAGTTGGAGCACATTTTAGGTCCAATATGTGACCATACGGTTCTCTTCCTCCTAGCGTTAATTCCCAGTCGCATCCGAAGCTTTCAGCTCGGAGTCTGGGGTCCGCTTTACCAGTCTTAACTACGGATTTGACTAGATCTCGATATTTTCCGTGAAGCGATTGCTATCTGACCTCCACAACCCAATGTTAACATTAGGCGATATCGAAGCTTTGCAGCTAGACCATTGTTTTTGGACTTTTTAGGGCTCCAACTACCCCGTAACGACTGCCATAGATGTTCTTATGGCGACAGAGACCGACGGCTTAACGTGCTCTCCGAGGCACGACCAGACCAATGCAATGCAAAATATGTGCACTGAGCGGGGATCGAACCCGCGCCTCCTGCGTAGCGGCCGCGTTTACTACCGCTACGCCACGGAGGCTATCCATAAGGTACTATCTAGAAACAATTAGTGGTCTACCAAATGCCCGAGTCCTAACTGGCGTTCGCAAAATTATAGTCATTATTATGTATTGTCTCGTCTCTCCATAATAATTATGCATACGGAATGTTGCTGCATGCCACCATTGAATTTTAAACTTCAGCTTGCAAATCTGCACACATAGAATTTATAATGAACCTGCAATTTATTCAGAGTGAAGATTTTTTTTTTTTTCAAAATTATTGGATACGTGTGACGATAGGTACAGGGCGTCGTTTCCACTTCCTAGAGTTGTTTTTTGTGTGTACGACATACCCACCATTATCGTAAGCTCTAGTTACGTGAAACCGGGACTTACTAATGCAAAAAAGTAAGGTCAGCGAAAATTGAGGACCCTAGTTATTTATTTGTGAATAAACCGAGTAAAAGATAAACCCATAGGTACCTACTATTTCTTATTCGTATTCTATTATAACTCAAAGTGATTACAGACATTAGGTATCATAGCTCATAGAAGATTTACTAGTACTGTATTACTACTAATAACGTATGATTTCACAGAAAAAGGGATAAAAATCAAGTAATTACTTTAATAAATCATAGCCATTTATAAGGTTTCTTTCATGAAAGTCTATCACTCCATTATAACTAGTGTCTCATATCAGGCCGAGTGTTCATACTCGATGTTCCAATAAAGTTTTGTCAGGGGATCTTTGCCGGCACATAATAAAGTATTACAAAAGCCAAAGACCGTCATTGTTGCTGGTACTTCAATCCCCGACGCGTTCGCTCGTTTGAACGGGCGAGTTGACTGGCATGGCATTGTGTTTAACTTCTCTGAAAATTCATATAGTGAAATGATTGAAGTGAATATTATCTCAATACTAATATGATTTAATAATGTAATTTAGTATTTTTTGTGTTTTTAATTAATCTCTATTATTTAGTAATTGGAGTTTGCTATTAATAATTAGCTTCGCTATATAATAATATTTTTGTTCTAGACCTACCATTTATTTTTCATAAAATTACTCGTATCATACAATATAAACATAGTTACCTACTAAAGTTCTGAATGAGAATAGCAATCCAACAACGAAATAACATCAAATTTTTTATTTGATCTGGTTCTTGTTTATTTTTATAGGCAGGTTATCAGTAGTTTTTTTTTCTGTTTTTATTATATTATTCACGATCTGGGGCTTTATCACCGTCTCTTAAAAGTAATATTATTTCAATCTTACGTTAATTTCATAGTATGAATCGGACTCGCACCGTATTTGTCCGTCGATATTTGTATACTATATCTTATAATACAAGGATATGGCAGTTAAACATCAGACAGATATATACTCGTATACAGCCCCGACTCAGCCTCAAATGCATGGCTCGAGTCAATAGTAGTGCCCGGAATACGGCAATAGGCTCACCCCCTATTAGGTAGGACCGAATACAATGATTGGTGAAATGTGGGTGTTAATTCACCTCTGCCTAACCCTTCGGGATAAAGGCGTGATTATATGTATGTATGTTTGTTATTTTGACCATGGATTCGGATTAGCATCAAAATATAAGTTGTGGTAATAGTATTTTACTATCCAAATAGTATCCAAATTTTATTTAATTTTAATTTAATCTAGCTAAAAATTAAAATTTTGAGACTTAATAGCAATTTTTTGGACAATTCAAGTTGTAATCTTGGTGTTAGTTTCAACCACTATTTCCTGTCATCTGATTAATTGATCAGAGGGAGCCTGTCCACTCACTTTCCTTCAAAAAGGTAGCTTGCTAGACACTGTTGTTATAACTAGCTAGTGACAAGCGCGTATTGCACTCTGCAGGTCTCCATCGGACCCCGCTTTAGGAGGTATAGACCCAAGTGCTGACTTGGCATCGTGGAGGATAATAAATTCGCCAATGGTCTTATTGTTATGGATGCACAAGAGCATGCGAAGTGAAGAACAAAAAGCTAGAAAGAAGGCCTCATAATTCAAAATGAAAGCTTCGGATCGACCGGGATTAACGCAAAGATGATGATGATGTTGTAGCATTAGTGGTTTTAAGAAATATCTTAAATAATCTGTTATGTCAGGACTACGAATACTACATCTAATGGTGTCTGCAAGGAAAGGTTAGAATATAAAATTAATAACCTGTTTATTAATTGAATATTCATTCATAGTTAATAAGATAATTTAATACCGTTTTAAAATTCTACTAAACTTTCACCCAACTAAATTAATCACTCGTCTCAAATAGCAGGTGAATGGCAAGTAGCAAAATCAGTTGTAACGCTCCTCGAAGGGTACAGATAAGGTTTTATGAGCTCGCCACGTCGTTTCTGTGCGGAGAACAGCGAATGTGCACTACATAGGTTTGTACAGAAAACCAATTACCCCCGCTTTTGTTTAGTATTTAATTGTTGTTTCATGCTTGCTTCATTATAACGAACGTAAACAAAGGATGCTTAAAAAGTAAACTTTAGTTGCTGAGGAAATATTTTGAGTTTACACACATATTCTGTATAGTTTGTTGTAAGCTGTAAAATTGTCGGATATTTTTGAGTTTAGGGCAAGAAATAATAAAATTAATCTTGTTGAATTTTGTGTTTTTTTCTGACATTGCTTTAATAATTTAATCACTAAGATCAGACTTCGAAAAATCCTAATTACTAGATCAATGAAATAATGGATGAACATTTTTTTTTTAAAGTTTCGGATGCGAATAAGATTAACGCTAGGGTGAAGAAGAAGAACAAGAAAAAAAAGAAGATTATTTTTAAATTAAATTCACCACTTAATTAAAAGAGAAACATTATATGATACACAAGAGATGAACCACGTATCTGAGTTCCTGTTATTACGAGAGCACCTGCTGTCTGACACCTCAACCCTGGTAGGAAAGCCTGTGCTAGAGGTACCACTACCGCTATGCAAAAAGTTTACAGGCAAGGTTAACTTGGGCTCGTTTTGTTGTGTGTACACCCCCTTTTCACACATGAAATCTAACTCATTACAATGTAAATCCACGTGAGTATAAAATATAAACAAATAGTGCAATAACGGATGCCATAAAACCACTTAGGTACTTTAATAGAAAGGAAAAATAACTTTAATAATAAATTATAATATGTAACACTTTTATTACGGTACACGCAACATTTGCCATTAATTTCACTAACAACTTATTAGTGTGTCCGTAATTGTGAATCCCTGTTATTGGGCGTCGAGCACATTCACACATGCTTTCATTAGGAGTATCTAATATAACAATGGTTCTCAACATATTCCTTTAGTAATGTGTAATTATTGCAAAATGTGCTACATTTTGAAATAATACATTTGCGAATATTGTACCCACTGTTGATATTATAGAAGTCGGTTGTACGTGGTTCTCTTCACCTCGATGTCACGTATTATTTATAATATCAAGCAATAATTTCTGCTTTAGTGTAATTTGCCAGTTGTAGCACGGACAAACGGACATATATTATTTACTTCTATGTCAAAGTATCTCTAATACCTACTCATAATTTTAGTACCTATCCGCATTGAATATACCATATGGGTCATAAGCAAATACTGTATTTATTTTTCCGTATGACTCATCAGATACTGCAATTATTATAAATTGTCTCTATAGGCCATAGAAACGATGTCCACTCACCGAAATACACATAACAGCCACTAAATCTATGTTGTACGGTTGAAAAAATTTGAATAACAAATCCTCCATCTAATATGTGTGGAAAGAAAACCGCGAGAAGTGATTTTTTACAAATACTATCTTGACGGATGTGAATCCGTTGATATCTGAACCCAGTTTTCTCAATGGAGAGTAATAATATCTTTACTCAGAAGGAAGTGAAAATACGGAGCCCGATAACATGGAAACCACTGTAGATATTAGGGTGACTCAGATCGGTATTAGGGTTGCCACCATGTATGTTATTATGTAGGCATAGTCATTCCTGTATTTAGAGATCGTTGAACCCAGCCCTATATTAGGTAATGCATATTGCGAGTGTTAATATTTGTGTTCTGTAATTAGATATCAGCTATAGATAAACAGTATGATATCAGCCACAAGAGGCCATTCATTGGCTGGCGTATAATTGTAGGGTATAGCATGTATTTTGACCTTTATGACGCTTATGCCAGTCGTCAATGTCAAAATATCTATCAATTCCATACATTCATCGTTCTACTCTGCAATACTGATTATGACCAGATTGCAAGATGACATATTTCGTGTTGCTGTATTTGAAGAAAATAACTAATGTGATATAGTTTGTCCATATACAGGACGACGGACGGTAGATAGCTGGGATTTCAATATAAATCGTAAACCATTACCCGAAGCTTGATTTTTTTAAATCTTTTTTAATTTACAGGACTTTTATCGGATGACAATGTCAGTCCTATTGTAACAAATTACATTAACTACAAACTAATCTTAACCTAGGTACAACAGTTTAATATTTATTAGTCAAATAATCAATATGCCTCTCACAGTCTATTGCTAGACATAGGCCAGTTACGTAGATTTTTTCCGAGTCCTAAAGAAAATTTCTTTTGGCACAGGAATCTCAGTTCAGTTTGAGAACCACTGAGCTTTCACTCGCGTGTTTCCACATGTCCCTGAGTATTATCCTGTGTAGTGTTCCTGACGTACGAATGTCGAGCAAATTCATTTACCTATGTTCTGCAGCGAACAATAGGTTGTTGCTTAAAGAGCTTGTAATTATTATTTTGCCCTTTGTATTATGATGTTATTTTTTTCAAATTAGATTTACTCGAATAGTAAGTAATTATAGTAGCAAGTTTTGATGTTATTGTGACATTTTATGAATACGATACAGTTAATGCTAGTTTCATTGAACTAGATTTATTTACAGTGTTTAAGTTTCAAATATATGTCTTTTATTATTTTATGATATTTATACACTTCGAAATAAAGAATTTTATGTATTACCTTATGGCAGTAGGTACTGTGTCTCTCTTATGATCTGTAATAAGCATCGTAAAATTTGTTGTGAAAAAGCCATTGCTAAATTCTTATCAATCTTCTATTTACCCCCGAACTTCGATAACCTGCGATAGCTATAGCCTTGATGTACTGCAGATAATCTATACCGGTTAGGTACTTACTGACCTGTAAACTTAACTTAGATTAATCCATCTGTAAATAAATGATAAGATTGTTTGTAAAGATCTTCATGGAGATAATCGAGGACAGACCATTATAATAGCATTATAATATACCTAGGTATACTTAGTTTTTAGTGGTAGTTGAAAGCTGATTAAAGTGAAACTAAGCTTTATAACATGAAGTCAGTTCATTCACGGTGTTTATTCTGTCATGATTCAACCAATGAGATGGTAGACCGAGTCACAAGGCGACAAATAACCAACCTGCCGCACAATTATTCATAAGAACGCCTTCATGTAAATGTATTAAATAAAGTAACCGAGCTGTTACCAAAACTACTGCAAAAGCAGTCGCAGTTTCCGCGATAGGGCTACGGGCGGTGCGCGGCGACGAGGTTACGCCGCGAACGTGTCACTTCAACACCAGTAATGGAATTCTCATGCTCGCTCCGCGCACGGGTTTGTGGCGCTGGTAATACATACTTTAAATTTGCACCGGTATCGCCCGCGAGCGCTCCTGCAAGAAACTTTTCACAAGTTTTAAAGGGATCTAAATGGGCCTTATTTTAAACTTTATCTTTCTAAAACGAATGATGAAAAAGACGACGCGACGTCTCTTTTTCTCCGGAGTCTTGTTAGCGACACAACAAAACTTGCTTCAAGTAGGTCGCGCTGAATTTTTGCTTTGCTTGCCATCATTAGCATCTGATTTTCTTGCTGTCAACAAATAATATGAGTTTCTTTATAAGATGTCAAATAAGTAAAAGAAAATTACGTACTATTAATTATATCAGGCAA
The DNA here is from genome assembly GCA_914767945.1 of Eilema depressum. NCBI lineage: Eukaryota > Metazoa > Arthropoda > Insecta > Lepidoptera > Erebidae > Eilema > Eilema depressum. Next base: position 15,723,497 of record OU612013.1, read on the forward strand.
AAGAAAACTGTAAAATTGTCACTTAATTTATAGGTAATCAAAATCTAGAAAAGTACCCTTTAAGCTGGTTTGTTTATTGATTTTATTCATGAAAACTCCAGTACAATTTAAGCTAGGAAGACACCGAGGAACCTAGTGCTCCGATAGTTCGTATGAATATCGGTAGATGACTCCCACTGTTGCCCCAAGACGGTAGTATAGGAGAATTTGGAACACTTCAGGCGGGGTCTGGTAGCTCAGTGGTTAAAGCAATCCCTCTGTAAGGGACTGGCTGCGGGTTCGAGTCCCGCCTGGACGATACACTTTTTCCATTCTCAATCGATTTGAATAGTTAGCATACTAATTGCTTTAAAATTTCATTTAATTTACAAGTACTTAATAGAATTAACGTAAAAGTACAACCACTGTCTGTGAGAAGTACCTATCAGCCTCTGGTAGGTTCTGGTTACCATAACTTCGTACTCCATTATGAAGGTGAGCAAGTCTCCCTAGAGTAAGTCTAGGGAGACTTGCTCACCTTCAGAAGAGAATAGGGATTCTCTTGAAATGGGGACGTGAAAAACGAATGTTCAGGCTGCCTTGTTAGTAGTTCTCCAGTCTGTCGCATCAATGTAATTTATGTAATGTAATTATTCTAGAACCTAGAGCTAATACTAATTACCAACATATTTATATTTATATTTATTCTTTATTGTACACTTACATGGCATAATAATACAAATGAAAGAGAAAATTATGTACAAAGGCGAGCTTAACTCAAGGATGATCATCGTACTCTCAGCTCACGGCAAAATCTAGGGAGAGTACAGTTAATGGAGTCGACGAACTCCATTGTGTGGTAACCCTTCTAAATCACTATCGCAATCACATGATGTATCCCTTTGTACAAAACTAATTGGCCTTTGTGCTTCTGTAGGTATATTTGAATTTGAATATAAATATCTTTCGAAATGGAAATATCCATTGCACGTACTTTTGTTATTAAAAATGTTTCAAAAACTATAATTATTACTAGAGTGTTAAATGCGTCCTGTTTCATTGAACACGTAGAAGATACAAGTCTCAAATATATTGTATAATAAAAGTGATTGAGGCAGAAGAAGATTCAACCCACAAGAAAACATTAGCCATTTCAGCGTTTTACGACCTAGCAGAACCATTACTGCGATGGTATATTAACTGTCAAGCCATAGAAGCATGTAAATTACTCTTGATCATTTCTTCTTCGGTACAATAGTGATCCATAACGCATAAAGATTACCTGAAAGTTATGAGTGGATGAGCTTCTATGAAAAACGCCATCAATTATTGCACTTACTAGGTTTAATTCCTATTTTTAATTTTTCTTCTTTGTAATTTAAAAATATCAAATGATCGTTATCTACGTAAATACCTAGGCCAATTCTATAACAGCAAAATCATTTTCTACTGTCGGATTACCACTTGTCTGATAGAAGATAGCTGGTACAGCTGTCAATAAGCGGATGAGACTCTAGCTCCGGCTAACCTCCTTAGACGGTAGTCACTACCGCAATAGTCGAAATATGTATAATTATTTAATAATAAGTACCTATTCAATTTATGAATAATAATACATTTATATCAGTAACAATAGGTATAAAAATAATAACACAACAAATATAGAAATCTTCTGTGTAATTACAATAATAACGCAGAAATTATTTTTTAGATTCAATTGTTCGCAAATTAAGCAATCACATATTATGACTTAGGAATCAGTGTTCCTCCTATTAATACGAGTATTATGACATAATGTATGAAAATCAAATAAAAAGTGATATGAGAACCCAAAGAGAAAGCTTTGGCAATTAATTGTTCATTAGGATATTTGACTGTAAACTACGAAAAGTATCTAGGTAGGTAATATTGTTGGTATCCTCATTAAACATGAAACACAACATAAGCTTCCCAAATAATCTCATCCTTAATTACTAAGAGGCATCTAAAATAGATAGAGAATTTTAAAATAGAAGCAACATTTTAGAGGATCTGGATATTTACAGTTGATTGGATTTGTTTCGTTTTCCATTGAGAAGCTCCTGAGTTCCAATGGCGAATACCGTACCGTTTTCAGTAAAATACTGCGGTTAACTACAGTACTGACTGCGAGTCTTTCACAAGATGCATCTTAATAATTTCTTTTTATGTGTTTTTTGTTTAAGCACTGATTTATTTATATAGAAATGAAGTAACTTCTTTTAGAAACAAATAGTTCTTATTTCTGTGTAATTTATCGTTCAAATAGTTGTCATCGTCATCCGAGATCCACATGCAAAACAACATTGTAATATTATGTACATTAATCGAACATCATTAGATAGTCATTATTCTGAATCAGATCGATCATGTCGTGCAATTTCAAAATGATTTTAATACCTACTAATGGTGTTAATGCCAAACTGTTTTATTGATTTAGATTGTATTATCGTCCGAGTTGAAGGTGTGTACCATACCAAATATCAGAACAATCAGTCAACAAGGAAGGAAGGGATACCATACCTTGGTAAGGATCGTTTTGATATTAAGATCATTTTGTGTACCTACTTTGCTAGTCAAGATCGATCTGATGCTGACTATGCTCAATATTGTGGTGCTTACCGATTTTGGATAATCGTATATATACCAGAAACAGTACAAAGAGAGAGAGTCAATCCATATAAACATATGTAGAATATCCAACTCTCTTTGAAGAAAAGGGTGAAAAATTCAGTCCTATTTTAAGGAAAGCAGATTGCAAAGCACAAAAGGAATCATTTCATTATACACAGATGACCATCCACAAAAATTCTATCTAAGCATTTCAATTAAATCTTGAAAGGTTTCTTTAGGAATGCTCCCTGTTTAGACAAAGGAGTTACAAAGCCGTTTCAGGTAATTAATCCTGGTGGAATTCTTTCAATCGCAACCAGTCAAGGAAAATAATCACAATTCACTACTGCTTTGACAAAAGATTAAACATTTCTCTTCTCCTTAAGGTATTGCGTAGTATTAATTACTTTTTCTGAAATTATTTCACGCACTTTAGTACCCACTGTTTATTTATTGACAATATTGTAATATCTAGTTACATAATATATTAAGGACGATTATGAAAAACGTGGAGAAACTGAAATAAATTTATAGTGTCTGAGGTAATTATTTTGGAAGCTTCTTGATATTTTTAGATCAAAATAATTTCAAGCGGCAGAGGCTTGATAAATGTTAAGTAAGGTTAGGGACTGGGGAGGAGACTGCTGACGCAAATACTAATTGGTACATGGTTGGTTCAACAAGTCAATAGGACGCATAGGCCAGTGGCCAACGCCCACGTGAGGTGTCTTGCGTGGTCCGCAATTTCGCGACCTCGTAGCAGCTAGCGATGCAGGTTACCTCTTGCTTGAGACTATAGTTTTGACCGTGGTCTGAAGCGAGAGCACGGGGAATTCAGCTACCTTGCTTGGCAAGGTTAAGTGTATTATAATATGAATATTAAATGGGAGGATAACATTTCGCAACGCAACTTTTTACTACTATAACGTTATGATGAGCTACTAGATCAAAAATATAATGTGAACTTGTACTAATTAACCATAATACATATAAAAGCCGCTTAATTGTGCTCATTTCTGCTAGAAAAAGGCATGGGTCTAACATCTAATGAAACGTTATGCCTATTATTTGGGTGACTTGACATAACATATCGGCTGATACAAGTTTTACTACTAGAGAATTATAATGAGCAAAGTTTAGATATCATTATCTGGTTTTTAAATCTGGTTCAAAAAGTTCTCCTATTAAGATATGATTCCGTAGCCGACCGCATACGACAACTGCCGACGCACGCAGCAGATGCGCGTAAATCATTGCGGCTTCTCAACGGTCCCCTTTATCCGAATCGAAGTTTGACAAGTAATGGATACGCTGTAAGTGCTGCATGCGTCGGCAGTTGTCGTATGCGGTCGGCTACGGAATCATACCTTTACTCATACTCACTATTTATGTTAAACATGTCTTGTTATTGCAATTTGAATCATTAGTCTAGTAGTAGAAATGAGTTCGGACATCCTATTACTATTAGATTACTTACTGTGAACTTTTAACCTTTGACTTAGGTACTTACTCCAAAGGAGAAGATACATTTTGTTGGCATAGAACTGTATAAATACTAAATTATTGGAAACTATTTTGATAAAGTAAGGTGTTTATACTGGAGATTGATGGCACTTGGTGGAACTTGCTACACCATATTGAATAAATCACTTGTACTTTTCCACAATTATTTATTTATTTGAACCTTACCGGTTTCACCTTACGGCAAATGCCTGGTGTTGCATACGTCCATAGGCCACGGTAACCACTTTACATCAGGTGGGCTTGTCTGCCACATAAGTGGAGTCATTCACCATCTCGCGATCGTCAAATTCGCGAGCGCGCGCGAGTTGGCAATTTTTGATTTTGAATTATTTTTTCGTCATCATCTCGCGCGCATGCTAAAATACAGTCAGATAAAAAAGGGTCAAAGAAAACATGAAAAGAAAACTAATGTATACTCGCGTCTTTACCTGCATTGGTTGATGCGCTGCGAATGTTTTTTTTTTTCATCTTAGATTTCGATATAGACTTGCGAAGTGAGACTACGCCACTAGGGGGACACGGCCGATATTATGATATCTGTTATGAGTAGCTATGTCATCTTAATATGCGTCGTATGAAATTAGATTTTTTTTTTGCTTATCTTTTACTTTAGGCTGTATTTAAGATAAATTTCATAATGTTTCACATATTAAACTAGTTAAAATATTTACAAGAATAAAAAAAAGTATTTATTGCAATTTTTATTTCATTACATATATTTTTTATGATATTTGTAATTCATTTTAAATTAGTATAGTGTTTTAATGTATATATTTATTATAAAAATATTAAATAAAGCTATTATTTTTGTTCGAATAATTCCTCCTCATCGATTTTTACTGGTAAAGTGCCCAAAAGATGGGCGGCATTGCGCCGTCGGATGTTAAGCTTTTTTTTTATGCCAAACTAATTTCGTATCTTTTTCAAAGATCGTATATTTTCCACAACCTTTTTTTTATTAGACAGTTTTTATTATTATTTAAGCATCGTGTTGTAAAATATAATTCAAGAATAAAATATACCTAATCGATTACTATAAAAAACGATTAATTATTTCCCACGCTTCCCCAAAAGCGATTTCAGGAGTATTTTTTTACTGTGAATCCCTTAAAGTAGGTATATATGTTACGGGCAACTTGAGAAATCTGTTCCCTATGAATAGTGACCGGCCTGTATACATAATGCCCTTCTCACATGGGCAATTTGATAAAATTTCATTTCTAATTACTTTTCCCGGTCAGTATGAATCCTCAATATTATGCCCTTGCTTTGGGCAAAATGATAAAAAAATTTAATGAAGTGTTTTTGTTTATTAACGTTAAAAAAATACCTAACCTAACCTGGGGTGTGGGATATATACCAGTACAGTGCAGTAAAATTTTATGCATTTAAGTTAAGATTGCCGTTTAGTAAAAATGTGGCAGCCTTTTGTGTTTTTTATGTATTGTGGAGGTAAGTTTTACATTTAGCTTAGGTATAAAAGCTATACAAATAAAGAAAATTGAATGTCTGTAACTTTAAAATAACAGCTTTTTAACTGAAATTGTAACACACAAAAAGATGGATAGACAGAGTTACTTTCGCATTTATATTATTAGTATGTATACGAGATACCTATTTTTTTTAATTTTGTGAACTGTCTACGGATTGTTGGCTGCGGATAGTCTCCAAAGTGGCTGAACCGATTCTGGAAGGACGTCTCGTAATATATTATCTCGTAGTATTTATAACATATATATACATTTCTTTATAACATACAAAATAATAGCTTCTTTCACGTCCATTTTCTAAGCTCTGCCGAAACAAACTGACAAACTCTCGCAAAACGCGGTAGCGCTTATACCTCGGGATCGGGACCCGTATCTTAGACCTGAATCACGAGACTAACGAGGTCCTGGCTCCCGCCGTAGCACCTCATGCTATCCTTAAAAGACACATTTTAGGTGCAAGATATAATGTTCCGAGTAACCACTGACCTCCGTTAACGCGCGTTACATGTGAAGCTAGCCTAAAATATCCTGTACATTTAAAATAGGTACCTAATTTAATCTATTACAACGTTTTTGTAGCTGACTGTACACAAATACGTCATATTTTCACAAACGCGCGAGTTAATGACACAAAAATAATTCAAAATCGAAACTTGCCAACTCGCGCGCGCTCGCGAATTTGACGATCGCGAGATGGTGAATGACTCCATAAGTGGTATAAAAATAATGATTTAATCCATTGGACTTCCTCTCATTTATTCTGAAGCTTTTATTTAAAGATTCAAGTTAAACTAGAAATAGATTCAACGAACTCTATTATCACAGTATGATAGCAATTAGTTAACCAACAATAATCATGTGATATCTAAACAAAGCAACATTTTTTATCATTGTCTGCCACTGGTGTGAATTCTGAACAATATTGCCCTATTTGAAAAAAAAAATACACAATATTATTAAGTTGCTCCACAAGATGGTTATTTTATGGCTATGCTACGTTCCAATAAATGTCACAAAATTACCAAATGAGTAATGTAAATAATAAAGAGAAGCAAGTACCTATCAAAAATATTTTACAAGCATATTGTGGCTGCGGAAAGCCATTGAGGTTTCTTTTTCTTGGGTCATAACTCGAGTAGTATATTCAGAGTACTAACATCGAGTAATACCAACTGTTTCCACGTCGCCACTCAGTAGATACCTTTTAAACCAGAAAATGGATGGTACAGAGAAGTTATAAAAAGAAATACGACATTCCTCGTCTCTGTTTATTACCGTACATTAGTTATACTGCTTCCGTAGTGTCGTCTCGGCATGAAATGGGAACTAATGAGATTTTGATGTTTTTTTGACTATGCTTTTATTTTGCTCGGTAACTTTAAGATGTTGTTCGAGGCCACTTTGACACTAGTTGTAGTATTTTAATTGTATTAACAGCCAGAGTAAGTATACATGACAATTGAGCTCCTGCTTTCAATGACTTATCGCTCATTTCTATTGTTTTATGATTTCATTTTACATCATTATTACGTTAGAATCAAGTCCTGAATAATATATTCAGGCATTTTCAGTCGACGACTACTATTTTTTTTCTTTTTTTTTATACCACTTAGGTGGCAGACAAGCACACGGCCCACCTGATGGGAAGTGGTCACCGTGGCCTATGGACGTGTGCAGGGGAGTCACACTCGCGCTGCCGACCCTGAAGAAACCTTCTAATGCCCTTCTTGAAGAACTCCATATTGTAGTCGCTTGAGAAAACCACCGCAGGGAGTTCATTCTACAGCTTGAGTGTGCGTGGGATGAAGTTCCTCTCATCCCGCACAGTGCGCACCGTTTCCGGACTCAATGTGTGAGGATAAATTCCCTGCCTGTGGCAAGAGGTGCTACTGCTTGCTATTTGCACATTCAATTACCCCAGTGCCCCGAGCACAAAAATCTATGATAGAGCATTGCGACTGGCCGCGTGCCTCTGTGAACCTGTCTATGTGAAGCCTGTCAATCACAATGCTCCATTTTATCTGTACATTTACGTTAAGATTACGATAGTTTTTCATGCTAGGGGTACTTGAAGTCAGTACATTCGCAGATTGACGGATGAGGCTCTAGCGCAGGTTAGAGGTCAGACAGCCGTAAAGCCAAGATAAGTCAAATTTCGGGAAAGAGTAAGAGAGCGGATAACGGGCACCAAAGCAGAATAGTGTAACCGAGACTAAGACTGTGATGATAATGATCAATGAATTAATGAAAGAGAAAGTCAAATAAATAGAAAATATTAGCATAAGGATCACATTCGGTTTTACTACGACAATTAATCAGGATAAGGAAACAGGTTGGCAATGAAATTATTCTTACAAAATAAAGTAATCGTCAGTTCTTTGAGGCTAAATATATTCAAATTCATTATAAAATAAATCTGACCACATAAATACCTACCGGCATAAAACGTACTGATAAATTCAAATGAGTTTTGTTTTTCTTCAACAATTAAAATTAATTGGGACTTAATTGCAACAGTATTTGTTTCTCTTATATTTAGATACCCAGTGTTCTTCCTATATTAAAGCTCATTTAGACTGTGAAAGTTTTTCGCACGTTACAGTTCTAGAAATTGTACGCTACTATCACTAGCAATAATCACCAAACCATTATCGTATGAAAACGTTTACACACAGGCAAACACAAAGTTCTCGCCTACGATTATATCACACGAGATTCGCAAGTGACATATCGCCTTATGTCAAAATACGATAATTGCTTTAAAATTCTGTTTAGATGAACCCTATCAATATTCAATTGCGAGGCAATTCTCGCCAGTGGCGTGGCAATTGTTTTTGTGAATGTTTAGACGAAGCAACTTTTTTCTGTCCTTTCGATAATCGTATCTCGCAGGCGAGAATCTTCCCTCGTTTATTGAACACCACAATATTTTATACAAAGAAAAGTCTGTCGAGTCCCTAATAAATTTACAAATAAGATATATCAATAAATATTAGAAATAAGCTGCGCGGCCTATAGTTTCACCCCGGTGAAATTATAGCATATTACCATTATCTGTTCTGTGATTTTACCATGAACTTTCCTTAAAAATGTCTACCATACAAAGCTTATTTTGACAATAACATACACAAAATAAAAATAACTTGGTGCAGCAAGTCGATGACTCTGTGTATAAAAATCGAATATTTTGTAAAAGCGACAGAAACATTGGAGCATGTCTGCCGACACTTTCACGTAACTAGCAAGACGCGAGAGATAACCTTTACTTGCTTCAGTGTTGCAAAGGCTTATAGACTACGGTAACAGTTTCTCATTTGATGGAAAGTGTACTTGATTGCTGGTAAAAAAATAAAATAAAAAAAAGTACAATAACCTCGAAGCTATGGATGTAACGCTATATCAAGCGCAATAAGTATGTTACCTCGGAGCAATCTATTGTCTTTACTTCCTTTCAGAATATCGCCCGCCCCCCGGAGCGTGTTTCGATTTATTGTGTTTTTCTTGGTGAAAAACACTAACAAATCTTTTCAATATTAGGTTTCTTTTACATTATTAGAGTTAGGTGTATGTTTTACGTCCTTTATCAGCGTTTTAGTGATATATGTGTACTTTTGATAAGTACAATTGAGTGTAAAAAATATTCTCTGATTTTGGCAATCTTAACAGTATCACATCAGACGGTGAAGTTTAGTAAATTTGTCTGCTGCAATTGCTGATATACCTTGGGACACGTACTCGTATCTCGGGCCTAAATCGTGCCACAAAATGAAGCCTTGGCGCACGTGGATTGTTTTGTAATAGTCTACGCTTGGTGAATTTGAGCTCTTCCACTGCAGTAGCACCCCATGCTATCCTCAAAAGACACATAAGAAGCGTTTACTGCCTGTGTAGGGCACATCACCACCACCGATATGAAGTATGGTTGACGGAAGTTTGATTTAGGGATTAGGTAGATATAGACTATAATGTAATTCTAGACATTCTTCGAGAATAATGGCTGTGAAAGTAAAGAATATAAGTAAGTTTCAGAACATTCGTATTACAAACAGCAATTTATAGTTTGCGCACATTGGTGCAGGTGAGCATGTCTTGTTTGACGTGCGCTCAACGTTGTCCTCTATGAAGCTCCATTAATAATTTAGAACTCTTAATGAAATTATAAAAACTCCACACCGTGCACTAAATGATATTTATAACTGCACCAGCGCGAAATCTGAACTAATTTGCTTTTAAACAAACAAAGGAGATGGGGAGGCTTTCATACATTCTTGGGCCAAAAATGTAATAAGATGAGGGTGGTATCAATTAAGAGCATATAAATTATTAAACCATCCCTGAAAATTCTGCAGATTTTGGATATCTGAGAGCAGAGTTATAAGAGATTTAGTAAAAGTGAGGTTATGCAAGAAATTGACATTTTAGAACTGTGATTTCTGTGGTGTTTTAATAGAAAGTGGTCATTTTTTTTATCTTAAAATACTTTTAAATTGTACTGTATTATATTTCACTCAGGGACAATGTACGAAAACTTACAAAGAGATTTTAAAGATATGGAGTACAAGGATGTTATGTTAAAAAAAAACACTTTAAATAATAATTATTTTTTATTCTTCTTCAATAATAATTAAAGTATTGTCTAAGAAGTGCGCAGGTGGAAATATATTACCTTATTTACTTCATTTTCTATGCCACAATTCACACAGAGATCCATGTCAAAATCCAAAATACCGAGCAAAACTCAAACAAGTAAACAAGTTTATCATTGTACTCTAAGGTAACCAGGAGCAAGCTGAGAAGTCCGTAATGAGAAATCACTGTTATGGGAATATAATCAAGAAATCAACTGGAAATACTCAAAACGCAGAAGTCAATTGATCATTGGATTTAAACCAATAAACTGATACAGCATACTGATATAGCATACTTTTGTACATATTTTATAAACAATTGTATATCCCATAAGCCGTGTAAATATACAATTTTTCGATAAAACAATTAATTTTGAAGATTGAATAAATAAACTGATTGACTGAAAATGGAGCTGTCAGCTGTCACAGCTTAAAAATACAGTTGATAAACACAAGAAATAATTAATCGATTAACGGAAATCGATTCAGAATTTATTTTTATTACACTATTATTTGGTATTTTAAATGGTTATTATTATTATAATGATTAAGTTTTGTTCACTCTGATTGATTTAATATCAAATTGTGATGCAAGTGTTTTAATACGCAATATTGTTTAAATAATTTTTAGTAATCGATATTTTATTTTGCTAGTGGAATAAACTTAGTTTTAAGATTACTCGTCTTCCAGACTTTCAATTGAGCTGGTTTTTTAATATTTTGAAATAGAAAAAAATACCGCTTTTTTTAAGTCATATCTCAACTCATTACAATTTTGGCCCAGAAGTCCCCGTCTCCTTTATTTTCATATTCAACTTCATTATCTCCATGTACAATATGTACATATTTTCGATCATGTCTATTTTACTCAACCTGAATGATCTGACTCATTCAGAGAAATACTATACTTAAAATATACTAGTATTTAATATAATTTATAGGAAGGCGTAGGAGGGAAGGTAGTCGTCCTTTCCGTTTTATTTTTTTTCTCCGTCCACGCTAGTGACACCAAATTGCACTCCAATTTGATCAACTTGCCTACCTAAAAATGTTATCGCTGCTCTTGTCATTAAGATACTACCCAAAAAGCTAAAATCTTTATTAATAAGTGACGAGTCTTTATGTAGCGTTTACATTAATGTTGCCACTTAATATGATCCTCTCAGCGTCGTAACGGTAAATTGAGGTATTAAACAACGGTGTAAACCAGCTCTTTAGCATTTATCGACGCATACTTTATTAGGTTTGTGGGTATAATCACTAGCGATATAAAAATCCTTTTGTAGATAACAATATTAAGAATATTATATTATTATAATATTTATATTGTACAGTAATAACTCAGTAATAACTCACTCAAAAGTTATTTACTAAAGAAATCACCACCTCAGAAGTTCTCCCATGTATGATCCAATCCTCATTAGCAAAATCAACAACATTAATCGAAAAGCTCCTGAAATTTGTGAGCAGCCGTTGTATAACAAACGTAGCATTGTGTACAAAGAAACAATATTGCGGTTGTTTACAAACTGCGGCTTGTTTCGCGTGATCCACCCACTGTCTAGCTCGATACTTTGCATTAAATGTCCACGCAAACTCAGCAGCGTAATGTTCTACGAAATTTATGTTGTGTTCTTATGAATGTTTAGAAATTTTAACAATACACAAATATTTCATATTTTTGCATAGTTACTATGAGCCTTGATGATACAAAAACTTTTACTATTGCCGTATAAGAAGTTCACAATGAGGAGTGCTCTTACACCACATTCCGCTTTCATCTAAGGACAGAATATTTGACATGAAAACTATGTTCATAATGTAGACGTAGATAAATGTATCTACGTTAGAGCTAAGCAGTTTAAAAACCAATAATGTTATAATTTTTAAAGGTTCTACAAAAAATGTGCCATTTTTTCTAAAAAAACAATTGTTATAGCCAGAAAGTTTATTTAGAAACAGTTTCAAAATGGGAAATCTTTCTAAGATTTTATTTATTGAAATGAGACAAGTAACGTCACAAATGTTAGCTAGTCCAAAATAAACAAGTATCAAATAAACGAACATCACAATAACTTCTGAAAAGACAGTTATCAAAACAGTATTTTAATAATAGAAAAAGTGTAATGCGGCGACAAAAAGAGCTACATAACATTTTAGGTTGTCAGCATAATCCGTGAATCTTGTGAAAATACGAAAAGTACCCTGAGCCTCTGGTATCACGAAAATGTATTTATTTCGCCGAGACAAAATTAAATACTAATATATTCAAACTGCTTTCTTGTGTTTATTTAGAATTATGTTTTTTACGGTGTGCGTGTGCCTACATTACAAGCAACATGTACTCTAATAAAAACTTACATTTTGATAGTGATTATCTTTTACGTGGGACGGAATACAATGACTGGTGAAATGTGGGTTCACCTCTGCCTAAAGATAAAGGCGTGATTATATGACTATAATATTGATAGTGATTGTGTTTCCTTACTGCATATCAGGATTTTAAAATGTCTTTGTGCAAACGCCTTCATCAGTTTTAAGAGCTATAAAGTTATTTATTCATACAATTGTACTTTTTTTTGGTGTTTATTTGTTTACCAGTTCATGGGTTCAAACGACAATAGACCTGTAATGATTTGAATAACTGTGGCTGTGTGGTTTCACAAATTGCATATAGTTTCAGCTGCATGGATATCGTAGTGGTTTAAATGGTATCCTAGGCAATTATCAGTGTGTCAGTTGTTGTGTTATTCTTTTTATTAGAATTCACGCATAATTATTATTATATCTAATGAAAGAGTTTGGCGAACTTGTACCCATTAATTGGTACGCGATGGTGACTGTACCTATTACCCTAGAGTTAAATAATTACCAAGGACAAAATATATCCTGTATTATTAATGTTTTTTCATGAACATCTGAATCGGCTTAATGAGATTACATGGCTGGTTAACACTGTCCATACCCGATTGACCAAAAAGGAAGGATAGTATTGTATATCACGTGTATATTTTTACAGCCATTTCTTTACCATCACGATTTCCTTTTCATAATTCCTTTGGACACAAAATCAGCAACAAACTTTTGGTTTCCAATCCACTCAGATTGATTCTAATGACAGAATCTATGAATGTCACTTTGTTATCTCCCACCATGCCTAGTCTTGCAATTTCTAATAAATTATATGAGTTATCCACAGATATCTTAGTTCTAGGGGTATATTAATTGTACCTGTTAATTAAACGCTTGAAGTCCTTATGATAACCTTATTCTAGTTACTTTATGGTTATCCTTCTAAAACTATACCGACCCGACTGCAACACGATATAGTATGAAATCGTATTTACTTTATAATAATAGGTATTATGTTTGAGTGCGTAGATAAGATATAATGAGTAACGAACATATTGCATTATGAATAATATATGCTTGGTCTAAAATAAAAATGATTCCATATTTTCCTAACGAAGTGACTCTGTCTATATAGTCTCCTAAGCATAGTGTATCAATCAATCAATTAGCTTATCGCAGTCCATTGCTAGGCGTAGGCCTCTCACAATGTGTACAACATGTAAAGTGTTCTAAGTACATTGTAGCATTTCTTCTTTTTCAAAATGGTATGGTGTACTCAACAGAGTTAAAGCCCTATGGGTTTCATAATTATAGAGACATAAATAGGACTGAGCTGAGCAGATTAGCTCATAACAATGAGCTCTAAATTAGAATTTATTAAATACTACAGCACTGGTTTCACATTCATCACAGGTTTTGTATAAAAAGGAGCCACAGTGCGGGTTTTTCCGTAGTGACATAATATCATTCTTTGATCACAAGCCTTACCAATTATGAACACAGTGCTAAATGTACAGTTCATGAAACAATTTCAATTTTACGTTTCTGTCTTGTGTAGTAACAGCCCTACTGCCAGTAACATAATAATAATAATTATGATGATTCAACAGTAGTATTTTCTGGATGAACGAAATTTTTGGTTTGTGTGGCGAGCAATGCTTGAATTCACCATTGTCTTATGCTTTAAACTTTTAATTCCATGAATTTGCTCACACGTCCTTTACATAACATAAAATATACTTACGGAGTAAACAAAGCCTCTACCTGTCACCTAAATACGGTCCACAAAGAGCTATTTAGGTAACTGAAGTGCACTAAAGGTTTAATTAATACACAGCTGAAATTAGAATGTCATTTTGTTTATTACACATTTAACGATAACATTGCGATGTAAAGCCATTTTCAGACCATTCATCATAATATTTATGTTCACAAAAATACAGTAGGTATAAAAATCACTTTGCAGTTAATAAAATAAATCATCTCTATTTACCACCGTTATCATACAGAGAGGAAGCGGCCTGAGTAACTGTGCACTGTGATCCTCAATGAGTCCTAACATTGCACATTGGGGCTGGCAGTATGAGATCGATACCCAAAACTCAATTTTGAAATTGTAGGAACATTTTTAAACTCGGTTACATCATTGTATTTAGAGACCATAATGCATGCATTCCTTACATTAACTCCTACCATAAGATTAGCAGTTACCTAAGAAAAATCAGCGTAACGAAACGCTTCGCGCTGTCCAGGCATGAATAGACTCTAGCAAGAAACTTAGCAGGGTCTTTTTTTGGTCTATTTACCAATTTTTGAAGCGTCGGTAGCTTAGTGGTTAAGGAGTCGGCCTTACGATCGAGAGGTCCCGGGTTCGAATCCTGGCCATTACACTACCGACGTGAACTCACTCCTAGCACAAGCAATTTAGCTTAGTTGGAGGGGTTAACGGGAATATTAGTAATTTCGGTTGCTAATATTCTTTCTAAAAAAAAATAAAAATTCTAATCTATTGTTTACTTCTAATCTATTTTACAATGATTTGTTTGAGTAGCATAGTTTAGTAAACAGATTATTTTCTAAGCTTGTTTGTGTTCTAAATAGGTATTCTTGATTTTTTTATTATTATTAGGCTCGCATTTGATCATTTCACCTATTTCGTGAATGGCCCTTTTGGTAAGTTTACTTTTAAATTATGGAGCTTGTTGTAAAAGCATATAAAGATACCCTGCAATGAATAATAATTAAGTACTGATCTCACAAGATATTTTTATTCTATTTGAAACTTAAAAAGTTCAATGATTTTTCGAACATACGTAAGTTTTTTGAAAAAATATAAGTGTGTTGAATCTAATATCTCGTAATCTTCATTTACTAGTCATAAGTGCAATCAGTTGGGGTTATTGTAAATATATTAGGGAACCTTATTTATTCTATACATAATTATAACATCTATAATAAGTATAGTTACTGTATTCATATCTAAGCATTCGATCAATAGGCGCTAGGTAAGATCATATATAGGTATATATTGTAGTTAACAGTCAACAGTAGTAGTAAACCTTTTTTCTATACCTATTAATAATACTAAACATAATTACGGAGTTTTATATTTTTTTTACGCCGTGAAATATATTTACAAACGTTAAGTACCACATCTTCTTTTTTATCTATGACCTGATCATACAATAAATAAAATGAGTCAATCAATTTAACTACTTATACTAATTTGTAGTGTAATAGTAACGTAATATATAATAGAAACAGTTACTAGAGTATTCTAATTCTATTTGTATTAATTCAGTCTCTATATTTAATGTCGGTCACACGCCTCTTACGTTCTGTCTTTTCTTTTATATATAAGTATAACAAATCTGGAAGCCATGTTGCTAACAATATAAGCAGCAACACATTTTGTGCTGAAATGCAAGTAATGTAGCTACCTGTATAATCTCTGATCCAGCCGAGAAAATATCCAACAGGAGGTGCTATTATACCCATTGATAACATACCTAAGCCGACTGCAGAAGGTACTTGTTCCAATTTACAGTTTTCTGATATGGCAATGTTCTTGTTGACGACGGTCACACTTCTAGCAAGACCGTAACATATAGATAGGGTTATTAAAGCTGTTAAATCTGTCTGGTACGCTAGAACTGAAAATAAAATTAGTGTTCACTTTAGAAATAGGTTTTACAAGGACTATATATTATAAGGAAGGCGGGAAAAGGAGATCTGAAGGTTCTTGTCATTAAGGAGTAGCTCCGTAGGTATTGTGTTATCAATAGCAAAACTTCTTTACAGTAATCTCGAGAAGTAGAAAATGTAGATAATAAGGCGTCATGTAGACTGGGAGAGTTTCTTCGTAAACAAGATACGATTATCGAAATGACAGAAAAAGTTACTTCGTCTAAACATTCGCAGAAGCAATAGCTCGTTAATCCGTCTAAACAGAATTTTCAAACAATAATCGTATTTTGTATGATATAATCGTAGGTGAGAATTTAGTACATATTTGCCTGTATGTAAACATTTTGATACGTTAATGCTATGGCGATTAGGTATTGCTAGTGATAGTTGCGTACGATTTTTTGGACTGAAAATTGCAAGAAACTCTCCCCGTCCAAATGAGCCCCGGTTTCACATGATACTTTACTTTTTAAATAATATGACGTTTAGTGTAAACTTACTTTGTCTACTTATAATCACACAAGTAGCGGCCAAAATAAACATCCATCGGGCTTTTATTTTAAATTTATCTTGAAACATCGGAAAGACAAGGCGACCTATCATATCAGCACCTGCTACTGCTGACATACAAGTTGCTGTTTGATGCTTATTCAACGATGCAGCGTTCTGAAATTAGAAACTTTTTAAAATAACTTTTTGACGTATTCCATTTGACCATAAATATTCCATAACCAGGCGTCTCTGAATATGAACCGGGGGAGGGGGGACCTGTTTATGCACTGCATATTTGAAAGATATTTTGTAAGTTAAAATGTAATAATATTCAAGGGTGACATTTTTACTTATGAAACTATAAAAGGTGTAAAATTAAGGGGTTATAAATCAAGGGCTCATAAAAGCTGTGGAAAGCATGAATTAATTTACACCAACCCTAAATTTTCAACAATACCAAGCTTTCATTTTTCCAAAAATGTATACTATTAAGGTTGTTTGAAAATATTGTGGTAAATAAAAGTAGAACATAAAAAATAAATCTATAGGAAAACACGGTACCTGCAAGAACAAAGGATACAATAAACTGAAATTCACTATGGAAGTGGTGGTTAGCGCTGTTCCCACTACGATAATAATGAACCTTGGATCAGATAAAAGTGCGATTCCAAATAAATCATACAGCCTCCTTAACAGCCCTGGTTTCTTTTCTGTTTCAACAATTGGGTTTACTGTAACAATAAATTCACGTGATTAAATCGGATTAAATTTTTAAAGTGATTGACGTTTTGGAAGCTAGGCCTATTTTTGTTTAATTCAATGTTTAACTATTTGTCAAAACTCTATTAGCCGGTTTCCGAATTCAAAAATTGAAAGAGTCTCTCCACTTATTATGCACTGTGTTTATGTAGGCATAGATGAGACTCCACTTCAATTTTTCTTTCAGAAACCGGCCATATAACTTTAAATGAATTCTAATACTTGGTGACGCACATAAACTTAAATTGACACTAATTTGCGTTGTTTACCATCTAGACCAATTGTTTTTGGTTCATTTATTTTGCCATAATTTTTTTCTTCACTGACATGACTTCCATTTTCATTGACAAGATACATTTCCACTTTTTGTTTATTCATTTTTGAGATATCTTCGTCTAAAGGAATCATTTTTACCACAGCAATATCATCTTGTTCCTTTTCTAATAAATTTATTTTTTCGTCTACTATCACCTCCTCTACGACTTTTTTCATGTGACGTTCCACGGGCTGTAGAAGCATGCATCCAGCTACCTAATTACATAAGTTTTTAGTTTTTAATATTATAAGGTACTATGATGCCATTTTTACCATCTACAAGAGAAGAAAATCCAAAAATACAAAAAAAATATTACCCCATGTAAACTTAAAGATGACAAAATCATACACGTTCCACGAAACCCATAATTTTCCAAGAGATATCTTGCTAAATGTGGCATAAACATCTGTCCTATATTTGTGCCAACAGTTCCAAGTCCCACAGCTCTGCTTTTTTTCTCTTTAAAGTAGCTATTTATAGCAACAAATGATGAGTTGAAAATAAAATCTAAACCTAGTCCTGAAATAAATGCAAGCATCATTTAAACGTAGGTATCATTACAATATTTCCAAGATTTATGAATAATTAAGTTTTGTATTAGAATAGTTTTGTCACTAAATACTAATTTGTATTTTAAAATAATGGAATATATGGGAGAGGCCTATGTCCAGCAGTAGACTGCAATAGGCTAATTGATGCGAGGCATATGGAATCGTAATACTTAATCTACAAAAAATAAAAATAACCGTCTCACCTAATAATACTCCGTAAGCAATCGTTAAATGCCATATATTTGTAGAAAATCCACTGAAAAATATCCCAGTGGCACAGAACGATGCTCCCATGACCGCTGTGAATCTTGGTGATGTGAGTTTGACTATGGCACCGGCTAAAGGCCCACCAAAATTTGAGACAAACAAATTTGCACTAAGTACTAAAGCTGCACCCTGAGTTTCGTGTCCCATCGCTTCCAATGCATCCCCATATAATAAACTGAATAATGATATCATTGGTGTGTTAAAAATCTACAAAAAGGAAAAACGCTGTACCAAAAATCTTTGATGTTGAAGATTAGGTAAACACTCATGTCTATAATATACTCTGTATTCAATCTCTCTCTGGGATATAGCGATGGGGTTCGAGTAGACTTGACTGGTATAGAGCGAAAAATAAAAGTAAAAAGAACTGCACCATTTACTATAACAGTGAAGAATAGAATACAGTATCGCTACTTAATATTGCAAAATTGTGTATAATTTGGATTCAGTGATTAATCAAAGACAGCGAAATAATTAATTAACATCAATTGTGAGTTGATGACATGAACAAACTCACACATTATCTGATTGGTTGACTGTGGTAAGAATTAATAAAATTTAAACACTTACCGACATTTACTTCTTTTATGTATTTATTCTATGTCTTATTGTACACAGATATAGAGAAAAAAACAATTACCAGAAGAAACAGTAAAATGCGCGGCCTTTTAGGCTTCAATACGTCCATGACGTTATATAATATTCAAATTGGTACTGACATTACTGAGAGCTGTTCCTAATAACACCATCCATCCCCAGCCTCCATCCGGGGGTACAAACTTGATTATTGTCTTCGTTTTCAATGGCGAAATCAGTGAGTTTTTTACCGTCGACATATCTATATAATTTACCACTAAATTAATGAACTCTGAGTTTCTTCTTTGTTTTTCCTGTGGGAAAATTAACATGTTTTATATTTTATATAATTCAACTCCAGCTGCTGAAGAGATCCACTTATAAATTATGGATTAAAATTTTGTAAGGGCACATTGGATTCATGTTGCCATGTAAACCTAAATAAGAAAATCTTGCTATTCACTGAGGGATCCTAGTGGGTACCTACTTTAGAATTCTCTGGTGGATCATAGTAGAATAGCAAGACTTGTCGGATTTCTGAGGAATCCATTAAGTGGCATACGTAACGTAGAAACGTGTATGTACCTATACGAAACCACTAGACAAATATAGGAGCTATAAGGAAAAAGTGACAGTCAGTAATTAGTACGAGTTACATGTTCGTGCAAATTATTTTTATCAGGATGAAATATTATGTGGTTTTAAGTTAGGTTTTGGCAGATATTAGATATATCTGCAGGAACCTAAAACACCTTAATAATACCTTAATAAGTATTACTTATAACAAGGACACGTTAGTTTTAAACTATTACGTATTTTGAACTAAAACCACAAATTACTCAAAAGTTTAACATTTTTCATTCACAATGTAGTCGGGTCAAATTCAAATGAATGGTTCGTCATGTTGTCATGTTTACATTACCGTTTTATCACGCATGCGTATCTGTGCTATTATTATGTCAAGCATGCAAGCTTGACAATATTATGTAAACGATTTGTTTGAAAACGAGTGTGTCACATCTGGATATAGGTATCTCTAGAATTTCAATATTTATCTCCATGTAAGAGACTATCGTATTACTATACTCACTAAAATAAGAGATAAGCAGACACGTTTTACACACTCACATTTTGGCAGCTGTTTTAGACCTTATTTAATAGAGTTCATTTTCTATTGGAATCAACTATATTTTAAGTCAACATTAGCATGTTTACATTAAATCCTGCTAAATATTGATACTGTTGTCAATGTAAATGCTTTTTAAATATGACTAATGTATAAATAAACTATTTTGAGCTGTTGGGTTTGCAGGTTTGTAATCAAAGCTCAGAGGATAACAGCCAATGTCAATACAATAGATAGTAAAACAATTAATAATGATCTCTGATGCTACACGTGTCGTCGTCTAGTTTTGTACCTTAGTAGTCGAAAAATTTATACCCACACATGCTATGTATGAATGACTTTTAAAACTCTAATAGATCACTTGACAATTTAAATCAAAATCATGCAAACTGTGAAGGTATGTGTAATTAAACTATAGTCAATTCAAACAACTTACGGTTAGAGCATAACAGTGAGTATGCAAGTCTACAACACTGACACTGAACACTGCAGCATCGATGTTACGAGTATAGAGAACACCACAAACACCAATTTAATTATATTATTTTATCAAGGAAAGAGAGCTATTGATAAAAACGGTGATCTTCACTCTTAGATTGCAAGAACACACAATCTACAAGATATCAACATGTTATTCAATAAAGACAGTTTTGAGGTTACGTTTATATTGTGACATTTGTATGGCATGAGATTGATGTGCAGCTGGCGGGCAGCGTGTTGCCTCGACTACACCGCCGTCACGCGACTGAGCTCTCTGTGTGTGCGTAATATCTTGTTATTGAACTACCACCACAGTATAATCTAATGCACTACGTAACAGGCATATCAGCGGCAATTTCAATTGGAATTATAAAGTGTACGCATGATGCGATCTGAGTTATGTAGCAGAAGAAACACAAACGGTAATGTATTTTAAGTTGATTTTTACATTAACAGATCAGGTAAGTATTTCTGATTTTACTTTACTACTATTTATTAATCTTCTGCAAATGTAAAAGTAATAAAATATAAAAATGTTCATATTTTTAGAAAAGGTTAAGACAAGATTATTATATAAGTACACAGACACACTGACGCCGGCCTGTCTCTCTCGAAAGTTTAGGCAGCGGTATGAACTATATGTAACTATATCTATTGGGCACATTTCCAGGTTCCGTCTGGTTATACCTCGGGACACGTATCTTGGACGTAAATCGCGAGACAAACGAGGCTCTAGCGCCCGCGGATTGTTTTATAATAATCTATGCTTGGTGAATTTGAGCTCGCCACTGCAGTAGCACCCCTATGTGTGCTATCCTCAAAAGACACCCATAAAACGTGTTCTACGCGTACAGATATATGTATACACATTTAGTTATTCATTTTTATATTATAGAGATGTCTCTATAATATAAAAATGAATCTAAATATGTTGCTAAGCGCAAATCTCGAGAACAGCTGAACTGATTTCACTAATAATTTTTTTAGAATAATCCTTGAAGTACGAGGATGGTTCTCACGGAGAGAAAAATTTAAAAAATTGTCTGAAAATGTCTAAAAACAAAATTTTTCTATACTCCCATACAAACGATTCGTAATAATACTTAAAAGTCAATTTGAATTTTAATACCGTACCTTAAAGTTCAAGTATTAGTAGAGAGGTTCTGGGAAGGCAAAATAATTGAGTGACGTTAGTATCGTGTGAATATTGATATAGTCAAGTTAGGCGGTACGAAATTCACGGGATCAGCTAGTATCCTAATAGAAAAGCTGAATAATATTGTTTGATTCGAAAGTTCTCTTCCTTTCACATAATAGGACAGTTTTATTGTGATTACATTTAGACTCCGTAGTTTAAGTGTTAAAGTTAAAATTACTTAGAAACTCACAGCTGATTTCTTTAAGTGATTTAAAATTATGAATTACTAAAATTTATATTAAGAAATAAGAATTATGAATTACTATTAATTTTAAAACAGCTATAGAAATCAGCTGTGTTGCTAAATCATTCTAAACTATTCCTACCTGAAGTACTCGAGAACAAAGTCTCAATTGTCCTTACTCATTCAAGTGCAGCTGTCCTTTATGCTGTGACTAATAAAATTGTCCTTTATGCTGTGATGATTTGATGTCGCGGTAATGTGCGGTTGTAAAACTAACAAAGATTGTATGCATCCAACTTTAGCACCGGTCGGATAAATTGTGTTCATCTAACAAAGAGATGTACTCGTAACGGCATAAATGATTGTATCGTGCGGACTTCCCTTTTTATTAATAGAGACCTTACAAATGTTTGTACTGCAGGACAATAAACGAGTTCCTTTTAAGAATTTTATTTTGATACTTTCAAATTACTAGGTACTATTATTGAACTTTAAAATTGTCGGTTATTTATTACAATACAATATTTTAATAGTAATTCATATGAAGTACTAATAAGTATCTTCTATTTATCTATTAATTAACCTACATATTGCAGTCCACTGCTGGACGTAGACCTCTCACAATATGTGCCACGTCTACCGATCCCCGATCGCAGTTTCGTTACGGTTTGGTTACTTTTCAATATGGTTCAAGGGAACTAAGATGGTGGTTGGGTCTGTTTAGGTGTGCAAGTTATCTCAATTTTTTTTTCTTTATGAAGTAATTTTGGTTTATCAAATCTTAAAATAATAATGGTTGGTTTTATTATCCGTGCTCGCATACTTTGTTCAGCGTTGACGTTTTAGGTACTTTGACACCACTGCCAATGCTTCGCTTGGTTTGACCAAACTTACAGTCATACAATGTCGTGCAACCCGTTTATTTTACAGGCCCCTGCATCATGTAGAAACGCTTATTCGTACTTGGCAGAAACATTAAACTTACCTTCATTGGCGGCTTGTTAATTGAAGTTCGCTTCAAGATGTAGTCAGTCTTATTAGTGACCCAAAACGAAAGGCTGGCGCTTGATAGTGGCGGACGTTTTTGGGATCTGTGACATAGGAGCAGGCTGTTTTTAGAACTTGTTGCTTGCAGAACTTACTTGAAGTCTTGCTTATTCTACCGGTATAAAACTGTGGTACTAAGTTTAATGTATAAGGAAGTTTATATATTTTATTTTATGTGTATTTATAAACATACGATTTTATTATTCTACCTAGTCTTGTTATTTAAATACCTATTGTACCACAAGCTATATACAATGAGCACTTACTTAGTTCGTCTTTACATATCTTGTCATTTAATTTATCTTTATATCTTATTTACCTGTCGCTGTATAGTCTATTCTAAGATTATTTTTAAGACATGGCTTTAGCCGAGAACTCCTTTGTACACATTGACAATATACATACACATACAGTATAGCTTTTTTTAATTTTTAAATTAGCTATTTCTGTTTCTGTTAATTTAAAAAATGAATAATTTTAAGTACAGGTATTTATTTAAAGAATGATGCCCACTTTCCATACATCCGTTGACCTGTCATTACATTTTTAAAATGCTATCGTATTACTGTACTGGTATCATTGATGAATAGATACTGCATCTTTAAAACCATAAAACCAATAATGGTTTAAATCTTTAGACAGAAAAATGTGTATTCAAGGTATTAAAACGTGTAGGTAAAGTATTTATTTATCTGTGCTTTGACTAATGAACTGTGTGACAGTGTCAAAAAACTTAAGGGGTCCATTACACGCTCATGCAAACGTCATGCATCATGCCGTCAATCATGAATATTATTGGTCAATCGGTTATTAGACGTTATGTTATTGGTCACTCACGGCGTGATTGATGGTTAAACCATGGCAAAACCTAGCGTGTAATGGACCCCTAACAACCAATGATCGTGTTCTGACATACGGGTGCGACCGGGTCTAACGCTAGGATGATGACGATCTCATATTATCAAAAGTTAATTCTTCACAGTCAAGATTAACAAGATATAGGTAATAATTTAGATTTATTTCATGTCATAATTATGCTCATATTCAGTGATCAAATGAGCTTTCAACATACAATTTACTGTTTGCAATTTTTGTCATCATCATCATCAGCCTTGCATTCATTCTGGTTACATCCACGGCCTTGCTTCAGAGTCCGGGGTCCACCTCTTCCAGTACTACCATGACGCGGCTGAACTTACATATTTTCGGTGAAGCAACTGCCATCTGACCTCCAAAACCCATTGGCGACATTATTGTGTAGACTAGTTGTTGGATTTATAGGGCTCTAACTACCCATAACGACTGCCATTAGATGTTCGTATGATAACTGGTACTGACGGCTTAACGTGCTCTCCAAGGCACGGAGATACCATGACCCAGGTCAATGCAAGTAGACATATTCATGCATGCAAATATTTGCACTGAGCGGAAATCGAACCCGCGCCTCCTGCGTAGCATTCGAGTTCACTACCTACCGCCATGCCACCGAGGCTGAGGGAATTTTTGCATTCAACAATAACTAAACAAAATACTTTTTAACTTTATTGCTATTACAGAAATGACAATATGAAAAGTCAAAAATGAATATTAATAATACAACCTTACAACATTTTATTCATTACAATTGGTATTTTTATTCGTCTATTTTTTTATTTTTATAATGTAAGTATGTGTTCTCTTATTATAATCATCGTCAAAATAATGTTGTGTTTTGAATTAAAGGCAGGAATCTTAGAGCCCAGGGTCTGTCTTCCGACTTTTCTAAAAGGTTAGGGCCAGTCCACACGGCGCGTTACGTTGCGTTGCGTCGACGCAGCACTGTGCCACTGCGTCGCGTCGTTTTACATACAAATAATCATAGTGTCCACACGGCGCGCTGCGTCGACGCAACGCACACACGACGGAGCTGCAGCCCCGGAGGCGAAGCGGGCGGGGGTGTACGCGTTGTGACTGTGACTGCATCGTAGTAACGCTGCGCTGCGGTGATGCAGCGCTCGTGTGGCCGGCTATGCGCACCGTGTGGACTGGCCCTTAGGGTCTGTCTCCACTTTTCACTGTTTTGGGCATCACTGGTAATGAGATAATTGGCACGCATAATACATTCTACAACGATAGTTGAGCTAAGACTTCTTAGGTTTGCTCTGCTACCCGGCGGGGCGGTATTGCCAGACATTTTTATCATACACGTAGCCTGGGGGTTGCCGAAAAACTTGTCCAGCAATGAGGCTCTCCTGTATTTTATCTGCTATGTCATGGACAAGGATCCCACGGATGCGGACATTACTCTCCTCTCAAATGGGGTGATATCAGAGTATCAAATTGAATTTGAACGCAACAGAAAGAGGAATTACACTACACATCAGCAATAAAACGAAACCATGAAACCAAATGAAGCTGTCACTGTCATGTCATAGTCGGTGTTTGTTTATAGCGTAGAGAGAGGACAAATACAATTATTATGTGTAATCGTAGCAGGTAACACCAGTAACACAATATAACAGTGGTATACCTACTAGGTATACCTAATACGATTATTTCATATTATTTTGATATCTTATTAGGTAATAGTCAAAATATTAGTGACAATGAGCGATATTATAATCTATGTGCGTGCGTTAATCCTAAGCCTGTTAAAGTATGAAGGAAAAGTTGGTCACTATTTCGTATTTATGTTATAGGCAATGTGAATAATCCGGCATTGTATAGAATGCCTAGGCATTCTATACATTGCCTAAATGGTTCAGGCAATGTGTATAATACGATTAATTTCATACATTGCCTAGGTATTGTATTAAATGCCAGAAGCGCATCAGGCAATGTGTTTATTGGACGGGTTGTTGTAAATTCGTCTCTTTAAAATGATATTTCATGTGCGAAAATTCGTCTCACCTTAATAAATAAGTACTGGTAGCAAACAAAGTACCTAATAGATTAACAAAGCGTCATTTATTTACGATCCCTTAAGAAGCCCTCTATGGATTTGAAAAATGGATATTACTGCTGAAAGAAAAACTGTTCACTCCGACTTGGATAGATTAGGTTAGAAGTTAGGTTCGTGGTAATTTTTTTTTAACCATGCAGATCTCTATAGGCCACGGTAACAACTCTCTTTCTATCAGGTTAGGTGGCTGACAAGCACAGGGATGATGGTAAGAGAGTGGTTGCCGTGGCCTATAGAAATTCTGTATGGTAATAAAAAAAATAACCACAAAGGCTAATGCGGGAGCTCCGCTCCGCTCCCGCATTTACCTTCTAACCTAATCTATCCAAGTCGGAATGTGCAGCTTTGCTTTCACTGCTATGTGAGAAACATTCTACGCAAAAAACACGTAGGTACTTAGGCATACCTACCAATAGAACACAATACATGTCTTATCAGCACTTTCGCTGGTGGAAGTTGAAATTAGGATTAGCTCTCAAAAGATTAGTATCTATCTAACTAAATCATAGAGAAGAAAAATAGATTACATACATTACCTATGCTTCGACCGGCATTCTATACAATGCCTAGGTATTCTACACATTTCCTAGGCAAAGTGTAAAATAGTTTAAACATTGAATATCATTTCATACATTGCCTGAACGACCCCGGCATTCTATACATTTCCTAGGTATTGTATAGAATGCCTGCATTATACACATTGCCTATAACATTTACATTATATTGAATAACTGGACGTAGTCGTTTGATTAGAAAGTAGTGCAAACAGCCACTATTATTTACTACTGCAATAGGCTCACCCCCTATTACGTGGGACCCAATACAATGATTTAGTGAAATGTGAGTGTTCATTCACCTCTGCCTAACCCTCCGGGGATAAAGGCGTGATTATATGTGTATGTGTGTGTGTGTGTGTGTGTGTGTGTGTGTGTGTGTGTGTGTGTGTGTGTGTGACTAATATTTGTCCTACTGGGTAACATGAAGAATAACGTAATATCTGTCAAGCCATTTGTTCATTAATACGATTATTCTAAATAGTCCCGATTGTAACATCTCTAAAGAGAATATAATCACAACGTGACAGAGAGTAGAGAATATTTTCCGTCTATGGTTTCTGCTTTAAGATGGTGAATTTCGTCTTACGCAGATTGATATATTGCTGATCATTTTGATTATCATTAAAAAACTGATATCATATTTTCTAGCCTAACACTTTCTTTCTAAGTTTTTTTGTTAAAAATAGAAAAAAATATGCTATTTTATGAGCTAATTATCTAGGCAATACGGGCAAATTGCTTATTCTGATCAGACAGGTGAAAAGTGGGCATTGTTCTTTACGTCAATATAATGCCAGCAAAATATCGCGATACCTACATTTTACAACACAGAGTTTAAAAAATAGAACTCAGAAAACAAGTTGGCGATTTTGGTGTCTCCAAGTCTCTGAAAAAGTTGGGAAATGTTAAAACTAAATTTCAGTGCTTCAAGAAGTATCATTTAAACCACCATACCTATATATTATCCACACCTTAAGATGGGGTTTAATCAATAAGAATCATTTTTTTTTCATAATAACAAATGAATGCATTTATTACTTACCATTTCGTACATCATCTACATATTTACGAAAAATAATCGATACTTACATGCTCATGACAATCAATTCGTATTTTATATTCTTTCAATCTTCTTATTATAATTATTACATTATTATATATTTTAATCCTCTTCTAAAGGCCTGCGCAAACGAGGGATTTTTATCCGCGGCCTTTTTAGTCCTCTAAAATAGATCGCTTACAATTGTATCGAGTAACGCAAACGAAGGATTAAAAGTACCGCGTACAAAAAGTCGCTCGAATTACCGCGGACATGCAGGGAGCGGACCGGACAAAAGTACGGGGGAGTCCGCGAAAAAAATAGAGCACGTGTGACTGTGCGATGCAACGCACATGACGGAATTTAATCCGCGTTGTGCGCTCGATAGTGATGTATCGGTGCTTCCTCGTAGTCAAACTTTTTGGTCAAACTTCATTGACATTACACCTTTTTATCTCCCTGCATGCATGCAGTTTATGTATGTACAATCCTACTAATATTATAAATGTGAAAGTTTGTGAGAATGGATGTGTGGATGTGTGGATGTTTGTTACTCTTTCACGCATAAACGGCTGGACCGATTTGGTTGAAATTTGGTATGTATATAGGTTATACCCTGGATTAACATATAGGCTACTTTTTATCAATACACCACGCGGGCGAAGCCGCGGGCGGAAGCTAGTCATAGATAAATAAGATAATGTCAATCGTCAAGTGCGGCGATTTCTTTCCTATATATAATTTAAGTATTATTCACGACGATAAATGATGACCCAGGAAATAGAATGTAATATTTTAATAAAAGAAGTCGAAAAAAGAACTGCTTTATATGATACGTCAAAAAAAGAGGATCACGACCGAAATTTAAAGAAAAAGTTATGGAACCAGGTATGCCAAGAGGTTTATTCCACTCCTGTATGGGACTTATTATCGAACTAGCTTTTGCCCGCGGCTCCGCCCGCGTGGATGTTGGTTATCGCGACCAAACATAGCCTATGTCCTTTCTCGAGCTCTAATTTACCCCTATACCAAATTTCATCAAAGTCGGTACAGTGGTTTGGGCGTGACAGACAGACAGAGTTACTTTCACATTTATAATATTAGTAGGGATGAAGAAAAAACTAAATATGGTAAGTTTGGAATCAATATATTTAATTCTCTGAATATTTGCTTCCATAGCGTGCACATCTCTACATTTCCGGACAGCAAATGATCGCACACCGTGTGCGTTGAGTACGTGGTAATTCCGCAGAGGACTTTTTATTGACGGAGCGTACTTTTTGCTCCGCCGCGGAGAAAAATCCCTCGTTTGCGTTGGCCTTAAATTGTATTTAATTATATAATATCAAAGGGAGCCCATATCAAATGTATACTCAACGCGAAAAATAACAAAGGTCGATCGCGGTGATGTTTTTTCTGGCGGCAAAAATAAACCATAGATAACAGATGCAATAGGTAATATCAAAGAGTGTTTATATCGAACAAACGCCTGGAGTAGATCTAATATATAAAATTCTCGTGTCACAAAATGTGCGTAATCGAACTCCTCCGAAACGGCTTGACCGATTTTGATGAAATTTTTTGTGCTTATCCGGTATCTATGAGAATCGGCCAACATCTATTTTTCATCCTCCTAAATGTTAAGGGTGGTCCACCCCTTAATTTTTTATTTTTATTTTTCAGGCAAAATTTTTTGTTTTTATTTTTTTATGATACATCATACAAAAATACATGCAACCCTAAATTTTCACCCCTCTACGATCAACCCTTATTTTTTATTTGGTAATTAAAAAGTTTTATTTTCTAATATATAAAATTCTTCTGTCACAGGGTGCGTAATCGAACTCCTCCGAAACGGCTCGACCGATTTTGATGAAATTTTTTGTGCTTATCCGGTATCTATGAGAATCGGCCAACATCTATTTTTCATCCCCCTAAGTGATAAGGGTGCAGCGGGAACGGGATTTGAATACCACGCGGGCCGAAAATATGGCGGTACGAAGTTCGCCGGGGCAGCTAGTATTACATAAAAGTTTATTGAGGCTGAATTACTCGATACGATTGAATGCAATTTTGGAGCATTTATTATGCTGACTATTCAAATTGATTTAGAAAGAGAAAAAAGAAGACGGAAAGACGTATAAGTATATACTTCTTTATATATAATCTTATATATAAAACTCTTAGTCCTGACTGACTGACTGACTGACTGATTGACTTAGAGACAACGCACAGCCTAAACCGCTGGTCCTAGAGACTTGAAATTTATAGAGAGTGTATGTTTTGATGCGTGGAGGTGTAGTAAGAAACGATTTTTCGAAATTCAGACCCTAAGTGCCTAAAAAGTGCCAAAAACGTACTTTCTTATAACTCAAGAACGGCTGAAAAGATTTTTATGATGTTTGGTTTATTGAATTTGGCTTTGTCGCCGAATAGCAATTATCACAATTAAAATGTGGCAAATTCACGAAATAATGTAATATTAACGAAAATACGAAATATTATGGCGCTAATATCGCTAGCAAAATTGTTACCATGACAACGGAACTAAAGTGATGGTGGCAACGTTAAGTCACATTTTGATCTGTCAAATGATAATATTATAAAAATGTCACTCTGTCACGTATAATATGCAAGAATGTGAAAAATATTATTTTAGAGCTTTGTTTAAGAGTTATGTACAGTCAACAGCAAAAGTAGATGATCAAAATCAGAAATTCAAAACTAATGAACGGAGTTCACGTCAGAACTGTGTGGTGTCGAAATGATTCAAAAGTATGTGATTGTAAATTATTCCAAACATTTACTATTAGTATTAATGCCATATATTCGTGATCAGTTTTGACTCCAAAAGTTATAAACTCAATTCGCATCAGAACTAACAAGTAAAAAAATATTTCAAAACTAGTGATCAGTGAAAATCAAAAATTATATGGTGTGTCATATTTTTAATCTATTAGTTTTGGTTATAAATTCAATGCAATAGATAACAGACGCACTCAATGCTAACAGTGAGATAAAACCACAACAAGTCAATATAAATAATGCCCTAAAGATAAAAATATCAATCTACCTTCCGGTTTTAATATATTGTAGCCGACTGGGCAAAAGTAATTATTGAGTTATGATTTTGTATCGCATCAGCTACTTTTGAACATTGACTTAAATTCACAAACATGTAAAAATAATAATATGTATTGAATTATGGTTTTGTATCACATCAGCTACTTTTGAACATTGACTTAAATTCACAAAAATGCAAATATAATAATATGTATTGAATTATGGTTTTGTATCACATCAGCTACTTTTGAACATTGACTTAAATTCACAAAAATGCAAATATAATAATATGTATTGAATTATGGTTTTGTATCACATCAGCTACTTTTGAACATTGACTTAAATTTACAAACATGCAAATATAATAATATATATTGAATTATGGTTTTGTATCACATCAGCTACTTTTGAACATTAACTTAAATTCACAAACATGCAAAGATTTTTATTTTTTGAATTATCGTTTTATATAATCAAAGTAGCTGATCTACTTTTAAACATTTGACATAAAAAGAAAACAATTAAAATATTAAAGTTTTTCAAGTATATTATTATTCAACCGCGGTAGCCTAGTGGTATGGGTAATGGACTGCTGAGACGAGGTCTCGGGTTCGATCCCAGGTTTTACCATGGCACACACCAATGACTTTTCGATGCTTTTCGAAGTTATGTGTGTATTTATCGCAGGTTTATAAGTGCCCGGTTAATGGCAATAGGCTCGCCACCTATTAATTGGGACCTAAACATAAACGGCGAAATGTGGGTGCTAGCACCTCTGCCTACCCCTTCGGGGATACAGGCGTGAGTTTATGTTATGTTATGTAAGTATATGATTTTTAATGAACATATGCCTTTTTCGACGTTCCACGTGGATGACGTCGCGGGTTTAAGCTAGTTTATATAATAAGTATGGATGAATTATTTGCCTCATGATTACGTGGCCTTAGTTTCATAATTTAATTTTTGATTTTCACTGATCACTAGTTTTGAAATATTTTTTTACTTGTTAGTTCTGATGCCAATTGAGTTTATAACTTTTGGAGTCAAAACTGATCACGAATATATGGCATTAATACTAATAGTAAATGTTTGGAATAATTTACAATCACATGCTTTTGAATCATTTCGACACCACACAGTTCTGACGTGAACTCCGTTCATTAGTATTGAATTTCTGATTTTGATCATCTACTTTTGCTGTTGACTGTACTGCAGTTTCTTTATTTAATTGATTGGAAATAGAAAAATACATATGATAGCAGCGAAGAGATATATAAAAGAAAAGTAATACAGCACATTATCATCCAGATTAATCCTCATTTACAAGCCCCCAAACAGTAAGGTATGTGAATTTAAATCTATTGACGCCGCCGCGCCGATATAACACAAGGGGCGGCTTCATAGCTAGAAACAAAATAACAATTTATATCAATGGCTAGAAACGTTTCACCAAATAGACGAACGCCTGGCTTCTAGAAAACTTCACTTTCTTTCTTGACGAGAAGTATACTAAGGCAATAATGATTAGAGATGGCAGAACACAATTCAATAACTTCCACTAATCAGCTGTGGGCTCAATTACTCAAGCACAGAGCACTTCTGATTAAGATGACAAAATGTTTATTTTCTTAATATTATTTTTAGATAATTATAAAACATTAAACCTCCACTTTTAAGTATGTTGTTTTATTTATATTCATTTTTGACGTATCACATAGTAATTTATGTATCCTCAGCATTTACCAACGCATTGGAGGACGTCTTCAAGACGCTGGAGTAGGTACATCTCGCACCTTCGGTTCGCCGACGACATCATAATAGTTGCGGAGTCACTAGAACAACTGGGCGAAATGCTGCACAGCCTGAATGAAGCTTCTCGACAAGTCAGCCTCGGTGTAAACTTGGATAAAACCAAGATTATGTTCAACGAACATGTTGTACTAAGACCGATTGCCATCGAAGGAGCGACACTCGAAGTTCAAAAATATTATCTACCTGGGGCAGGTTATCCAGCTTGGTAAAACCAATTTCGAGAAAGAAATAGCCAGAAGAATTCAACTGGGGTGGGCAGCATTTGGCATGCTACGTCAGGTCTTCTCCTCCCCCCTGCCGCAATGCCTCAAAACAAAGGTTTTCGAACAGTGCGTCCTGCCTGTTATGTTTACCTATGACCTACGGTGACGAAACGTGGCCACTGAAGGTAGGGTAGTCCGTGACCTAAAAGTCGCGCAGCGGGCTATGTAGCGAGCTATGCTTGGAGTTTCTTTGAAGGATAGAATTCGAAACGAGGTCATCCGACATAGAACCAAAGTTCCAACTTTCTGTTTTTCAAATCAGTTTCGAAAACAGAATTATTATTCTTTCTTGGAAACCAGGTTCGCTTAAAGAAAAATAATTCTGCTATGGAAACCGGTTTCCAAACCTTGGTTTCCAATCTGGCCGTAGGGTCGCAGAATAAGCAAGCTAATGTGGCAATGGGCTGGCCACATCTGCCGAAGGACTGATGGCCGTTGGAGCAGACGAGTCCTAGAGTGGATACCGCGATAAGGAATACGGAAGGTGGGACATCTCCTAGCCAGCTGGACCGACGATCTGCGTAAGGTGGCTGGGACGTACTGGATGCGGAAGGCGGTGGATCGGCAAACATGGCGCATATTAGGAGAGGCCTATGTCCAGCAGTAGACTGCAATAGGCCAATTGATGATTTATTGTATCCTTAGCATACAACAGCAACCTTCATAGTTATGGTATACTGATGATATCGCACTGGTAGACAGGTCTCTTAAAAGCAGGTGGAATCCCAGTCTAACAGAGCTTGCGAACCTCTTTGATTCCGTCATCCAGCAGAACTTAACATTTAGGATATGGAACTGTAGTGCGGTGGTACTGTTCTCCAAAAAAGGCTAAAAGGTCTTGCTGAAGAACTATAAGACTCCTGAGTCATATCTCGATAGAAGTTGTTCTTGAGAATCTTCTTGAATAGCTGTGAGTTCCAGCCACCGGAGCAAGCCGAGTTTTAAAAGGGTTATAGTATTGCAGCCAATACCGTTCAGCACATGATACAAAAGACCTGAGAGTATATCAGCCGCTATGTATGGCATTTGTATATTACGAGAAGCCTTCTGACATCATCTAGACCTGGGCATTTTTGGATTGTCTACGACGGTGTCGTGCTGATACGATATTTTCATTGCTGAGATGCTAAATTTAGATTAGAAAACAAAACCTAGAAGGAGATATACGTCGAAGGGTCGACAAGGGTTGGGCAACATTGGGAAAATTCGTCGAGGTTTCTACTCCCCTGTTATGACTCATGGGGCCGAAATGTGCAAACTGACTGTGGAGACATACGGTGGAGGATCGAGTGCTACGGCATACATTGGGTGAGGCCTAAGTCCAACAGTGGACTGAAATAGGCTAATTGATTGATTGATTGATAAGAATATTTTTTTCTTACCAGTCTTTTTCTAGCCATTTACTAGCTATTGATATAAAGATATTAATATTATTTTTGTTTTGATGTAGGTAATATTCTAAAAATCTACCACTTTTTTGTAAGACAAGGCCGATGTTTCTTACAGTTTTCATTTAATATTTTGAAAAACACACTACTGAGGTTTATACAACAATTACTATTAGAACTATCGGGATACCTATATTTGTACAACAAGTCCGTCAGTTTAGAAAAAATACTATTGGTGGTGGTAGTCGACATCCACGCAGGCGGAGCTGCGGGCGAAAAGCTAGTACTTATATAAAGAAGTATAGAGGAATTTGAGTTGGCTAAGGCAAGTATCGGGGGCCAGGTCCCACCCGAGGTCAATTCTCTTTTCTCTTTCTAAATCGATTTGAATACTCGATACAAGCTAACATATAGTATTAATTACTAAGTGGGCTAGTGGTATTTGTTTACTATGACTTCAGCATTATATTAAAACGCGTTGCTAATCGTAATTGTGTAGGAACATATTTGTCGCGGATATTTTTGAATCAAGATGTGCATCTAAATTGTGCCACTCTAGTGATAGCAACGGTGTATTGCTCTTTATTTTATGTTTCGTAGTTATAAAATTGATAATATAAATCCATCGTTACCCTTAGTTTAAATCCTTCCTAATACTATCAGAATGTTCTGTTAGATTTCTATTTTCAAATACTCGTTCAGATTGTCAACAGCCCTTGTTTTGCGACATAGCAATAGACTAGCTTTGCTTGTTTACCAATTAAAAAAAACTAAGGCCAGTGATTATGGTCAAATTAATGTCAGCTGGGGGTACACTGGCATTTGAAAATCAGAGACGGCGTGTTTAGTCGGTCCGAGTCTGAGATAAGCACCCCCGATGGCCAACGGGAGTGGTATCCGAAGGGAATTTCGCATGAAAAAAGGGGACTCATAATTTTCATTATGACTTCAATTTTTATTGTGTTGTTTCTTTTTAGCATAATTTGATTTAACCTAGCTTCATATCCTTCATTATGGGCATAACCAAGAAAATTTTGTAGACTAAAATCATAATTTATGAATAAGGCATTTTTAGAGAGCCTCTGTGTCGTGGCGGTAGTGAATGCGAATGCTAAGGGCGCGGGTTCGATACCTCCTAAGTCCAAATATTGGTATGGAGGCATATGGCTATTTGATTGGGCTGGTCGTGTCGTTTAAAGCACGTTAAGCCGTCGATCCCGGTTGTCATACGAACTCTATGGCATTTATTATGGGTATATGGAGCCCTAAAAAGTTCAATAACTGGTCTAACTGCATCCGATATCGCCAATGGGTTATCGAGGTCAGATGGTAGTCGCTTCACGGAAAAATATCAAACCCGCTGTAAGACTGGAAAAAACGAACCCCAGACTCGGAGGTTAGAGAGAGAGCTTCGGGTGCGATTGTGAACACTAGAATGAAGAAGAAGAAAAAAGGCATAGGGCTGGCCTTTACCTCGCTCAGAGAATTGGCATCGCCATTCAACGAGGAAATGCCGCTAGCCTTCTGGGCACGATCCCAGTAGAGATCGATGGGGAGGAATTTTTCGATGCCTAACGTTACAGTCACTCCCTATCTTTTTTTTTTTTTTTATATAGCATAGTTTTGTACATTATTTTGTAAGTGATTGTATATTTTTTTTTTCCATATTTTTATAATAACCTAGTATAATTATTGTAAATATTGTTGAAAATAAAACCAATACCTATATTAAATTCAAATATTTATTAGACTAGAAGTTTTGTTACATTAAAAATATACAGCGTAATCTACGCCACATTTTATTAATTAATTTACCTATCGTTCTTTTATAGCAACAATGGATATTTTATTAAACTATTTGCTCAACCATTCACTTCGGGCAGTGTCAATATTAACTGATATTATTATCTTCATAAGCATTTCACATAAATATATAAGTAAATATATGTAGAATTTCACAGCCGCGACACTAAATTCTTCAGGTACTAAGGTCACTTTAACGTAACATATTTTTCTAACAATGACCACTGGACCATATTTAACTATACCTATTTTATACCAAGATCCGTGCAATTATAATATTACAAATCATGGAAGAACGAACTTCCCTTTTAACTATCTTATATTTAATAGCCTAAAGGTATGATTCCGGAGCCGACCGCACATGACAACGACAGACGCTTGCAGCTGATACAGCGTACCCATTAGGTACTTGTTAAACTCCGATACGAATAAAGAAGACCATTGAGAAGTCGCTATGAATTACGCGCATCTGCTGCGAGCGTCGGCAGTTGTCGTATGCGGTCAGCTTCGGAATTATACCTTAAGTCACTTTGCTTCTTCTTCGAAGTATTCTGAATACGACTACAGTCTACAGTCGATTCCATTGAAGTCATCGCTTCGTAATGCTTTTTATTTAGTCATTAGTATCAAACAATTTCTAAAGTTTTGTACAATTATTGAACCAATTGTACATTAAATAGTTTACTGTGTTAGTTTTACACATATTTGCACAATAAACTACAGAGTATTTAAAAACATTTGTCTACAATTATTCAGTCTTTATGACATTGAATCCAAATTTTCCTTCTTTTCTCTCTTTTCTTTCAGTTTTAAGTACACCATATCCGGAATCCATGTTACTAATAATACGACTAATAAAGCATTCTGGGCTGTTATGCAAGCGATGTAACTCTCTGTGTAATCTCTAATCCATCCAAGGAAGTATCCAGCCGGAGGTACAATGATACCCATCGTCAGCATTCCAAGGCCTACTGCAGCAGGTACTTGTTCCAATTTACAGTTTTCTGATATCGCAATATTTCTAGCCACGATGATCATACTTCTGCCAAACCCATAAAGGGCAGACATGAGTAATAGAACTTCTAAGTTTGTCTGGTATGCCAAAACTAAAAAAAGAATTGAAATTATTTTAGTAGGTACTATTACGTGTATTAGGCTACCTTTCCAGATGTGCTATGCAGCTATGCTACGAGGATGTAAAAGCTAAGCTTTGAAACTATGTAACCGTTTCCACTGTGATATAATATCGTAGCAAGTAAAATGTGTCATGAAACTTCCTATAAATATTCATAATTCAAATCTATTCTCCATCCATAGCATACAACTTTCTGTATAAAACTAGCTTAGCTGAACCACTTTCCACCAATGCTATGCTATGTGGACCAATGAATATGATTGGTGAATATCAAACTCATCCATAGCAACGTAGCATAGAACATCTCTGGTGAAAATGCAGCTTTTTTTTGGTTTTGAATTGAAGTGGTTTGAATAATAACTATGCCTATAGAGGACATTAGGAATGATGCTCCTTATTCAGAATATCAGAGTTGATAGCATCTAGATAATGGTCTTTATCTTTTGGACTAGAAATCAAATTATGAACTGAATTTAAAAAAAAGATATGGACGTGTACTTACTTTGTCTAGTTATAATCAACCAAATGCAGGTCATTATAAGCATCCATCTGGCTTTAATTTTGTATTTATCTTGGAATACGGGTAGAATGAGACGGCCCATTATATCTGCAGCCGCTACTGCAGACATGCAGTTTGCTGTCTGCTGCTTAGTCATTGATGCATAATTCTAAAAACCAAAAACATAGGTAAGTTTCATTCCATTATGAACGATAAAGAGCCTTATCATTGAACTTTGATTAGACTCAGGATATTATACAATTTGCTATCACCTAGATAATTAAAAATTATTACGAGTACACTTGGAAACAATATCTAAATTTGATAAAGAGCCCATTAGAGTTTTAAATAGCATCTATATTTTTATCTTACTACTAGCTAACCTGTCTTGACTTTGCCCGTGGCATATTTTGAAACCCTGTATCATCCCTTTAACGTCCTCGCAATGTAGGTATTAATTTTTAAATAATGTATCTATACGATTTTGCCGGATTTTTTTCATTTATGGTTACTACTCCGCTCCTTTGAGTAGTAGCGTGATGATATTTAGCCTATAACTTTTCTCGATTAACGGGCTGTTTAACACAAAAAGAATTTTTCAATTCGAATCAGTAGTTCCTGAGATTAACACGATCAACAAACAAACCATATCTTTAGCTTTTTAATATTAGTGCCTATAGATTTTTTAAATGAACTATTGTAAGCATATACTCGTAATTATCACACTTCAAACCCTACACAGGGATTTTGGGCAGTTTACATTTTTTACTAACGATTTCAATTAAGTATGTCATAGGGTGACGGGAAAAACAAATATTTGTATTGAAATCATATTCCAAGTATCGAATCCGTGACCTAAGGCACAGTTAGTCACTAACTACAGCTATGTTACTTTAATAATCTCCATGCAGGAAAATTAAGTATTTAGATAGGTAAAAGTGTAGCTTACCTGCAAAAAGAATGGATACAACATACTGAAATTCTGTGTGGATGTGACGGCTAACGCTGTGCCAATCACGATGTTGATAAACCTCATGTCGGACAACAATGCAATACCGAATAAATCATACAGTTTCTTCATCAAACTAGACTGTCTTTGTTTAACAGTACCCTTTTCTGTAAAAATAAAATAGGTATTTTTAACTACCGGCTACTGAGCCCTAGCATAAGGGTAGGTACCTAGTTTTTTTGTAACTGTCAAAAAAAAACCTCTGAAAATTCCATGAAAAAAAAATTATGGTTCAGTACAACTAGTTTAATTGAATATGTGTAACAAGTTCCTTCAAGTACCAACAGATATATTAAAACTTTACAGAAAATTATTACGATTACACCTTAATATCCTCAAACTGATTGATCGTGTCCATAATTGGACCTACTTATGCAAACTAGAATCAACCCACACGAGGATAGTTTCGAGAAAAATCCATTTTTGTCGAAAAATGTTGTACGTTAAAATTGGTTGTTAATTTGAATGAGGTTTATTAACAAATATTGTAGCGATTAATTTACTCTATGTATAAAAATAAAATAATGATGAAAATCATAAAGATTTTTCATAAAAATAAAAGAAATACTTAATGGTTCCTTTCTGCAAAACTGTCATTAGGTGGGCTGGTTCTTTGTTGCTTTAGCATTTATATATACATTTATAGGAAAAAAAATGAGAAAAACTACATTTATTTTGAAAATTTTCATTTATTAGAATAATAAAAAGAAACAAATTGCTGAGAATGTTTAAAAAAGAAATAACATTAAAATGCTTACTCTAAATCTAAATCAAATGATTCTATAATAAAATCAGGTTGACCGGAAAATCCCTCCAGATCGTCATTAATGTGTTCATTTCCAACAAGCTTAGTATAAAAAGCATGTGCATCTTTTGGAATCAGATGCAACATGCTTTTTAGGTCATTTAATTTGACTTAAGGTATAGGCTTTCCTGATGGCCAAAGTGGCTCCATTAAAGCTTTACTAATATCAAGTTGACTTCCACGATATTTTTTTGCTATATCTACGACTTTAAATTCCTCATTGAATCCTTTCCTCATGTAAATTTTATGTGTCTCATCCCTTCGAATCATTATTTCTTTACTTTGTAACCAAGTTACCTTTTCCCCATTTATCGTTTTCTTTCTGTTTATAATATTTTTTTCTAGTTTTACGGACGACTTAAAATCTTCTGCTACCATCCTATGTACATGCATTGGTTTTAATTTTTTGCAAGTTTTCATGATTTGAATATAATCATCCGGTGTATAAAGCCTTTGTTGATGTTTTAAGGCACATTCTATCTTTCCGAAATCTGTATCATTTGGGAGAAAACTATGCCCTGATTCAAGGAATTTCAAATTTATTTGCTCTAAAGTTGGATGTTCATTCAACATAGCCTTCAGCATTAACACTAATTTTATGTTGCGGTTCTGGCCACCACAGGAATCGCTCCATAAAATTCCCGTGTCTTCAGGCCAAAACAGGGTTGATATTGAAGAGAAGCGATTAGCGCATCAAGAAATTGCAGAAACTTTGCAAAAACAATTAAGGGCTGACATGAAATTAGCTAAAGATGATCCCACTATTGAAACTTTAACTTTTGATCTCCAAAAAACGTTACCTCTTCCGCGTATACCAACAAATATCGTCTTTTACAAAAGGCAACTCTGGGTGTACAATTTAG
Organism: Eilema depressum; assembly: GCA_914767945.1. Classification (NCBI taxonomy): domain Eukaryota; kingdom Metazoa; phylum Arthropoda; class Insecta; order Lepidoptera; family Erebidae; genus Eilema; species Eilema depressum. The sequence continues at coordinate 15,763,961 of OU612013.1, forward strand.
GTATACATACTGGGAGTAAAGACGAACCTCACTGTAATGTTTGGGTAGAAGGAGAGGCTGGCAGAGGGGCTCAAGAGGTGGGGTCTTGCCTCATGAAACATATTTCTGAAAGGCTTGATTGCAACGTAAAATATCTAATTTTATGGAGCGATTCCTATGGTGGCCAGAACCGCAACATAAAATTAGTGTTAATGCTGAAGGCTATGTTGAATGAACATCCAACTTTAGAGCAAATAAATTTGAAATTCCTTGAATCAGGGCATAGTTTTCTCCCAAATGATACAGATTTCGGAAAGATAGAATGTGCCTTAAAACATCAACAAAGGCTTTATACACCGGATGATTATATTCAAATCATGAAAACTTGCAAAAAATTAAAACCAATGCATGTACATAGGATGGTAGCAGAAGATTTTAAGTCGTCCGTAAAACTAGAAAAAAATATTATAAACAGAAAGAAAACGATAAATGGGGAAAAGGTAACTTGGTTACAAAGTAAAGAAATAATGATTCGAAGGGATGAGACACATAAAATTTACATGAGGAAAGGATTCAATGAGGAATTTAAAGTCGTAGATATAGCAAAAAAATATCGTGGAAGTCAACTTGATATTAGTAAAGCTTTAATGGAGCCACTTTGGCCATCAGGAAAGCCTATACCTTAAGTCAAATTAAATGACCTAAAAAGCATGTTGCATCTGATTCCAAAAGATGCACATGCTTTTTATACTAAGCTTGTTGGAAATGAACACATTAATGACGATCTGGAGGGATTTTCCGGTCAACCTGATTTTATTATAGAATCATTTGATTTAGATTTAGAGTAAGCATTTTAATGTTATTTCTTTTTTAAACATTCGCAGCAATTTGTTTCTTTTTATTATTCTAATAAATGAAAATTTTCAAAATAAATGTAGTTTTTCTCATTTTTTTTCCTATAAATGTATATATAAATGCTAAAGCAACAAAGAACCAGCCCACCTAATGACAGTTTTGCAGAAAGGAACCATTAAGTATTTCTTGTATTTTTATGAAAAATCTTTATGATTTTCATCATTATTTTATTTTTATACATAGAGTAAATTAATCGCTACAATATTTGTTAATAAACCTCATTCAAATTAACAACCAATTTTAACGTACAACATTTTTCGACAAAAATGGATTTTTCTATAAGGGGCCAAGCAAGGTGAATCTTTGTGATCATGTAGCATTATGCTTAGTTTAATTCGCAAACAAGAACCTACCCGCATGGTTCTAGTTATTTGAATAAAAAGTAAAAATAGCAAGGGATCATGTGATAATATTATGATTCCTTTTGAAAAAAAAACAAATTCAATATTTTTGGATTTGCAAACAAGAACCAATCCGCATGGTTCTAGATAATTGAATAAAAAGTAAAAATAGCAAGGGATCATGTGGTATGGTTCCATATAAAAAAAACAAATTCTATAATTTTTTTGAATTCTTGGGTGATTATGAAGCTTGATTCTTTTTACTTTATTGAACAATTAATGTAATGTTGGTTGATAACTTTGTCACAGAAATGTTTTGTTCTGTCAAAATTGTCAGATCAATTTGATATTTATATGGTCAACAGAAGGTTCACTTTAGAGAGTTTCTGTATACTTAACTCAATTTCGGCATTTGTGTGGGTTGGTTCCAGTTTGCATAAGTAGGTCCAATTATACCTATTAAAATATTTAAAGTAAGCACTTACCATTTTGAATTTCCTTATTACTCAACGTTTCACTCTTACGGCGACCTTCATCTGCATTTGCTAAATCTGGATACAGTCCTTTATTTGATTTTTCTGTGTCTACTTTTGATTGAGATAGTTTTCTAAGGGCGATATCTTTTTGCTTATCTTGTAATAAATGTAATTTTTCATCTATTGTTACTTCTACCTCTATTTTCTTCATGTGACGTTCCACGGGTTGTATAAGCATGCACCCAGCAATCTGCAACATCATAAAGTTGTTAACGTTTTGGACATTACGAAAACTTTGATGAGTCATAGTGTTCATATAAAAATAATAGTTACCCCATGTAAGCTCAGGGAGGATAGGAGCAAACACGCGCCTCGGAATCCGAAATTTTCCAAAAGATACCTAACTAAATGAGGCATTACGGTTTGTCCCACACCTGTGCCCACGTTAGCAAGTCCCACAGCACGACTTTTCTTCAGCTTGAAGTAGCTATTTATGGCCACAAATGATGAGTTTTGGATGAAACCCAACCCTAAACCTGAAATCAACGATATGGAGTGAATTGGTCCAGTCGCCTAGCAATTTATATTAATACATAATACGTCTTTTAGAGTTATTTATCAGAAATTCATGAGTGCAGCATTTTCTGGAAACATTTAATAAAATTGCATATCCGTCGAAAATAATAAACTATTTTTACATTGTAGGATAAGTATAAAACAATATAAGAAAATAATAACACAAAAATTATTAATGTCGCTTAATAATAATACGGAAATACAAGTACCTATTGATTAATAGTATTTTTTTATCTTACCTAAGAGAACTCCGTAGGTAATCACTAAATGCCATATATTTGTTGAGAATCCGCTGAAAAATATTCCAACGGTGCACAAGATTGCTCCCGATACAGCCACAAATCGCGTAGAAGTCAATTTTATTACGGCACCCGCTATGGGCCCACCAAAATTTGAAACAAATAACATTGTACTAAGAACTAAAGCGGCACCCTGTGTTTCATGTCCCATAGCCTCTAGTGTATCTCCGTATAGAAGACTAAATAATGACAGCATTGACTGGTTAAAAATCTGCAATTAAAGAAGACAATTACAAGAGCATGTAAAAATAATACCGTTATTGCAAAATACCGTTATCGTAGAAATCAAATAGGAACGATGTCGACTTTTACATGAAGAAGGAATGGATGAAGCTGGTAATACAAGTAGAATTGGCAAAAAAATAAAATCTTCCGCTGTACATAGACACTGACCGAATTTAGTTTTGTCTACTAATTAGCTATACGTAATGATTACATTACCTAGAAGAAAAGGGAGCTAAAAATTTATTTGAGGAATTTACTAATATTCTGTTCTGGTATTTTATTTGTGTAAAGTACCTATGGTTCACCTGTAAAACAATGTACCTATATCATTTTCTACGTCATTGGTTTGAAATAAAAAAAATAAGGAAATAATAATTTAAGTGTTGCAATAAGCATACAATATCATTGTTGCAAGATACTTACATTACTAAGGGCACTTCCAATGATCACCATCCATCCCCAGCCTCCATCTGGGGGTATTAATTTAATAATTTTCTGAGTTTTTGGCGACATCGCCAATGAGTTTCTTTCCGTCGACATTTTATTGTATTTTATAATAAATTTACATAGTTTTGTTTAAACTCCTTCTTGCCAGTTTCTGTAACAATATTACAACATTAAAATAAAAAGGTAACGTTGACAAGTGGTCCGAATAGCGAGATTTCTATCAGTTTTCTTTATGAATTGTGAAATTAGGCTAAAAATGCGAGTTAACATTGTTTTAACAAGTGTTTTGTATGTTACCAACTAAGTAAATATCCCTTATAGCACTTAGTAGTGCGATGGTTATCTTATAAAAGCAATGTAACACGTGTTATTTGCATGAAAACAGTCACTACAATGACTAATTGCGAGGCATACGCTATTTCACTTGTACAAATTGTATAAAAATGCAAGTCCGCACGAGTTCCCATTGATATCCTATTCGTGCTGTCAGTAGGGATGACCAAAGGCTTAACCTACTTGTCTTCTGCGCTGACGGCACAGAATCTCTCTGTTCTTACAGGGTCGGCAGCACGTGTGATTCCCCTGGTGTTACACTCGTCCATAGGCCACAGTCACCACGGCCGTGTGCTTGTCTATGACCTAAGTGGTATATAAAAAATATAATAAGAGCTAATGCGTTCCTAAAAATCTGAAGTTAAGGACACCCTGCCGGACATCTCCCAACTTTTACTATCGCGAGAGGAGATTATTATTTAACGGGAAAGATTGAAAATACCAGTAATCTCCCGTTACATTGAAGCACACAATATCCCATGACTTTGCTATGACCTGTTTATTTAAGACTATAAGACAAGTAAGGCAGGCTATCTGTGTATAAGTGGACGACTTGTGTGGTTTACTTTTAAGGGTGTTTATTGCTAAGTCAGATATAGCAGGTTAGGCTCCCGTTTAGTGCAAATATTTATTTTATGTGCATGCCTATGTTTGTTTACATTGCTCTGCATGTTTCTTCATCTAATGCGGATGTAGTTACAAAATAAAGTATCTAAGTATGTTTATTTGCATTCTAAGCTAGTAAAGCTATACTCACTTTGATCTAGATAACATTTGAACTCAATCAGACTGTAGACTAAACTGTATTTTATTATTAGTAAGTATCATAATTATATTTCTGCAGCAATTAATAAACAAGTGTTTTTAACTAACTTCTGATGAAATACTTAGTAACGTAATGTAAAGTTTTATGAAAAACACTCTTTACGTAATAGTTTAGATTGTGGAGCGGGTGTGTCTACATATTGATATGAGCACTTATTATCAGGACGAGTTCATTATACATGACCCTTATATCTATAGTCAATGACCATAATGGAAACTATCTGTTTTGTAATCTAACTTAAGGCTGATGTTTGTCAACAAAATTCTCGTCATTATTTTCATCATACGTTTGAACTGGTTTATTTTTTTTTTGTTTATACAGCAATTATCTGTTTGGTGGGCTCCCTATTTAGGATAGTAGGCAATATACTATGATTAAATTACTCTTTGCTCATAAGATATAGAATTATGTTATTCCAGACCTAACAGATTAACATCGATTCCAAATGTTATCCTGCCCCCCTAGACAAGTTTAGTGGTACCTAATTCGTTGACCGGTGTTTTGTAGAATAGAATGATGAATGTATGGGATTGACAATTATTTTGACGTTTATGACAATCGTCAATGTATGTAAATCCCATAATATTGATCGACATATTTTATTCTATTTTACAAAAGTATTACCACTTGTCTATGGGCAGATCCATCTGCTGTTCTGTCGTTATTGAGTAACAAATATCTATCCATGCAAATCGTAGTTACGACTGTAGTAAGGTAGGTATGTCATATATTATATTTCACGTTCATTCATATCGAAATACGCAATAAACTTTACACATCGTACCTATTCGTAATACAATCACAATCTATGAACTTTGATTATCCGAATAAAGTAATAGATAATGTAACCACAAACAAGCTGTTTTTTAAAAGCAAAAGTTATCGTATCTATCTAGTTCAATAAAACTTATAGTGATAAGACATATTATACAATAGAACAATATTCACATCAATCAACTAACCGTAAGTTGTGTTATGACTTATAATTCTATGAAACTTTAGGAGAACCAGTAGTTTAGATATCGTCGAACCCAAAACAACGCGAAAAATATGAAAATGTTATTCAACCTACGATCCCCAAAATGTAAAACACCCAATAGCGATAAAGCTATCCAAATATATTTTTGTTTTTTTCCGCGCCCCCGTCTAACATTGATAGATAACGCCGGTATCTACATATTTTGCCTTTACGCACATGTACGATGCGTTGTTGAGGGCATTTACAGCGATTCCTGTGAAACTGCCTGTTGTTCCAAGTATTGAGACTCGCTCGATACAATAAGAAGGAATGTACTCAGTGAAGGTCATTGGTGTATACGTATATGGGTGATTGCCCGCTTGCAGGTCAGTTCGCTCCTTTCCCTGAGCTGCTTAATTACTAAGTCGTAAAAGTGCCAAATCCAAAAATGTTATTGGTGAAATGAAATAATGTGAACCTCGCGCCGACTAATTTGAGTATTCTCACGGTCTTTAGTGTATAATAGTAGTCATAACAAATAAATCGCGATAGAATCCGTAGTTTACCGTTCTTCAATGTAACCTCAAGTTTCCAAGTTCACTTTATTTTATCATACTCTTGATAAAATACAGAAATGAATGTTCAAGAAAACATAATTAATTATGTTATAACATAATTATGCCGTTATATAATATGTATGTACTTAGTTACAGTTTAAATAAACTAACATCATTTTGTTACATTTGTAACAAATTATAATTGACACCTACATGTAAAATTTATAAGACGTAAAATCATATTAATAACTGAGTTACGATTTTATAAACTTGACTGAAGTATGATAAACAATTTTGGCCAAAAATGTCATAATAAGGATATTGAATACAAATGTTATACGTCAGTGATAACGGTTTTGATCAATATGAATGAAATCGAATGACCTGGTATATATTTTTAGACCTACTAAGTGACTTCATAGCATGGTAAAACAGATTATCGCCTATTTAATTCCGGCACTAACCAATTCAGGCACTTTCTTTTTACTTATAGTTGCATAACGGCCGTTCCCAATAACATATCTACAGATAAAGGTAAGGGTAGAGATAGTTCATTTGTCAAATCCTATTGTTATTTTGCTACTATAAATTGCGTTACTATAGAGATTGACGACGTTTTTATCCTTTATAATGTCAAAACTGGCGATAGATAGATTATTGGGAACGGCCGTAAATGAATATCTGTTGATCTACTCTTGATATCATTACTTAGTAACTTCGGTCTCACACTTAAGTTACTAACTAATGAATTCAACAGTTACAGTAGACCATTGTTTATAATTAAAGTGACCTTGGTTAAGGGAAAGGTGAGCAGGTTTGGTATGTTAGTTTGAGAAAAAATTAACTAATTTGTTCTTTTATTTAAACACATAGAAGAATTCAACAATTAAAATGGATAAGGAATATAAAAAAGAAACATGGGAATGTGTGCATAATGCTTGCATTGTATGTAATTGTAAATACGAGAAATTTGATAAAATATTACAATCTAGATACTAATTAAAGTTTATATACCAACCCGTGACGTCACTTCTGTCCATAAAAACCGACCATTATTCACAAAAACTTCTTTAAACCAAATCAAAGTATTTGTTTTGTAAAAGATACTAATCTAAATCGTATTAACCACTTAAGTCGGATAAGAAATACATGTTCTACTACAAATATTAACTTTCAAAACTGATAGCACAAATTGAGCGACACTAGTATTAGTTTATCATTTTCGTTCTACTTAGTAACTTAGTAACTTAGAAACTACCAATGGTCTTATTTAGCCAATCGTTTTTGCATGTTATAAAAAGTTTTTAGTGTTTGGTTAGCTAGAGCAGACTAGACAATTAGTTTTTTTATTTCTCATAATCATACTTTTTGTTGGATTGCTCGAGAGCATTACATGCCTAACAATAGCACTAATGAGGTATATACAAAAATAATTATGTTCTTTAATGTTAGCGTCTCTCTCTGGTATTTATTTTTCATGATTATAGTTAAACTATGAAACAAATATTTTAACTATAAATACTATGCAAATTTTTAAATGATATACAATATACATATCTAAACATCCTTTTAAAGACAAGTGCGAGTTCGTTAGAAAATAATAGTTAACCATCAATACAAGTGTTTCGAAAATAATTTAAGTTACGATTATGAGAAAAAATCTAAATTATGTTTATACGTCTCTAAAGTCTCAACATAAATTCCATCACTGTATTGTTAATTTTCAAAATGTTTGGTTCTATACACATCAGCTGACTTCTGCTCCTTTTCTATTAAAAATTACAGATGCTATTTAAGAATTAAAATACGACCGGTCCTACTCTGCATGACGAAAATTACAAAAAAGAATACGTCTCAAATACTCTAAAAAACTATTTCTTCAAAAAATATGCTCTGACTGAACATATAAGTATCACGGAGCAAGTAAATAGCTTTATTTTTACTGAAACTTGGCAATTTATCATTCTAAATGCGACAGTAATCTTGAAAATAGACCTACGAGTTTATGATAACTCTTTAAAATGTGGGCTGGGCTGGCTCATTACATTTTAAAATTAAATGATGTTATAACATAATACTGTTCAAAAATATAAATAAGTACAATAAGTGGATAAAAGCCAAAATTCTGTCCCATTGTTAATATTTTTTTTATATCACTAGTACAGTAAATTCACCACCAGACCGTGATTCCGGTTACTTACTCTCAATTTTTATAATGACTAAGTGGGACATTTGCAAAAAATTTATCAACCTGTTTTGTTATATTCTTTGTTGTACAGTTTTAATGATGAATAAGAGTTTAAAGTGGACTTTGTAATTTGCTATTAGATTTAATGATGGATTTTTGTTGCCTGCCTCCACACTGCTAAAACTAAACATTTATAGAAAAAATACAATTGCCTAACCCGAAAATCAAAATGAATACACAATTTATATCATCCGCATTCACTACGCATTACGTCTTTATAATATACATTACAGTGAATAAATAGATAACATTACAATTTATTACATTGAACCAACTGACCCGCCCTGGTTCCACACGGAATTTTTTTTTAAAAAGGCTATCTTTGAAACAAAACAGTTTTAACGAGTCAGTTGTTCCCCCATGGCTAAAAACCAACTGAAACGTCAGGATCAGTGTAAAAACTTATCAAGAAATCGCGATATACCTAATCCATTAAAAAAATATTATTTTTAATTTATTTTAATGTGTACGCGAATAGCGTACACTAAACACAACGCGACGCAAGCAGCGTTGTGACGATTACAGCGTCATCTACCGCGGTCCATTCATCATCCTCCCAGCAGGTCAAATTGTGAAAGGTCAATAACCCCCTGCAAATGCAGTCTTTGAGGCAAGGCTTGATGATGATATCCTACTATTCTACTAATATCCTACTTCCTACTATCCTACTATATCCTACTATCCTACTTAATATTATATCCTACTTATAATATTATAAATGTGAAAGTTTGTGAGAATGGATGTGTGGATGTGTGGATGTTTGTTACTCTTTCACGCATAAACGGCTGGACCGATTTGGTTGAAATTTGGTATGTATATAGGTTATACCCTGGACTAACATATAGGCTATATATCAGCGATGAACGGGATCAGAATTCCACGCGGGCGGAGCCGCGGGCAACAGCTAGTAGTTAGTAACATAAATATTGTAGTTGTTATTCCTGAAGAAATTTTGTTTGCCCTTGAGTTCATATGAGTACAATTTTAAGCAATTACTGTTTAAAATAAACCATGAAAAATTAAATTCGTCTTTGTAGAACATAACTTTCGAAATAATACGAGGGGTCTCAGGATTCCTAATGCAGAGCATCTCATGGGAATTTCGACTGTAAGTTCTTGAGGCCGGCCCTGAGGATTTTCTTTTTCAATTTCTATGATTATTATTGTACATTGCCGAGTTAAGACCGCAACGAGACATGCTTTAATGAAGCCCTATAAATATTGAACTTATTGAAATCTTATTTATTTTAAGGACCTTTTATTCAAAGTAAACGATGCCAACCCTATTCGCAACCAATTATCTACAACTAATTAGTTTTAGTACTAATTTTAATGTAATAAATGGTTGCACTGACAAGTCTGCATGGAATATTTGTATCTATTGTAATTATTCATTATTATCATTAATCATAATATATTAATAAGAGATTTTAAAATATAAATGATGAATACTCATTAAATGAACCGTTCAATCCTCTTGAATAAGAGACAAAACGCCTAACAATTTTCAAAATTTCGTCGAAATCTTCTCGTACCATGTGATGCTTGAAATTATTAATATCTTCGCAAATTAGTATGACTACACGAATGATGTTAGACGATCGTGACTAACATCATTGTTGTTAAAAGTATGATTCAAAAGATTCTTGATTCTTGATTTGGCCGTAATATTTGCATGTTTTGCCGCAATTAAAGTCTTTGCAATGTCTTATAATTTCTTTAAATTTTCTCCAATATTTTCAATAATTGATTAATATTAGATCGTATACGATTATTTTACATAATATAGTTATCATTGTCAAGATTGTGGCATCATTGTAGCATTCCAATAACCCTATACAATGTTTTGAAACTTTACTTACATTACATCACCCGCTGTTTGCCTTTCGTGAAACTACAGGTGTTAGTTTATTTCCGGAGGGGCAATCAAGGTACAGATTACTTAATATTATGATTATCTAATTAGCTCAACACTGGACGGCTCACAGCTGAAATGATGATAATGAAATTGTATTCAAAATTGATAAATTTGTCACGATACCTTTAAACGATCTGACGTTTTGATCAGGATAAATTATTCAATAGGGGTGAGTTCCTTGTCTGTGAACTTAGCTATAATGTTTTTTTTTATACCACTTAGGTCGCAGACAAGCACACGGCCCACCTGATGAAAAGGTTACCGTTGCCTATGGGCTAAGGTTACCGTGGTTACGTGTGCAACACCAAGGGAGTCGCACTCGTGCTGCCGACCCTTAAGGAACAGAGAGATTCTGTGCCGTCAGCGAAGATGACAAGCAGGGCAAGCCATTGGTTTTCCTACTGACAGCACAAAACCTCTCCTCACCGCCGGAATCACAACACGAGGTTATTACACCCGCGCTATTCTGTATTTTGTGTTGATGCAATCACAAATTACGATATAATTCCGGATAAGCCAATTGATATTGGTAAAAATTGAGTAGGTTCGTCACGTGGAAAGACACGCTGTATAGAAACATTTTGACTTTCAAGTATTTTGATAGAGCTTCGCCAATACGTCTATTTTACACGTAGTAAAGTTATGTTTGGACTAATATGGCCTACTTTGAAAACTTTCTTACTGAAGATAGCAATTATACTTTTAATGAAACTAAGAAGTTAATTCCAATCAACTACCTTGACAACAGCATTAAAAAATGAACTTTTACTGTCTTTATCTCTTTGAACACTGTTATAAGATTTCAAAGTTTTACTAACAGTTTCATATAAAAAGATAATATAAGAAATTCTTAAATAGACAACAATAAAGATAAACATCATAACGAAATCTTGTAGGACTTAGCTTAGTAAGTATTCTCCCTTAGATAAAGAGTTGAGAAGACTATTGTAATTAATTTTACAACTTGGTTAGTGCAGTGTTTTCAGTATTTATATTACTTTCATTGCTTAGTAACAAAAATGGAAATAGCAGAAGAATAGTTTTGTTGATAAGCTACGAAACATTTTGTCCATAACATAGGTATAAGTACGCGCCAGTTAGTGTGGCAATACGAGTCATTTACATTCCCCCATACAGTGGTGTAGGTATACGAAATTTGCAAAAACGACAGTTTCAATGTTAAAAGATAATGTAATAATTCTTGATTCTTAATATTTTTGATTTACCTTTCTTGTTACTTCGTATTCGAAAGACTTTGTTCCACTCGTATTGCTACACTAACTGGCGCGTACTTTAATTTTTAGTAAATATCGAATTCGTTTTGTTCTTAGGATTGGTATTAATATTTCATTTCGAATGTGACCGAAGGGAAAGTGTTCGAACGAGGTATCTAATAGTTGTGATACAACCTCTCGGTTAGATATTAGTTTGCAAATATTTGTATCATAATTAAGCTCGATTATTAGTTTCTTTTACCGTTAGCAAATTTACATTGTCTGACAATTAACATTTTACTGATTGACATTAACAAACATCGTATTTATTATTATAAAATGAAAGGATACCGTAACTCACATAATATTGTCAATAGATGAGTAACTGTCAATTTGAAAATGGTTACAGATAGGATTAGAGATAAAAGAAATTTATTCATACAACTGTCTTTTAAACTTTCACCAGGCAATTCAGTTGATCGTGGTAAATCTCGTAAAAAAATAGCTAATTTACAAAGTTTAGCAGCAAACATAAATATAAAAAATCCTTACCTATTCGAACTTTTCAATGTTTATTTTAAGCACGTTTGACAATGGTCCGTTCTGTCAAGTAGTTAACTGACTCATTGGGTGTACTTTTTCTTCATACGTGCGTCCAGCGCGACCACACAAACATCAATGAGCGATGACATCGTGTGTTATTAGTGTGAGTGAACGCGATAATAGATAAATAATTACAGCTTGAATATGTTACCTATCAAACATATACACCTACGCCTGTATGTTTCTAAGGGACATACAGAGATGTACTTACACTAACCATTCGATATGTATCAGATAGCAAGTAAATCTATTGCCATCATCGATATTCTTTACTATCAGATATACCATCTTAACCCGTAGCCTACCCAAGGGAAGCACGTGACATCTATGCAAGGTTGTATAAAAACCCACAGTTCGACATGCGTTCTCACTGTTTTCATTCCACATACTGACAATACCAAGCAATAGGTTGACTATTGCCGTAAAGTGAGGTCATATTATCCTGGATCGCATGCACCTTATCAACATTTCGCTCGACCAAAAACCGAACACGAGACCTCGTGGACAACAATAGCACTTGTTACGACTGCGTCACAACTGTTCGTGTTCATGTCAACCTTTGTTAACATAACCAGCGGATTTCAACAAAATATTTTATTCATATAAACCTTATAAATATATTGTACTACTATCTTGACAATTACAACGTCAATAAAAAGAAATTATCCAAATTAGTGGCGCTATTCTCAAGTTATGCGCTTAGCAACTAATTCAGCTATTCATTTTTATTTATATAGATAAAGTAACATATTATATCAACAGATAAAGGTATCTGATGTGACTGTAAAGGTTTCTCACATTTTTTTTTGTATTGTAGGTATACACATAAAGAATCAATCAATAAATTGTCGACCGTCGTCGGTCAGTCCCAGGTCAGGAATAGAATGACGCGTGTATAGGATTTGACGCATATGATAGTCGTGCACGCATGTAATAGAGGTAAAATACCATACATTCGTTATTCTACTCTATAATACGCCGACCACCGAATTGCCACTTGACTAAGAGGGATGATTCCGTGACCACACATTGTCTTCAAGGATTGTATGCGCTGGATTCATTATGTTCAATCTATTCAGATTGGATGCGTAGATTACGAAAAACAAGTGAGTGTGTCATCGCAGTTACCGGGAAAATAATAGTCAAGTACGTCTCATACTTACAACACGTGAAACAGGATCTGTACACACGATAGGTGCTCTTATCAATGTATTATCGTCTTATTTAGATTATGATTACAAAGCTAAGGTGCTCAAAGATACTAAACCTAAGCCATATCTTTTATAAATACTTAGCTGACGACTACTACATTTACTCACCTTTTTTATTTTTTTGCTAGCTATTGCTCGCGGCTCCGTCCGTGTAATATATGACCCACCTATGCCTGAGATAAAAACAGTCCATGTGCTGTGCCACACCATAATTCTATCTCAGATTTAGATTGGAAAAGTAAATGCTCAGACTGGACTTGAACTTACTAATTGCTTGAAAATTGTATCAAATTCTTCTTTATACATATCCATTGAAGTGAAAACTAACAAATAACATTTGTAATACTAGTTTTCGCCCGCGTCAAATACCTACCGATCCCGTACACACGTCCCACAGGAATTTATTCCCGGGATAAAAGTAACTTACGTGCTATTCTACCTAGACCATATTTAAATATATTATTATGTCTACACCAGATTTCATCCAGATCGATTCAGTAAGTTCATCCACATAATATTACAAAGCTGAAGAGTTTGTTTGTTTGTTTGTTTGTTTAAACGCACTAATCACTAGAAATACTAATTTTCTTTTTGTGTTGAATAGTCCGTTTATTAAAGAAGGTTGTGGGCTTTATATATAACATCATGCTATGGCCCAAAGGACTGGAGCAGTAATCATAAATGTTAACAAATCTGGCAGATTCTCATACATTACTTGAAAATTATTAAATTGTGAGCATGAAGCTAGTCGTCGTCTACTCTATTATAGTTTCTCGTTTATAAATTAATTAGCACACGCAGTAGCCCAGTGATCAAATTAGGTATCTACTAGTAACCAAAATTATTAGTAGTCTTGTTAACCCTTACAGTGTTAAGCTAAATTACTTGTGTTACGATAGTACACGGGTTCACGTGGATAGTATCGCCAGGGACCGCGCACGTGACCTCTCGGACGCAAATCTGGCCTCATGGTCATTAGGTTACCGCCATAGTAACGCGCGTTGTTCGTGTTTTGTATTCCTGTCCTTAAAAAATAACTGGCCAAGTACCGTTACTTTTATCGTATGTACGCTTGGTGTGTGGTGAAGTCACTTTGTACTACAATTGAATGTTTTTATTTCGATAAAGTACTTAGTAACAAACATAATTATTCTTTTATTTTGTTTTTTAGTTTTAATTTTAGTTTGTTTGCTAGCACCTCTGCCTACCCCTTTGGGGATATAGGCGTGAGTTTATGTTATGTTGTATGTTTTTTGAATTATTGACGGTTTTTTAAATGCATATTGTGGAAGTTTGTAAGAATTGTTAAATGTACCCTATAAATGATTTTTACGCTTTCACTCAAAAATTACTGAAATAACCTGTATCAGATACAAAAAAAAATCGATTGTTATAGTGTGGCATAGTGCCTATTATACAACCTACTTTCATCCAAGGAATAGATTTCTGTAGGTTGTGGAAATAGAACGGTGTTTTACGAAGGTAGAGTCGTGGGCAAGAGTTCATAATTGGAATGGTCAAGACGTGGCTCAGTGGTTCAGTAGTCAGAGCATTCCCCCTTTAAGAGACAAGGTTCCAGTCCTGTCTGAGCAAGATTCAAATCCCTTTTTCCAATCTTAATTGATTTGTTAACAATTGCATACTAATTACTAGAGTGGATACCGCGAGAAGGAAAACGTAAGGTGGGACACCCCCTAGCCAGGTGGACTGACGAACTACGAAGGGTGGCTGGGGCGGACTGGATGCGGAAGGCGGAGGATCGGCAAACGTGGCGCATATTGGGAGAGGCCTATGTCCAGCAGTGGACTGATTGATTGCATACTAATTGCTTCGAAATTTTATAAAACAGTTAATAAATTTTTCTATCTTATTTCTATTTAAGTCTGACTCACAAATTCGACAATACCCTATAATACGCTTTACAAATTAAAATGACGTATTGTAATTGTTATCGAAATGATCACAATAAGATCGAACACACACAATCGCAATAAAGATATGAGGTAATTGATAAAACAGTTAAACCCACAATTTATGTAATTCAATCATTACTTTCGAAAATAGATGCTTGCAGTAGTAAAGGAAGACCACTAAGGAAGCACACGCCACTTGCGTCAACTGTGTGGCAAGTTTATTTAAAATGTGTGAAACTCACAGGAATCACTATAGAATAAGAAGAATTTTCTCATCTTTAAACCTTCCCTGGACATCCACAAATATTTCAAGACTAAAATTAGCCAAATCGGTTCAGCCGTTCTTAAGTTATAAACTAACAACGAAAAGTGGCATTGATTTTTATATATATAGATAATAAGGTATTACTGGAGGCAGCGTTTAGTAGTTGTGGCCTAGGACGCGCATTTGGCGACCCTAAGATCCTAAGTTTGCCTTAAGAGTCGCCTTTTTTAGTTTTCTGTCACCTTACTTTAAGCATGCCACGCCTTAAGCTCACCTCTTACCTCTTCTGTATCATTCCGGTCATAGGATAGGTTCTTGACGGTAGTGTATGGCCGGAATCGAACTCATGACACTGGGCTACCGCGCGTGCTAGTTACTATGATGGCGGTTTATCAAAGATGGCCTGTTTGCTTGTTTACCATTTTAAAATATTTGACAGTAAGTACAAAATACACGATAACATGATAATGTAGTTGTTTACTGATATTGATATCACATTGCTGTTTGGAACATAAAAGTATGATTAATGAATTAATTTGTATGTAATAAACAAGTCGATGGACTATCCTTCCTGAAAATGACGTAAATATCGTCACTGTTTTAGGACTTGTGTAAGCCACTGATTGATCACTGTATTGTTTATATTGACATTTCTCTTTGTAAGTTTATAAATACGCTCACGTCACACTCACTCACGAGTTGACAATGATAACAAACCGCCTTGACACAAAGCACATCTCATTTTTTCCTCAGATCTTCCTTTGGCTTTATAAAATCAGCCAAAATGGTTTAGGTACCAAAATAAATCAAAATAATGGAGTTGTAGTATGATGAATTGTAAGTGCAACCTTAAATTGCAACCAGATAGAGAAGTATTCTGGATAGATAGAGATTTTGAGATAGAGAACTTAAAAAGATGTATAAACCGCCTTACGCACTTATTATAAAGCAAGATATCGGACAAAGTTGTGTTTTAAAAACATGTTACTTCTAATTTAATTTTATCAATACCTACTTGTTTTTTACTGTGAATTAAATAAACCGTACCTACCTACTAATAACGTTAATCATACACTTATCTGTGTAACGCTTTGCCGCCGGTAAGGTGCTTGGACTAGATTCATACGGAACCTCCCGATTATGAGGCCGATGTCTCAACTATCAGGCCTGCTATCATACTTCAGTTGATTAGAGACCAAAACTTTCCGTTATTTTTACATGCCATGGACGATTTTTCCGTTACCTTAAATTATATTTTTTATAGAAATAAAATACCATTGAATTACTTTTGCTGTAAAAAATAATATTAAAAAAATATTTGAAATGTTTTTTAATATTATTTTATTAATTAAAAAAATAATAGTAGTAAAAGTTTGTGAAGATATTTGAATGTTTGTTACTAATTTATTGTAGTAATTGTGTAGTGAAATCCCATGGAAAATATATGTGTTGCGTGAGTTTCAACTTTTCCATACTCCGTAGTTTCGACCAAAACGATGTTTCAAACAGCTAAAACCACAACTAATACTTCTACTTTTGGTAAGTAAAGGTATTGAGATTAATGACAATGTTCTTATTGTTAATTATCAAAACTTTTTGTTAACCGATATTTTTATAGTGTCTTCACAACTTTTCTTAAAATAGTCTGATAAATACAACAGTGTATGATTTAATTCGTGCAATTCCTATAAACTAGGTTATCATTATCGTCAATATCTTGTAGTTTTATTCCACTCAAACGCGATAATCACGTTGCACTTGCTTAGTGGTTACCTGCTTTCATAATGCTGTGGCTTTTAGTATTTACTTCTAGTCTCTTGTGTTTCTCCTGTTCGTGGTATGAAGATAAATAACCTAAATGCAATATAATAAACAAGTTCAAATTTTTTATGCATAAAAGGCATTTTCTTTCGTATAGTTTGGGAACAAAGAGTTAACAATTTTTTTTATTTTTTAGAAAAATGTACAAGCACTTCTTAATTTTGTATCACTATAAAGTATTATAATGTTACAATATAAAAGTACGTGTGCTCTCCGGATACGGGAACAAAGAATAATATAGAGTACTAAATGCTGCTTATCATTCTGCTCAGGTTGCAGGGCAACAGAAAGAAATGGGTCAGAATTGTACAAGCGAAGGAAGGGTTTAGCTACCTATGATACACTTTATTACTACGCTCTCTATAAAAATTATTAGTATAACACGCAGGTATGTCTTAGGAATATATTACTTTCAGGTTTATATCTCAAATATATAGATAAGATGATCTAATGAAGGTAGAACAATTATTAGATTATTATCAGATGACAATCATCTACCTACCTACATTATTCAAGGGGCACTATTAGGGTCATACAATATGTTTAGCAGATTAGATCCCACTGCTGTTCAAATTATTATTTTTCTGGATGTGTTACTGCTGTTAATCCTAATATAATAAAAGGTCTTGGGAAGCGATATCAATACAAATCTTGACTTGGAAGACCTAAAATGTAAAAAGGTTTAAGTTTCATCAACAAGTATATCACCTTCTACTGACATTATTATTTACCAAGACAAAAAATGACCTTTCGATTGGATTGCGGTTATTCAGATTTAAGTATTGTACGTCTGTGGTAGTTATTGACAATGGTGATGTCTGTTTTTTCTACCTGAATACAAATCTGTTCAACATATTCGAACATATTCTCAATTATTATAATTACCTTTGTTTTATGATAATAACTGAACTGATCGAATTAATAAATCAGATTCGTTAATCTGATTTATTAATTAGATCAGTTCAGTTATTATCAGTTATTATTATGTTATAACAAAAATATATTTGGAACCATACCTCTCATTGTTTTTAAATACACAATGAAACGGTGACAAACGAATAAGATGGAAAAACAAAAAATACGTGAAAATTATTTCATTAATAGTGAAATACAATAATCAATTAAAGACGTGAGTGGATGAAGGGGGTAACTAACATTTTTGAAATTTTTGATTTTTTGCGTTATATGACGGTTATAGGTGTATATAATAATAATAATAATAATAATAAGTTTACTGTCGCAAAAAATTTTACAGTTAAGTAAGTACAATATAAACTATATTAGACCAAAAAATTCCGAAATTTAAGCTTAGTTTCCAAAATACCAGAAGATGAAGGGCATAACTGCAACAAAAAAGCAAAAGGTACATGGAAGAAGGAGGTATGTGCCTTAACGCCTTCTTCCATTGAAAATCGGTCCATTAAACGTATTTTTTCAATGGAAGAAGGGGTTATGTGTAAGAAAATGCACTGCCACGATGCTTTTTTTCATTCATGATCATGCTCTTTCATTCCTGCTCTTCTATGTTAGGGTGGCTGTATGTAACAAAAAAATTTGTAACATTTTTGAAAACCACTACATAACCAGCAACAAAGAGCAACTTTTTGTTGCCGTCATACATGACAGTACAAAAAGGCGCACTGTATACAGAATGATGTTGAAATTTATTAGCTCATCTTGTTTTTATACCACATATATGGCAGACAAGCACACGGCCCGCCTGATGGGAAGTGGTTACCGCGGCCTATGGACGCTAAAAGACCCTACTTAGATTTCACTCCGACTCAGAACTGACTTCACTCTGATTTCCGCCAACTTCAAACCGACTTCATTTCGACTCCCTCCGACTCCAACTTCACTACAACTCCGACTTCATTCTAATTTTAAACCGACTCCTGCCGACTACACTTCCACTCCACTTTGACTCCATTCCAACTCCATAGCAACCTCACTTCGAACCCATGCCGACTTCAATCCGACTCCAAACACCTCTATTCCGATTCGAAACTGCATCCACTCTAACCTACGGCTCCATACCGACTTCACTCCGACTCCAAACCAACTTCTTTATTTCAACTCCAAACCGACTCCGTCCAACTCCAAACGGACTTCACTTGAACTTCACTCTGATACTCCGACTTCACTCTGAATCTGCACCGACTACACTCTAACTTCAAACCAACTTCACTTCGACTCCCTCCGACTCCAACTCCAAACCGACTTTACTCCAACTCTAAACCGACAGAGAGCAGAGTCAGAGTGGAGTCGGCAGGACGACTCCACTCGGACTCTGCTCCAATTCCATAGCAACTTCACTTCGATCCCTTACCGATTTCAATCCGACTCAAACCGACTTCTTTACTATAACTTTGAAAAGACTTCACTCCGATTTAAACCGACTCCTCTCTGGTTGCCAAGCAACTCAACTTCGACTTGCTCCAATTCCATAGCAACTTCACTTCGATCCCTTACCGATTTCAATCCGACTCAAACCGACTTCTTTACTATAACTTTGAAAAGACTTCACTCCGATTTAAACCGACTCCACTCTGGTTGCCAAGCAACTCAACTTCGACTGCAAACCGACTCCCTTCTATTCCACTCCGTCTCCCTCCAACTCTACTCCCACTTCAACTCCAAACAGTCTCTCTTTCTTCACTCCCACTTTAAACCGACTCCTCTCTAACTCTGTCCAAGACCGTGCACGGTGGAAAAGTAAAAGCCGGAAAGCGGATTACGGACTCCGAGGTGAAAGTCTCGGATGCGACCGGGACTATTGTAAAGATGATGACGAATGACTGTCTTGACTGTTTTAAAGTAAAAAAAAAGTTACAACTGTGACGGCTTCAACACTGAGATGATGATGATATATCTATATGTTAAAAGTTTGAGCAGCAGACATTAAGGTTGAACCTAAAACCAGAATATCAATATTGATAACATTACTGCCGATGACAAAAAGTGCAATATGTATGTATATCCAAGGTATATCCATTCTAATCCATACTAATATTATATTAAATGCCAAAGTTAGGGCCAGAAGGGCCGTGTGCTTGTCTGCGACCTAAGTAGTATGAAAAAATAAAAAGTAACTGTCTGTTACGCTTTCACCCCTAAACCACCTAACCAATTTTGATGATATCTGGTACAGAGATAGATTAGACCTTAGGAAAGGACATAGCTACCAATATAGGAGGTTATCTTTTGTGCTGACGGCACAGAATCTCTCTGTTCTTACAGGGTCGGCAGCACGAGTGCGACTCCCCTGATGTTGCACTCGCCCATAGGCCACGGTAACCTCTTTCCATCAGGAGGGCCGTGTGCTTGTCTGCGACTTAAGTAGTATAAAAAAAATAGGACACGACGGTACATCCGTCCCAATCAAGCAGTCCGACTGGGGAAGTACCTCCGCTCTACAAAAGACCGCGGCTTAATTACCTCGTGTTGTTTCCGACGGTGAGTAGGGTAGCCAGAGCTCACTGGAGAGGTTTTGTGCTGTCAGTGAAAAATCAAAGGCTTTGTCTTACTTATCTTTTGCGCTGACGGCACAGAATCTCTCTGATCTTACAGGGTCGGCAGCACGAGTGTAACTACCCTGATGTTGTACTCGCCCATAGGCCACGGTAACCTCTTTCCATCAGGAGGGCCGTGTGCTTGTGTGCGACTTAAGTAGTATAAAAAAAAGAATAGGACACGACGGTATATCCGTCCCAAACAAGCAGTCCGACTGAAGAAGAACCTCCGCCCTACAGAAGACCGTGGCTTAAAATCGTGTTGTTTCCGACGGTGAGTAGGGTAGCCAGAGCTCACTGGAGAGGTTTTGTGTTATCAGTGGGATAACTAAAGGCCTACTTATCTCTTGCGCTGACGGCACACAATCTCTCTGTTCTTACAGGGTCGGCTGCACGAGCGTGACTGGTGTTGCACTCGCCCATAGGCCATAGGCGGTAATCACTTACCACCAGGAGGACCGTGTGCTTGTCTGCGACCTCAATTGTATAAAAAAATATCATAGGCTATGTTTAGTCGCGATAACCGACATCTACGCGGGCGGTGCCACGGGCAATAGCTAGTTTTTTATATATATAATGTTATATACTCCCTTCTTCCACGCATAGTATGCATAATATCATATTACATTGTCAGTGGATGAAGAATGTATATGCACATTTTGTCAAATAAATTAATTTCCATCCACTCATTTTTATTTTTATGCTTCCCTGATAATAAATATGGACAATTACAATGATTTGACACTTTAATATTTTGACTTAAATAACCAGAAAACATAATATTTGCAAATGAAATGTTCAAACTTTGAAGCCGATTATCTCAATATTTAGAAATTGTTAGTTACCTCCTTCTTCCACTCACGTCTTCAATTATTCAATAGCACGTTTTTATCACCATGAAGTATCGTGAAACGGCCTCAGACGACTGAATGATTCAGCCACGATTCTCAGTATGTTAATCACACAGAGTTCACGCCACTCTGTTACGTAGTACGCCGTGTTTGTATTGTGCATAATGAAGATCAAGGTGATTGTCTACGTGTAACTACTATTAGACAAGCACTAACAAATATACAGTGAGGTGTTCAAATTGTAAGGATTGCAACATACCAAAAAGAGTTGCGTATTGTGTGAACTCAGTTTTATTCATGTGAATCGTTGAATCAGTAATTTTATACTACGGTTTACACCGATAGAATATTACGTAATAAGATAATTTGTAAATTATTGATAAACAAAGATAAAAAAAAATTGATACCTATCCATAAATGTCAGCAGAGAATCCCAGTTAAAGATATGAATGACTTTCTCCATCAAGCTATTCAAAGACAATTCAAATAAATCATCTACCCGGCCTACTGAAGACTTCAGAATATCAGGATACTTCATATTATGTTTATTAAATCATTTACGGATAATGTAGACCATGAAAAATACGCAGTTAGACTGGAAATAAGCGCACGCTGGACTCCGACGTAGAAGCTTAGGATGCGACCGGCATTAGCGCTAGGATAAAGTAAAAGTAAATCCAAAAAAAAAAAACATTTTCATAAATATATTTTTTTTTAATAAAATTGCTTTCTGGAGAAAATGTCTAAGTGGTCATTCCTGAATTATAGATTTCGACGTCACCCGAAGAATAAATCTCCAGTCAAGGGCATATCTGTTACCTGCTGTACCCCTATCTGGGAAACCATTAGCCTGGCCAACAAACTGTACGTTGCATATTTTCAGAATGTGAAAGTTTGTGATAATATGTGCATATTGTGCTTGTTTGGATGTCTATTAGTCAAACACAGTCAAGCGACTAAATGGATATGGTTAAATTTAACTCGAATGATAGGCCCATAGGCTACTTTAACCCTGAAGTAGGTTCTGTGTGATTTTAATGTTAATCAAAATCAAAATCCTTGAAATAATTTTTAAAATCAGTAAATAGAAGGAGTCTTCTACCTTACACCATTTACCTTAGTGTTATTTTCACTTGCTAGGTATCGCAGTAAAACTATGGTATCGCTTACCTAACTAACCATAATTTATTTTATTGTGCTGAATAAATACTTCAAGAAACCACTTTAGTAATTTGTGTGTGTTGTGTAACAAAATTTAGTGGGTGTGTATTGTTATTGTTATGTGTGCATTATAATACGGAAATGATTGAGATTGTGTTTAAATCACAAAAAAATATCAGTAGATTATCTATATAGAGATAGCACAATACATTAACATGTAATATAGGCGTATTAGAGCAATGTTTTGAAGCAAATAAGTACGGCCTTTTAGGATTCCGTGTCTTAAAAGTAGTCGAAAGTAGAAAAGAAACTCTTATAAAATCATAATCTTTATGATTACCTCACAAAATGCGATTTCTTTACAAATAAATGCATCTCCATAAATCGATTTTAACCTATGGCAGTCGACTGTTTGACATTACAGCACTATTACCTATATATTTTTCAGGTCGTGGTTGGGGTGACACTCACTTTTTGTTTACTGACTCACTATCACTATTCTTACGGTTCAGTTTACTTATCCTGCAGTCTATATTGGTAACTTTAGTTCTTTGATAGATGACCTCATGCACTTTAATGCTTGAGAGGAATTGAGAGCTCTCTATTGCGTCTTTTAGTTTGTGGTCTAACCCCATCAACAGTGTTCTCGTCTTGGTACCAAAAGACGTAACAGGCAAGACACACTAGTTGGTGGTTAGTAAACTGATCGCAAATTAATTTGATATTTGGGTAAAACAGTTATGCAACCGCAATTATTATTTGCGTACGCTAATTCAACTTATTCTTGACAGGCTTCTTTAGTATCCTACTAATATTATAAATACTAAAATTATAAATACTAATATTATAAGTTTGTAAGTATGTGAGGATAATATGAGGATGTATGTATGTGAGGATGTTTGTTACTCTTTTACGTAAAAACTACTGAATGGATTTTAATGAAACTTTTCAATAATATAGCTTATACATCAGAATAAAACATAGGCTATATATATTAGCGATGAACGTGATAAGAATTTCACGTGGGTGGACCCGCAGGCGACAGCTAGTAACATAATAATTGTTAAAACTCCGCTTCATTCATTTGTTTGTTTAAACTTTATTATTATAATGTGTTAATATTATGCGCTGTTAAGTAATTAAACTCAAGATAATGTCTTCATTTTATCCTAACGCATACGCATTTATTCTTAACTAGCGGCCACCCGCGACTTCGTACTCGTGGGGTTCGTTCTACCACCTTGGGGGTAGAGTTTTATAAAATCCGTTCTTAGCAGATGTCTACACCCTATAAAAACCTACCTATCAAATATCAAGTTTGTAGATGTTATAGTTTCTGAGATTTCGTGATTAATTAGTGAATGATGGGGCCATGTTTACATGTAAGATTATTGTAATTTATCTGTTAATAAAGATACATACATACATACATACATACATTTCGCTTTTAAATATACATTATTACTTGCTTCACTTATATGTACTTACATAATTTTTTTGAAAGAATTATAATAACCTGAACGTAAAATCCCACTGCGTCTGTAAACAGTCTGTACAAACTCTTTAGTTTCTCTAATATACATCACTCACTTATGGGATGGAGACTTGGAGTAAG
Source organism: Eilema depressum (assembly GCA_914767945.1). NCBI lineage: Eukaryota > Metazoa > Arthropoda > Insecta > Lepidoptera > Erebidae > Eilema > Eilema depressum. The sequence continues at coordinate 15,788,225 of OU612013.1, forward strand.
TATTGCGAGTCGCCTTATATAGGCGATCCGTCACAATATCATCAAAATATTCGAAGGAGTCTGGTACAAATCGCTTTTTCTGAAATATTAGGTATGCGACCTGCCTCTTTTCCTGGATTGCAAACGTGTTCGGATTGGATCCTTTTTACTGGTTCACTTCTTTAAAGACATATTATATCTTGTGAACGGCTCTACCTAGAGGTTTGGTGAGGTGGCAACCGTAATATGTTTTCTAATGCTCGGAAGTGCCCCAAAAAGTTTACGCCTTGTTAAGGCAATAATGAGAAATATTTTTTTGAGAAAGAAAACTATTTTTAACAAATGCAGATCTTGTTTGGGTGAAATATTTATCAAGTTAAAACCACTTTCTTCGAAGAAGTATTTATCAAATGAGTGCCGTTAAATACGTAACGTTATAGAAATTATGGAAAGCATTTCGTTTTAAATTTTTGTGTAGGCCCATGGTTTATTTGCCACCATTTTCTACTATTCTACTACACGTCACTCTACTACTTATGAAAAATAAATCATAAGATTTGGACAGATCTAACAGACAGAATATGGCAGAAGTATTATCGATCCAAAATTGTTATGCAAAATAGTATTAGCGTTATCAATATTTATCGCTAGTTTGGTTACTACTCGTAACAAAGAATTAAAATCAGCTTAATGTTGACTATTGATAACAACTGGTTATATTTGGTACTGGTATTATTTTTCTCTGAGCTAAAAATTAAGGCAGCTTTATTATTTTGCTCTATTAAGTACCTACTTACAATTTAAATATTGTACATGAATAAGCAAAAGATTATAAATGGCAATTTAAGTGCAGCATGGTAACATTTATATTTGGTTATGAAAATAAAAAATACAATCAGGAATGTGGAAGTGATTATACGATTATTAACATCAGAAAAATGTTGCTAAAAACCATCCCTCTGTTGCAAGCTGGTTCATTAATAATTAAGCGAATTATTCATAGGCATCTATTGCAAACTACAGCATTGCCCTCTTTCTCTTGATTTTGTGTGACTAAAAACGTTCCAATATATTAATGTTAGTAATAATTGGAAGAGTTGATACTTCAGCAATATGCTTTATTAAACTATTGCAAGTATTGCAACATTGTTAGAAAACGTGTAATTAAACAATGCAATATTGAATTGCACGTTTTACCGTTTTACATGCGGTAGTACTTGGTAAGATAAGTGGTATCTCTAACTAATTGCCTTTTAATGTAGGCTGTTTCCTACACGTGTCAGGTGGTGACATTTAGTATTTGAAACTAGAAAATAAAGGCATGATTCCGAAGCCGACCGCATACGACAACTACGACGACGACGCAACGACGCATGCAGCAGATACAGCGTACCCATTACTTGTTAAACTCCGATACGAATAAAGGGGACCATTGAGAAGCCGCAATGAACTACGCGCATCTGCTGCGTGGGTCGGCACTTGTCGTATGCGGTCGGCTACGGAATCATATCTTTACGATATATTTTTATTCATGCACATATCTACAGAGGCGGACTTAATATCGGGACATTGTCGGAACTTTATACGAATTGAAATAATTATTATATCCTGATGGAATTATATCCTGATACCGCCGTTTCAGTTACTTTTCAGCTGACATAATCACGGGAAGATTAAATGTGATAGTTGTCTTATAGTTTGAAGTGAAAGTTATCTCAAAGTACCCGAATTATGTTGAATTGTTAGTGTTACTATTTGCGCAGAAGTTTAATTAACTGAATTACTGATAAAAATTAGACCTATAAAAAATGTCAATTCAGCCAGACTGTACGATACTGCGAGTTCATTCTGCGTAATAATTGTTTCAATTATCTTATACATAAATCTCTGTCTTGCATCTTATCCATAGTTATGTCGTAACAAGAGCTGACAAGTTATACGTAGCGCGTCATCAATGCAGGGAATTGCTGTGGCCTAGCTTTGCTGTATGTTCATCCAATGACGAACCACCCATAATTGAGCATCAATACTAAACTCAACGCATGCTAAAGCTATCTTATATAGTATAGGTACTTAATAACCTGGACTTCAAAAAGTAGATACGTAAAATACTGAAGAAACACAGTTTTTGAAATAGGTAAATGCAAGTATCTATAATTGCATGCAGTTGCTTTATATTTCTTTTCTCATCGTAATATGTAGGAATTTCAGATTTTTTTTTATACCACTTAGGTGGCAGACTAGCACACGGCCCACATGATGGTTCTGTGATCTCTGAAATATGTGAGTATCATTTTGTATATTTATATACAAATTGCGCATTGATTTTTATCTACAATGCCTATCAACATTTATAGATATCAATTTACACTTTTAATGAAAGTTAAATTCATGTCCATCATCCAATAACCCGCTATCGCGTTTCGATTCAAGATCGATTTAGATCCATTATGATCACCGATTAATATTAATAATAACTACTGATCCCAAAATTTCAGTACATAGTAGGTACGAATTGAGCATTTCCAAGTGTAAGGCCCGTATTCCAGAACGAGTACCGCAGTCCTGAATCTCAATCTAGATCTAGAAGACAATATCTGAGGACAGATTATAATTCTAATGTCATTGCGAGAGTCGATTCATAACTGCGCGTTGTTTTGAAATACGGGTGTATCATTAGCGCTGAAAGGTGTATCATTAGCGCCGTCAGCACCAACTGAATCAGTGAAGAACGGCACATGTCGTGTTATCATTATCATTTTGATAAATTCATTGAATTTGTACTAAATGTTTGATATTAAAGATAAGTGTAAGATCTGCTGTAGATTATGTAACTAAATATGCATTTAGCTGGAAGGTCGGCAGGATAAGTGTGTTGCCTCTGGTGCTACACACGGCCGCGGCGGCGGTAATAACTTCCTATCACGTGGCATGTGTGTTAATCTATAAGTGATACAAAAAATATGGTGTCGTGGGTCATACCTGTGTGACAACGTCATTGAATTAGCTAATTCATCATCATCTGCATATATAGACGCATTCTCCCGATTGCATCCGTGGCCAAAATGACCTCGGAATTCAGGGGCCCGCCTTCCGGCTCTTCCTCCTCCACTTCGCACGATCTTGGGCGTCCATGGTAGTGAGACCATCTGCACGCATGTCACCTTCCACGACGTCAAGCCAGGACTTCTTGGGCCTACCCCTTCTACCTGAAATTAGCTAATTATTGTATTCTTTATTACTTTTTGTTGCTTTTCATATTTTTAGTATAGGTATTATAAATTTTATGTAATCCAACGGATCAGGGGCCCGATTCACTAACTTTACGTTTAAGTTTTTGTGAATTTGTAACTTCTAAAACATAACGTACCATTTCGATGAGTAAAACTATAGTTTTCTTTGTGAGTTTTCGGTAAAGAAGAAAACGTAAGTATATTATATGACATATTATTATGACAAGCATGCCAGACCAAAAAAATAACTAGAATTATTTATTTTTCTGCCAAGTTTTACTTTGACAGATCTTACTGAATACCATATTATACGTTATCGAAATGGAAGTCAGGCGTATACGAAACGTGGCGTTAGTGAATCGGGCCCCTGGCTGAAATTTGATATTTGGATAGATTAAAGTCAAGAATAACAAACAAGTTTTCATTTTTATCCCTGGAATAGGCTACCATGGATTGCGGAAAGGGAATTAGAAATGTACTATCGCGATCATAAGTGCAGTACCAATCTGACGCAACTATTGCGCGTCAACAATAGTCGTACTTATGACCTTATTCTTTGAAGACAATTCACACACACATACACGTCAACACTACGTCGTACAGTACTCTTACTAAACTTTTGAAGTTATGACCTTAATCTTTGAAGATTTCACACACACACATACACACACATTAATATTGTTCACTCGTTGATTGATATTGTTAATTTCAATATCATACGTAAGCCGCCCCGTAGCTGAGTGGTTTAAGGTGCGGCTTGATGAATAGTTTGAAACCTGTCGGTGATGGTTCGAACCTACCGGAACTAATATAACTTTTTGTGTTTTATATTTAAAAGTTATGATATATAAATGTTGATACGAATATAAAAATGTTTCTTAGGTAGAATTTTAAACTTAGCGAGAAAATAATTATTTGAGGGTGCATTTGAAATAAAATGGATTCATTGGCTATGAGTGAAGTTGTTGGTTGGTGAAGTCAGTTACGACTACCCTATTTATATATTATATCATCTATGGTTACGACTGTTTGTGTTAATTACTGTTCGAGCGATTACATTTCTTTTTTAATAAATCAATAATGTCAAATATAAGTATTGAAGCAAAAGCTAATATTGTGGCCATATTCGAATGGTCTGAATATATCTCAAATTTCTAATGAGACGGGCTTATCTGTAAGTTAATTAATTAATTAATATTGTTGTAGTGCAATTTTGTTCATTGGTTGCAATTGTGTAATATGGTTGTTGTTTTTTTAGAGAAATACTGGGAGTCGTTGCGTGAAACAATTTGAGGAAGAAGAGTTGCAGAGTTGGAGGAGAAGTGGAAGACCTGCTGAAGCGGCGTTATATGGTAGCAGAATATGAAACGAATAACGAAGAGTATTTACTTTAACTGGGAATCAACAATATTTTCTGATGAAAAAACCGATACCTCCTACGTAAACTGTTGTAACTTCTAAACTGTGATTTTACAGGAGAGCGTTTCAAAGGTACTATTGGCAATAAAAACCGCAGTTTTCAACTAATCTTTATAAAATTCAATATGTGACTTCAGTTAATAATACTTTAGCGTTTACCTCATGGTATTATTCAAAAATACCAAAGGTTTTAGAGATTTTGCTGTTACAACACTTTACTGCGGTATATGACCTTTACAAATTGTTGTATCAGTCACGTACAATTATGTACACCGGAACACATGAGTCGCATTTAGTCGTATGTACCAGATACAACAATTTACGCTGAAAAGCAAGAGAAAAAAGGTGTGGTATGTTTTATTTTTACCACTTAGGTGGCAGACAAGTACACGGCCCACCTGATGGGAAGTGGTTACCGTGGCCTATGGACGTATGCAACACCAGGGGCGTCACATTCGCGCTGCCGACCCTAAAAAAACCTAATGCCAATTCTTGAAGAGCCCCAGAGATCCGATTCTCAGCACTCCATGAATTCACCGTGCGGTCGCCGGGTCCTTATGGACCCGTGATACAGAGCATACCGTGACGGCGACTGGGACTTGCGACCCAGATGTAGGTTAAGGGTGGCCATTTTGTGATGCATCAGCGCTCACCTCCACCGTCAGTAGTGTACCCCCCTACCTATCCAAATTTGGTAAGATCTTATCAATGCTGCTTTGGACATTCGATTTAGTAAAGAGCTTACTGAAGCTCTTGGCAATCCGAGGTCTTTAAGTTGTACAGGGATTTAGCTTGAAATCGTCTTGGTCCTACTTCTACGGCGTAGAGTTTAATCACGTAGCCATTTTTGGTTAACTCGTTAGTCAGGTCAAAGTATTTGTTCGTCTTTATAGCGTGGTCTTTAGGTATGTTGGTTTTCCACGGTACTGTGCGTTCTACCAGCACTGCTCGCCTATGCGATCGTGAAAAAAGGAATATATCGGGTCTGGATGACGAGGTACAGACATCCTCCTTTTATAGTGCTTCTCATAAGTGTAGTCTACAAGTATTGTCCAGTCAACGGTAGCTATCAATTTATCAATCAATCGTAGTCGCTTGGGACAACCACCGCAGGGAGTTCATTCCACAGGTTGAGTGTGCGAGGGATGTAGTTCCTTACATACCGCACAGTGCGTACTGTTTCCGGACGTTGTGTGTGACGATGATTTCCCTGCCTGTGGCGAGACGCGATGATAGAATGTAGCTGTGGGTATCATGTCAAATAGTTCATCTGAGCACAAACCATTGTATATTCGGTAGAACACACACAGTGAGGCAAAGTCTCTTCTGAGACTGAGACGTTCCACATGACCTGCGAGTATGGGATGTTCAACGAGCCTCAATAGTCGTCTTTGTACCGAGTCGAAGGGGTTGACCACTTCAAGTTTCAAGCTGGCACGTAGGCGCTTCGACAAAACGGTGATTGCAGTAGTCCAAGTGGGGCCGAACCTGTGCCTTATGTAGGCGGAGTCGTTGCCCGACAGTTAAGTATTCACCCTGTTGATCACTCCAAGCTTCTTTGATGCTAGCTTCACCTTGTCTTCCAATTGACTACGGTATTGGACGTCGCTGGAGATATCGATATCAAGGATCCCAATACTCAAGGAAATGGTAAGCAGTGTGCCCAGGAATTGCGATGCTACAATAAATGGGATTTTCTTAACGGTGAATACACATACTTGTGTCTTAGAGGGGTTGAATTGTACTAAATTCAGTCTGCCCCAATCGGGTACTCTAGATAACGTAGTCTCGATTTCAGACACAAGTTGTTCGCGGCTTTCCTCCATCTCGGACTGAGGGATATTTGCACGGTCCATGTTACAAGCGTCTCCGGTCCTGTCGTCCGCATAGCGATGAATGGAGTCATCCGACAGCATGTCATTGATATGCAGCAGTAACAAGGTCGAGACAACACGAAACTTTGTGGGACACCAGCGTTTTATGTCCATGCGGTCCGAGCAACTGCCATCAACGACGGCTTGGATACTTCTGTTGGACAAAAAACTGGCAATCCATTCGCATAATTCCTTGGGGAGTCCTTAAGAGCTTTGCAAGAAGACGTCTGCCGGACCCGATCAAAGGCCTTTCCGATATCGAGACTAACCGCCAGTGCCTCACCTCGAGTCTCGATGGCTTGCGCGCAACGGTTTGTGAGATACACAAGAAGGTTAAGATAAGATACACCGGTTAAGCTACGGTGGCGTGTTGCTCAGTAGATCATACAGTTCAAAGTACCCCAGAAGCTATGTATTAATGATACGCTCCGTCACCTTCGAGAGGAGGGAGGAGATTAGCGGAACAGACAGACAGACCGACCAAAGACATTTAAATTATGTTCTTGTTAATGGTACCTGATATACATTCACACCTATTTAGTAAAAACTTGTTATTTTGAATATGATGATGATGATTGATGATCGAAGAAGAAGATTTGATGAAAAAGATGAAGAAGATAAGATGATAAGATGATTAAGTTAGCATAATAAATGCTTCAAAATTTCATTCAACTTCTTATTTTTTTTATTTTTTTTAGGTTCAAATGTTTATTCACTTGTTATTTTGACATTACAAACAGACACTTCAATTTTATTTATTTCTATAGATTTTTGATCACATCTATAAACCGCAAATGTTACTTACAACTTACACAATGTCAGTGATAAGCGAAGTAGATTGTTGTATGTGTTACTTAGTAACCATAAAATAGTTAATTTGACCACGTAAATCATTGTAAGTCATCTTGCCATGTACTTTAGTATAACTAATTCCGAGGTAAAATGTTGTATGTATTACTTAACACAAAATACTTGTAAATTCAGGAACGTATATTGTTGTATGTAATCAATACCACATTTTAAATAACCAATATTTTAAATACGGAAAATATGTGCTAGTACTATTACGTAATAAATATCAAATCAACACATAAAATACGCGCGTGACATGCAACCTACAGCGAGTTCCAACGTAGTCTGTTTTATGTCACACATACGCGGGATGAGCGCGCTCGTCAGACTCACACCGCCCGCCGTAAACTATTGCAAGTAATAAATACCACAATATACGCCGGGATACTTCGGAACTTACGATGTTATACTTCTGAAAACTACCGAAATTAATAGATTTTTGGATTTGATCTAATTGTTATAGGATACTATACATAAAATTAGACACTTTTACGTGAAAAACACAAAATGGCAATTTTGTGGGTTACAACAACTTACGTGGGAGGTATCGAAACGTTTAAATCATCTCAAAAAGGAAGATTACATTTATGGCATAAGGATAAAACACGGTGGTGTGAAAGCAACATAGTACCGAACACTGAATCTAAGTGTAAATTATGTGGGGGTGGATTAGAGCGCTAGGGCCGGGTGAATTAGACCCAATATCTACGCGTGCAAATAGTGCAAATTATGTGGAAGTGTTAGAAGATATAATGTTGCCCACAGTGCGAAATGTCTATCCAGATATAAATGAGGGTTTAAGGGCATTAGAAGGTTTCTTCAGGGTCGGCAGCATGAGTGTGAGGCCCCTGGTGTTGCATACGTCCAAAGGCCACGGTAATCACTTTCTATCAGGTGGGCCGTGTGCTTGTCTCCCACCTAAGTGGTATAAAAAAATGATATAAGTTTTGTGCACGATAATTGTCCCATTCATCGAGCCACCATACTTCGCGAATGGTTTAGTGAACGTAAAGTTATTCCTTGCTGTGGCGAAGGGTGAAAATGTTCAAAAGGGAAGCCGGTGGCAAATCCCAAAGAACAACCATGGCAATTTTGTATGAAATTCTCTCAAATTTTAGATAGGTACTGAATTTTAGGTTTAATACATGTAATAATGCATTAAACTTAAGCATCTTTCATGACTTCCCTTTGCAGAGCAAGCCGGCAGGAATCGTGTTATGAGTACTCCTCGCCACTGAATTTCCTTGGCCAGCACGATCCCTTGATTTGAACCCGATTGAGAATATATGGGGTTTAATGGTGCAAAGAGAGATAGAAGTTATTGTTATTATATATTATATTTTATATAAAATAGTTAGGCTCAATTTAAAGTGAAAGCTCTCGTGATATTGTTACTCCGTGCTAAGCTATTCTGTTTAAATATTTTTGTTATTTAATTTCAGTTGAGCCTATTGAGACTACTGAGCCTATCAAGGGACGTGCTGGCCTGTAATTAGTATAAGACTGTATGGTTGAGGTTAAGTTTCAATCCTCTTTTCCGAAAAAAAACTTTCGAGAAAATGAATAATTAAGCTATAACCTCAATATGCAATATTAATTTTATTATAAAAGTATATTTTTTGGATGAAATTATTATAACCACAAATTAACATTGGATAATTCTTTTAATAAACTTTTTTTTTTAAACTATTGTTTTATTTATAATCTATTGTAAATTAAGTATAATATTTTTCTATTTGTAAATAATTATTTCTAATTCTGTTAACTTGTTCCTAAAATTTCATGAAAACAAAACAACAAAAAGTGGAAAAACTAAGATCCGAACCCACAACATCCGATTTCAACACTATCCATAGCAGCCTTGTTACCGACCAGGCTACGCACTGCCTTACGTAGAATAACGAATTTTTGCATTACTTTATATAGATGCATGCTTCGAACATAATAGTATGAAAAGGCAAGCATAACGTTTTCTTTGTTTCGCATCACACACATTTATATTTTCTCATATCGATACTGTGTGACGTATAAATGTATGCGTTAAACATTACATACACATAGATACGCGCTTAACCGGACAAGCGATTATAAACATTACGGTGCTAATGCACTTTTAATTACGATAGTACGTGGGTGGACCCACGGGCAACAGATAATAGGTATATTGTGCAAAATAATAAAAGAATAAAGAAAATTTTTGAATTGCAGAAAACAATCCACTTGTCGAACTGTGCTCAATGTGATTAGCGGTACAATTTTAGTTTTTTAGCTGGTATTTAATTATAATTCTTTTATCTAATGCGTCATTGATGTCAACTGTGTTTGGTTTAAAATAAAGTTAAGTGTGCTAACGTATTGTTTTGACACGTGCAACTCTGGACTTCACTTCGTAACTAAGCTTATCATTCTTAGGAGAAAAAGGGTAAATAATTTTGAACAGCTTGCCCTTCACCAGTAATCATTCTTTTACGAAACTGATAAGATAACGACAACAATGACGAACAATTAATCATGTGTACTCCGTCTTTGGAATTTATCAATGTTGCAAAATATTTATGACAACAAAAATATTGTAAAGGCACTCGTACTTACAAGTATCAGTCAATCAATTTAGCTTATTGAAGTCTACTGCTGGACATGGTTAGGTCTCTCCTAATGTGCACCATACTGTCCAGTCCTTACAGTACATATGTAAGGGCTGGTCAGAGTGGACAGTCAACATTACATCTATCTTCTAATCTATTCAAATAAATAAAATTGAAGTGTCTTTTAGTCTATCTATCTCTCTATTCGTTCCGGGTAATCTCCAAAGTGGCAGGGTTGGTTTTTACGGGATTTTTATTATGATATAGATAATAGCTGATGGACTGAGGCGTAACTTAGGTCACTTTCCAAAAAACAGTACTTAATTCCCGTGGACAAAATCGCAGGAGCAGATAGTTCTATTGTAAAATTATAAATTAGCTGTGTCTGTAAATTTCAAATATATTTAAAAAAGGGTAATTTTAACGATCCTGAACATTATTTTAAATTTTATGTTCTTTCGCGATGAAAGTAAAAAATACTAAACTGATTTTAATGTGTTTTTAGAAAGCTTTTTTTTCAGACTTAACAACCGCTGTATATTATATTGGAAGTGGTTGAGTAGAACTGGAAAATATATAACCAACATCCACGCGGGCGGAGCTGCTGGTATTAGAAAATAATAATAAGTACATAAATAATAGTCGACAAACATTCAACCATTAGCGAAGGCATATATTTAATCAATGTTTCAAACACAAATCTCGCTTGTAGATAAATAAAAGGGGCACGAAAGTATAAGATAGAGAATTTGTGAAACATTTATTCAGAATGTGTTCAGGGTCGATAGTACGAAGATAAACCGAGGCAATTTCGAGCAGCCAAGGAGCCGTTAGCTGGTGAAAGCACGGCGACGCAGCGGGTACAGAGTTACTAAGAAAGGGATGTGCCCCGTGACAAGAGCCAAATTAACGAGGCGGGCTCCGTTTGAAATTTACATGGGTATGCATGTTGCGCTCCTAGATAGTGCTGTACAGCCAACTGGATTTAGTGCCGCAAATAGTTTTGGAACTCCGGATCTAAGCGAGCTACTTGCATAAGGAAGTGTAATTAAAGAAGACTCGAATGAACTGTGACTGTGCCTTAATTGTATAGAACGCTTTCCTTAATTTAAACTAGTAGTCTTGTTGCAAACAACATTTTCATTTTGTTTTGTATATTGTGTGTAACATAAGTTGCTGCACTGCTGGTAAATAGATTCATAATACTTTTTTGAAAATGAGTGGTTGATATTCAAATACAAAACTTTGGCGTCTAGGGTAAAGTCGGGATAGATGCCCCAGTTGGATAGTTGCCCCAGTTTTAAATTCTATATGTTAGGGTCGTTATTGACGTTAATACTTTACTATAAATGTAAGAGCACCTCATGTAGACTGTAGTGTCATAAAAATTATCAGTGCAGATGTATACGTTTTTTCTGTGTGAGCGAAAATGTCCCGCGGCCATACCTCGATGGTCGAAACATTTATATTGCTAAGTCTTTTCTATTGAATATTTTTATAACTGATTGAGGAATCAGAAAAATTTTTGTTTCTTTGCATGCATTAGAGTTTATATTACACTATTTAATACGTTTTGTTCTCGAATAGTTTTTATTTATTTAGATATTAAAAAAGGCAACTATCCGTATCAAAAAGGATAGTTGCCCCAATTACTTTTGCGGATAGTTGCCCTTAGTGCGCTCTATGGGAAAGGCCAACTATCCCGCCGCATAAGTTGGACAAAAGATTAAAAATAATTTAACACTTGCATTCATAGTACATAATGGAGAAAATACTTTATCAATGGGTAACTTACAGTTTGAAGCCTTCATTTTTATATGTTTATTTTTTATGATTTAAAAGTAAACAATACATTAATATTTTAGTTGATTACTTCTTAATAACAGTATTCTCGTTATTTATTCCCTTTTTACAGAACTCTATAAAGGTAAAATATGAAATGGTACTAAAATTTGGTGTTATTTTTCGTTTAAGCAATGTAAAGGGCATCTATCCTTCTTAGTATTTCCACGGTGGGGCAACTATCCATACAGTGAGGCATCTATCCTAAAAATTAAGGGTCAACAAAAAGCTAAATTTTTCAAAATCTGTAATTGATAGGTAAAAGAAAACAATTAATAATTCAAGAGGAATGATTGAACTAGTAAAATTCATAGAAATTAGTCATATACAATTAATAGTTTTAGAATTACGAGCCTTTTTCAAAAAGTGGGGCATCTATCCCGACTTTACCCTATAAGATACCATAGATAAACTTCTCGAAATTTACATAATTATATTTATTTGTACGGTGCTTCCTAGACATAGAATACAACACGATTTCTTGTAAAATCAATGAAGGACATCAACATATTGAAATGGCAGTGCCTACATTTCTTTTACGTAGTCAATGATCCTGAACGAACGTTTTCTTAGCGAGGGACGCTGGTGGTCACGTTCAAGGAACCGATAAAAATAAGTTACATCTATCTCTTAGCAACAAACTTTGCCACGAGCGATTTGGCAATTCAGCAGGAAACGAAAATCGGCGAAGTTTAATTAAAATTTACTTAAACTCCTGACTTAAGCCGTTATCATGACAAATCAATAATTTATTCCTTCAGAGCGACGGAGTGTAGGCTATTTGGGTGCAGTTACGGAATATAGCCCCACATACTGTAACGCATTGCTCTGCAGAGCGCTTAGCACGGAATTCGATTCAACTAATGCCACCTAATCCTGACCGGTGGCTCACAAATGGCGTAGGGTGCATTCTGGAAGGCCATGTGCAATTTGCAGTTGGTGATTGATGATAATCCCCGCCCATATGTGCGGGCGACAAAACAATGTACCTACACTTCTGGCTAGTGCCGCCGCGCCGATACAATTTTCACTGCACGTCTATCTATTGATACTATCAATTTTCGCTGTCATATACAAAGGCGGCAATATCAATATCACGAATGGAAGCTGGCTTGTTTTATTTTCTGTAAACTTATTTGATTAATATATATGATATTTGAAAGTTTTATATCAATGAAGAATTTCTTTAAAAAAACTTGATCAAATAAGTTTATGTAGTTATCTTATCTATCTTTATTATTATAAATGTTGTTATTATTTTTTTTTTAAATAGGTAAATAGAGTTTAAATTAAAATTCCATATGGACTGTGTGTGGAAAGGAAAAATGAAAAAATGGGTGATTGAAAAAAGGTATTTTTTTTTCAATCACCCATTTTTCCTCTCTCTAAGTTACAATCATAAAGGTCTGTTGAAACCTAACTGGTAAAAAATTGCGGTAGTAAATATCGCTTATGTTTGAATAGAAGTACATTACAAGCCACGTCAATGCTTCCTTGTTTGCAGTCATAGTAGTATATAAAAAAATTAAAATGAACTTTCTTCATTGTTATATCGGGCGAATATTTTAATGGGCTATAAAAATGGAGCATGTTTTATTCTAAATAAATCCCCGTCAGTTCCGGTGTGTAGTGCGGCGTGGGGCGGAATGGGGAGCGGAAGGTGCGCCTTCGGAAGTAGGATGGTGTAAGATAAAGAGAACATTTCCTATAGCACGTCTGGAAAGATTTAGCAACATTCCGAGACGATTACGTTCTTTTAACGTTGCCAAAGTCCAACTACTTTTTTATTTTAACAATACTATTCAATTTTATTTTGGTTGTTGAGTTAAAATGCCATAATTGGTTCAAAGTCAATTAATCAATCAATTAGCCTATTGCAGTCCACTGCTGGACATAGGCCTCCCCCAATGTGCGCCACGTTTGCCGATCCTCCGCCTTCCGCATCCAGTCCGTCCCAGCCACCTTTCGCAGGTCGTCGGTCCATCTGGCTAGGGGATGTCCTACCCTCCGTTTTCCTACGCGCGGTCTCCACTCTAGGACTCGTTTGCTCCAACGGCCATCAGTCCTTCGGCAGATGTGGCCAGCCCACTGCCACTTCAGCTTGCTTATTCTGCGAGCTATGTCGGTAACTTTGGTTCTTTGTCGGATAACCTCGTTACGAATTCTATCCTTCAAAGAAACTCCAAGCATAGCTCGCTCCATAGCCCGCTGCGCGACTTTTAGGTCACGGACTAACCCCACCGTCAGTGGCCACGTTTCGGCACCGTAGGTCATAACAGGCAGGACGATGGTTCAAAGTAGCATTCTCAAATGGGTTGAGCTTATTTTACATAATAATCATAACATTTTACATCGTGTGAATATGTTTATTATATGCGTGGAATCCTCCAGCGGGTGTTACCTCATCGGTACTAGCGATGAAGTGGTATATCGGAACGGAACCGATTGAAACCGTTGTGCCAAACATTTAACCTTCCCAGAGGCTCCAGGAATTCCTCAGGGCCTATCTTTACCTATCCTTGATCATTATCCTGCATTCTAAAGTTGGATTAAGGAAAGCACTGATTACTGCACTGATTATTAAGTAAAATAATATGTTGGCAATTTAAATTCTATTCGTAGAAGATACTCTTTATGAATCTTTTGCATTCAATTGAATTTTAACTGTCGATAGTGGTATGGGTGTTAATTCACTTCTACCTAACCCTCCGGGGATAAAGGCGTGATTATATGTAAGTAAGTAAAAACAAATACATTGACCAACTAATAAATTCTGGTACATGTTTAAGTACTTATTTTTTAATAGGTATATTTTCATGGAAGAGACTTTGTACCTATGTCTTTTTGAGAATATTTTTTTTAAACTATACTTACATCATTATTTTATATCAAAATGCAATTTTCTAATCGCTCTCCAGTGAAGTAACCCTATGAGTTACAGGTTTCAATAATATTTGTTGAGTATTCGATGCATTGTAGTGCTTGCTTATGATATCATGCTATGATTGCATTCTATCACAATAAAATAGGAATAACGATTGTGTTCATGTTATCACGCATCATTGTACCCTACTATTTTGTAGATAGAACTTAAAATGCAAAATATATTGATAGACTTGTACGTGACTCCACCACAACCTTCGGGCTAAGCTCACTTGAAAGCTGGTGAACTTGCTGATTAACTTGCTGACTCTCCTCTCGGAGTTAGGAGGTATGAAGGTAGTTGTTTCCATTAAAACTGAATAAAATAGTTCAAAAAGTGAAAACCTCGGATACAGTGGCATAGTGTTCAACATGATGCAAACGATGATGTCTTAAGGAATATTTGGAAAATTGGTTGGTAATATTATTTGAAATAACATAATAATAACATAAACTCTATTTTTTCAAAGACATCCATCTAAAGTTTATTTGAGTCATTCACCATCTCGCGATCGTCAAATTCGCGAGCGCACGCGAGTTGGCAATTTTTGATTTCGATTCTATAGTAGTATACAATAATGTTAACTGGAACGCGATCATGGTATAGGTACATGCCTTTAATTTGCCTGACGTCTCGACCGGGTTACACTGGAAGTGGTCCGAGGCTGACTGACTCCACTGAGCCAGTCAGCCTCGAATTGTGAACCACTGTCCACGCCCGCCGTCTTCGACTCCTCGAGGTAGAAGGTTCTTCATCTACCCGCACATTCTCGATATCATGGAACAGAGTTTAAAAGTAAGTATAGTAGTAGAATTATGAAAAATTGGAATTGTTTACTGAAATCTATATTTTTTATACCACTTAGATGGCAGAAAATTGGAGTATACAATGTGTACATTGTACATCATAACGAGTGATTTAATATGTACCGATTTTAAAATATTAAATGCATATTCAACTGTCCAACACAAATGGTAGATAAATATTCATAAATTGCTAAAGGATTATCTCGCAATTGGATACAATAGTAATAATTGGTCTCGTTGGGCTGTAAAAACATATTATTTATGGATATAAAGCATTGAATATCAATTTTGAAGTGAAAATGCCTATTAAGCGCGCGTTAAGAACTTTTGAAGTGATTTTTTTTTGGGTGAACAAAAATCAACGAACTCGCGTCATCGCTCTACACGTACCTACAGTCACGCTGACGTCACGGCCTTACTTTTTATACAGACAGTTTTCACTTCTTCAGCAGTCCCCAAAGACTGCACCGCATTTTTTAAACTTAACAGAAATAAATATACTAGGTACCCATAACATTCACCATACTGTGTATTTTAAAAATTTCAAGACCAAATCATGCTCTAAGTACAAGATAAATACCTACGATCCGTGCCATTTGTTAGTTATTCCATGTAGTCATGTCCCGTTACCAAAAAAGAGATCAAATTGCTCGAGCAAAGAATTTTTATATGGGTATTTCAATGTAGCGCTGTGTCACAAACAGTTAGTTTTTCATTACTGTTATAACAGTGTGTCAACGACATATACCTACATCGGACACGTGATGTACATTTATATTTAAAACTAGCTGTTGCCCGCGGCTCCACCTGCACCTCCTCCTACAGTCCCGGGTCCTTTAAGCGGGGCGTCAAAAAGCATCTGATGAGGCCGTCAAGCTGAGTGCCACCATTGTAACATAATACGTGTCTGTAATGGTGACCCTCTTTTCTGAGACTTTGCCTTCAGCTTACCATCTGACGAGGCGAAGTCAAATTGACATGTCCTATACAAAAAAAAAAAACGAATTTCCGTTATCGCGACCAAACATAGCCTTGTCATTGCCCAAACTCTAGTCTATATCTGTAGGTATATAATGCCATCAATAAAGACAGACCGATAGACAGATTTACTTTTCTATTAACAATAATAAAAGTTTTTTATTAGGGAAATCGAGCTGATACTTTTAGAGAAATAGTTTCTACTAAAAGATAAGGGCAGCGGACCCCGGACTCCGAGGTGAAAGCTTCGGGTGCTACCAGAATTAAGGCTAGGATAAAGAATAGTTACTACTAAAAGATAGCTGTACTACTAACCGCTTAGATTTTCTATTTGTAATAATTGTATTTATTCTTCTGCGCGTACGGCATAGAATCTGTCTGTTCTTGCGGGGTCGGCAGCAGGAGTGTGACTCCCTTGGCGTTGCACTCGTCCATAGGACATAGTAACCATTTTCCATCTGCTGTGTGCTTGGTTGTATCCTAAGTAGTATAAAAAAGGTATAGGCACAGAATAAAAAATAGCGCAGGTATAGTATAATTGTATAAATTACAAACAGTTTTTAAGTCGTCAGTTCATCTGACTGGGGGCCTACCAGTCAACTAACGAATCGTGGTCTCCGCTCTAAGGCCCGTATTCTAGAATGGTAACCAGTTCTTCAGTGAATCTCGATTTGTCTGAGGACAGATTGTGGAGACAATCTGATAAATCTGTCAAACTATCCTGTGCAAGATTCAGGACAAAGTAGGTACCGTTCTAGAAAACCGCAAACGTATAGGCCTGTAGCCCATTTGTCATTTCAGTTTATTATTTTGCGAGTTATTTTGATAACTTCACTTTTATAACTACAACGGTAAGTTTGTGTGCCTCAATCTAGTTGTATACGTAACCCTCAGTGCGCGAGCCTGACTCACACTTCACAGTTTTTATGCTTTGGTTTCTAGATTCAGCAGATATACTACAACTGTGTTGAGAGTTGAATTTCGTTACATATACTCGTAGATCATATCACAAAAACAGGGGATTTTGTATCAGATCTGAAGCAGGAAGTTTTGAAAAAGTTTAAACAGCATACAATGTCAATGAATCATTATCTTACCTAGCAATGTTTTACAACAAATTTGATCTTGTTTTATGACTGCATTGAGTGCATACAAATACTTAAAGATATAATTATAGTATACTTACTTCTCATTGTAACAAAACCATTGACATAAATTGTATTATAGAGTTTGTAAACGACAGGGTTCGTAATTGTTAAAATAGGTAATACAGATAAAATATAATGGGTAATACAAATAAATATAGTGGGCGTTCGACTACCAGCTCTACGGGGATAACGATGAACTAGCTATGTCGAATCTAGCCTTCTAACACCACACGGGGTTCCATCACGGGTTCTCAGACTGGAAACTCGAATGCAACCAACAAAGAATATCATCAGGACCTTTGGCCCCGGAAGATTGGATTATACCCTATCATAAACGAAGCAAATGTCGAAATAAAGTAAGTCGTAATTAAATATGTACGTTAATGAGAATCAAAATTGTTATTTATTAAGAATTATTATAGATTACGATTAACCTTGTTGTGTAATTTAAAAGCATATTGAAGTTGTTTTCTGATATAGTGTGTATTATTAGGCAAATAACAATTTTATCACAGAGTGAGTGCCATCTAACCTTGCAGAACGATAACAAAAAGTGTTTGTGAAATATGTGATGGTTCTTACTTTTATTAACAAGAATCTAATGCCAGTGACGTAAATTTAAATTAATAAGAACTATACATATTATGACACTCTACACATCGCTTTTAAGCCTCGCTAAATTAGTTATGCCTTTGTTTAACCTATTATTCCTATGTTTAGCAGTGGACTACAATGCTAATTGATTGATTATTGAGTGTAAAATACGGTTAGACGTATTAATTTTTTTTAATACTTATATATTAAACATAGAAAGATCCAGACCGATGCACAAATATACATACGTATCCATGGAAATGTAAATATCTGCAATGAGCGGGAATTGTACCTGCGATCTCTGACGTAGCAATCGATCATTATATTGCTACGACACACAGGTTGATGAAATAAATAATTAAATTATAGAACCAAGTTTTGAAACCTATACATATAATGAATTAACGGTCGATGCCCGCAGCTCTTCCCGCGTAAATATCGGTTATGATCGCACCGAAAGTACCTACCTAATCAGCGATTTTATTTTCGGTCATGGCTACGATTCTACTGAACCAAACACAATGAAACACGGCTATAAACAGATAATAATTCCGAAAATAATTGGGTTCAAAATTGTTAAGTACATAAAGATTTTTTTTAAATATTTCCAATGCATAGACTACCTATATATTGCAACTTACAATGTAAACATCTAACTATATTACATCACCTCACTGTCAATAGCTATTATAAAACAGTCTGGGGGAGAAGACAATAAAGACCCGGTGGCGTGCGGCGCTCTTTTAATGCCTTCTATTGACGTAGACAGGTGTGTTGAGAAAGTTTTTCAAAGACAAACTTTTCAGACGACTTGCTTGGAGTGCGGTATTAGTACGTTTCACTTTTTATAGGTAAAGCTTTCATCATTTGCATTTTGTTGTTCGAATTTTAAATGATACTTAAAATACTTAGGAAAAACTAAAAGATGTTGATAAAATGTCTTGTGTAAAAGAAAAACAAAAACATACGCTTTCGATCATAGTCTCTATAAATTATCATTATCACAGGTTTTATTTTGCATATATATAGGTATGATACGTCAATTTGACTTCGCCTTGCTTGATGGTAAGCTGAGGGCAAAGTTTTGGAAAGAGAGTCACTATTATAGACACGTACCATGCTACAATGGTGGCACTCAGCTTGACGGCCTCATCAGATGTTTTTTCACGCCCGGGACTGTAGGAGGAGGGAAACACGTGAGCGGGTTACAATTACATTGAATAAAAATTGCGCTTACGCACCGAAGGAAACTGTGAAGAAACTCTGACACTGAGAGTTGAATTTCTTCACACCTTCAAGACATCGCAGACTTCAGTATTTGGTATGGTGCGTCCACGCATTCCTGAGAAAAAGGTCTTGACAGGCAGACAGACAACAAAGTCATACTATAAGGTTTCCGTTTTTTTTTTTCATGCTGAGCAACGGAACCCCAAAAATAAGAGGAGGTACATACATATATCCTACTAATAATATTATAAACGCGAAAGTTTATAAGTATGAATGGATGTTCATTACCCTTTCACGTAAAAACTACTCAATGGATTTTAATGAAACTTTACAATAATATAGCTTAACATCAAAATAACACATAGGCTACGGTCGTGATAACCGACATCCACGCGGGCGGAGCCGCGTGCAACAGCTAGTTTGAAATATAACTTCGAAATGACTGATACTCGTTTTTACTCGTTTTATATTATTGGAAAATAAGTATGTTATTTGCTGTAAACATTGTTGTTTTTGCAGCGTTATACAGACAATTAACACACTTAATTATCTTTGTTGTGCGTTATTATTATTTACACACAGCTCTGATGGTTGAACAGAAGTATTTAATACCTGTCAATATTTTGTTTCCGCTCGTTACACATTTACACTTGATATACAATATCCGGTGATTTGTTCGCTCTTTATTATATTCGTAAGTGGTGTTTTGGGTACTTTTGTAGATTGTTCATTCCCAGTGGAGTAGAATAGACTCACCCCTACTCTTCCCGTAGGTATCGTAGAAGGCGTTTAAGGGCTAGGGCTGTTCTCTAAACGTCAGTAAACATACAGCATGTTGTATGTTTCATTAGTCTTCTTTTGGAATGCATATCTTTTCTGTACATATTAATTATAATGTCATAATAATTACATACCCTTAGATTACAGTAGTATATAGGTGTGGCGTAGTTAGCTTAAATACTAATCGATGGGAATAAGATGTTTAATGAATATGTACGCTGTAAAACAAATGAAATTAAAATTTAATAATAACACATAGGTACTTATTACATGCGGACTGTTTATTTTATTTACCAGATCAAAAATAATCAAGATACTCAATCCATTGCTTTATTTGTAAAATAGATCTTTCAGCCTTTTTTGTAGAACGCCAGATTCTCATTAAAATCCCAAGCAAATTGTTCAGGCTTATTAGAAGTACTTATCTCAAAGCCCCTTCGAGTTTCAGTGCTGTCAGTTACATGGCTCCACTCGAGTGATTAGTGCGAGTGTACATTGTAGTTAACGGTTTGCAGCACGCGCCGAAATTTAGTAGAACCATTACTTAAATCGATCATTTAATTAATATTTTAAACGACTTGCCTTCTCATGCGTGTAAATCTATGAATTAAATAAGATTATTAAGATTTTAAGAATATTAGTAACCGTTACTATAATATAGCATCGCTTGTGTTTGCAGTACCTTCACATCAGTAGTGTAATGACCAGGATTTGAATCTGGGTGACCCAGGTAACCATTATTGATCAAGGAGTCAGCTTAACGATAAAGTTGTCTTATCTACCTAGGAACTCAAGGGCCAACTCGATTAAGATGTTCCTAGGACAGTCGGGGTGTGAAAGATAATAATATTATGTCTCCTACAATCTTACCTCCAGCAACCTACGAACAGAGACCGCCGTCTCAGGTCATCACTTGCCGAGAGTGAGGTAGCCTCTGCGCACACCACGGCCGACCCAGGGCCCTCAGAGGCACCGTCAGGTGTCGGACTACAGTGTCCCCATCTTTCTCCAGAGAATGGGGGAGTGCGCCGCCATCTCGTTCTGCGTCTATGAGAACGTTCAACGACCTCCGACGCCCGAGTAGCCTTTGCGCATTGCAGAATATGTGTGATGGGAGGAACCTGACTCTCCTCCGGCCCCGCCCCGCGCCGAAGAAGGTGGTGGCAGCCCACGCACTCGCGCTCTCCACCATACTGTGAGCAATACAGTGCCAATGGTCGCACTACCATCCACTGGCAGGAGGCAAAGCCCGAATGTAAACCTCGGGCCCCTAGATGAACTACTACTAGCACTAACGCTGAGAACATTAAAAAAAACAATAGTACCATTCATATAACATTTGATAAAAGTAAGTGTGATAAAAGACGAAAGTATTGCCTGGTCATAAATCAAACCATATTTTCAAAATAGACTTCTATGCTATTTGTTATTTTACGATAAGATTGTTTGGCAAACATATTATTATCGATAGGTACAACTTATCAAATGCTCAGTTTATTCTTAAGTATAAATTCACTGTGTGAAGATATTGGCAGTAAATTACAGAGTTTGCCGACGTGGAATATTCCGGCTTGCATCAATAATTGTAGATCAATGAAGGGGTCAAGTCCAGGAGTTGCTGACGTCACTGCAGGGAGAGGGTGTGCGATTGTTGACACACTGCTGTTGAGACTCGCCGTCTTGTGCACTTAGTTTGTTATTTATGCTTGCTTGCTGTGTGCAATCTCCATGAATATATTGTTGTACAATAAATATATTGTTACATTTTATGCTAACGATGGTTATATATCGGACGCGCAGTAGATTGAATAAATACAAACTTGTTTTATTTATTGGAGATTAAAATTCTATCGTTCTCAGGATTATATGGCAGATATTATGTTTGCTTGTTTTGTACAATCTTCGTGTATATAATTTTTTTTTTACTAACGGTAGTTAGAGATTAGATGCACAGTAGTATTTAGGTAAAGTATCTAAGTAACTAAGTTTATTTTATTTATTTGACTGTGTCTGTGGCGTGGCGGTAGTGAATGTGGCCTCGACGCATAAGGCGCGGGTTTGTTCCCCACTCAGTTTGCATTGGTCTGGGTGTTACTATGTATAATGAAAAAAAAAATGTATCTAAGTATGTTTATCCGCATTCTAAAACCTATAACAGAAGCTAGTTAAGCTATTGTTACTTTGGGTTTAGATAACGTTGTGTTCTACAATATTCATTTATTTAACATTCAATTCTATCATTCTGAGGATAATAGGGCATATAAATAGGTTATATACCTAATAGCGCAAAAGTTTTTAATCACAATTCAAGGTATCGTTCCTAATTACATCGGATTGAATTACAAATAAATTACAAAACTTTCTAATGGTTAAAATTAAGTATCTAAAAGTTTAATTACCATACCAATAGTTAAAGATGGTATCTGAAAATGGATTTAGCCCGTTAAAATTCAGTACACACCCAAGACGGTATCTCAACGCATGATCGAGACTTTATGTGACCGGAATACTGCACTGTACTTTGGTTTATGAAACTATTTGTCATTCGAGATCGTGGTCAAATTCTGAATGCACGCAATTCTCTGAAGTCGTATGAGTTTTATGTATATTGAGAAAAGCATAATATGAAGTCATTAAAAGTTGTTTATTAAAGTTTAAAAGCTGTAGAAACAGATATTTTAGATCATTAACGCTTGTATCTTTCATGTTAACTTCTGCGTAAAATATTATATCAATTGAAATTCAAGGAATATTAATAACAATCAATTTTTGTCATGTTCCATATTTCTGACTGAGGAACCAAAAGCCCGCCCTGGAAATAAATCTACTAACCATTAAAAAATACTAGGAAGTACCTTTTATGTATTAATAGTACTCAAAGGAGATGGATACTCTTCCATACATTCGTGGGCCTGATTGACAGAAAATGGAGCTGTCAGCTGTCACAGCTTAAAAATACAGTTGATAAACACAAGAAATAATTAATCGATTAACGGAAATCGATTCAGAATTTATTTTTATTACACTATTATTTGGTATTTTAAATGGTTATTATTATTATTATGATTAAGTTTTGTTCACTCTGATTGATTTAATATCAAATTGTGATGCAAGTGTTATAATACGCAATATTGTTTAAATAATTTTTAGTAATCGATATTTTATTTTGCTAGTGAAATAAATTTAGTTTTAAGATTTCTCGTCTTCAAGATTTTCAATGAGCAGTTTTCCAGTAGGTATAATAATCAGTTGGTTTTTAAGTCATCAGGAGATGGCGCTAGCATAGCTTTTGGTAATTTTAATGTACTCTGTGGTTTGTTTGTGGTATTTTTTGGGTATTTTTTCATGAATTTGCGATGTTGCCAAAGTTTAATTTCGTTTACCCATATTATAATAGATAAAATATAATAAAACACTTATTTCCTTTCGCGTCACTGTCTGTAATTTAAAATAATAATATTATATTTAAAATAATTGTATCAGAAAAAATGACAGAATATTTAAGTAAAGTAAATCATTACAAAACCGAAGAATTTTTTTTCCATAAATTAGGGAACACTAGATGGGACACCACACTCTTCTTACCAAAAGTGCCGGTTGCGCCATCTAGAGCGTCTTTAGGAACCCTATAAATACCTACTGGAAAACTGCTCATTGAGCTGGTTTTTTAATATTTTGAAATAGAAAAAAATACCGCTTTTTTTAAGTCATATCTCAACTCATTACAATTTTGGCCCAGAAGTCCCCGTCTCCTTTCAAATTCTAATACAAATTTGAAATTTTTCGAAAGTATGTATATTACTAGCCTAAATTACGCCCTATAAAATTAGCTGTTTGCCATTAAAATTTCAAAATGGCACTTTCATTTACAAGATTCCCGGCTTAAACAGACAGAAAGAGTTACAAACATACAGATTTTTTTTTTATAATTTGTCGTACACTCTTAGGTATTATAATTTATTAAAAAACTTTTATTTTAACGTAGAGACAAGCTCAATCCAAAAGTAGCTCTTGAATTGACCTTTTGATAAATTAAAATACAATGTGAAACCTGCAAAGTGATTTAAGTGTGCAAATTAATCGTAATCATAAAATTATAATAAATTCTAATTAAAGAGCATCTATAAAGACTAAAATTGGGTGTTTATTAAATCAATCTAAATACAGATGTTGAAAACCTTTTCACAAGAACTAAAATCTTTAATCACAATTCAAGGTATCATTGCATATTAGGTAGGTACATCAGAGTTTGAATTATCAATAAATTACAAAACTTTCTAATGGTTAAAATTAAGTACCTAAAAGTTTAATTACCATACCAATAGTTAAAGATGGTATCTGAAAATGGATAGAGCCCGTTAAAATTCAGTTGTGAACTGAGCAACCAAAAACCCGCCCTGGAAATAAACGACTTGACCAATCTTGCTTAGGTATATCTATATCCATTGATTTAAATTGTTACTTAAAAAGTAACCTTAATAGGTATCAGTTTATTCATCAGGCATTTTAAATAGTAGCTATCTATTCTTACTAAGTTCTTGTGTTCTATAAAACTTGTGCTTTACAGTGCACCGAACAAAAGAGTCGGTAATATCGCCGCTCCTTACCGTAGACAACTGAAACAACTCCATAGACTTCTCGCGATGGGAAGTCCATTGACGTCCAGAAAGGTGTGTAGTTTTGGAAACTTTTTAAAGGGAAACTTTCGTATACTGGGATGAAAGGAGTCTGCAGTGGTAAAAAAATTCGAACATCTTTTGTTTAAAAATTATGAAGTGCGCAGTTCTGTCAGTAAACGAAATAAAAGATGTTTTAAGAGTAAAAAGGAATATTTCAGTAAACTAGGTTACTTTCAATTGCCGAGTAGGCATAATTTTTAGTAAAAATATAAATTGTAATGCTAGTTAAATGTAATTAGAAATTGTAACAAAATAATCTTCTAATAAGTAATAAATGTTTCGCTCTACTTCTCAAAGGCAAACTTTCTTCTAGTAGTAAGTTCATAATATAGAATACATAGACGAGCTTAGTCTATGTACAATAATATGTTGTAACTATAAGTAGTTAGAATAGTTGTAGATACTCTTAAGTTAATTATTTTTAAATGATTTTGTTTAGTTTGGGCCTGCTTGTTGGTAGATCAAGAAATTTTCATTTTACCACCTTCCTTTTAACTGATTTGATTAATCTAATATTTGGTAAACACCTTTAATTCTGATAACAATTCAATCAATAAAACCATGTAACTTATTATTTAATTATTATACTTGTTATATTATGCAATAAAGAATTAATAACAAACGAAATACCTATTCACTAACTCGACTGTAGCAGTTTTTTATATTAAATATCAGTACTCGTAGCAGATATTAACAATTTTATTTGACACTAGCTTTTCGCCCGCAGCTCCGCCTGCGTGGATGTCGACTACGACCACCAATAGTACTTTTTCTAAACTGACGGACTTGTTGTACAAATATAGGTATCCCGATAGTTCTAATAGTAATTGTTGTATAAACCTCAGTAGTGTGTTTTTCAAAATATTAAATGGAAACTGTAAGAAACATCGGCCTTGTCTTACAAAAAAGTGGTAGATTTTTAGAATATTACCTACATCAAAACAAAAATAATATTAATATCTTTATATCAATAGCTAGTAAATGGCTAGAAAAAGACTGGTAAGAAAAAAATACTATTACCTAACATTTCATTCTTATCAATCAATCAATTAGCCTATTTCAGTCCACTGTTGGACTTAGGCCTCACCCAATGTATGCCGTAGCACTCGATCCTCCACCGTATGTCTCCACAGTCAGTTTGCACATTTCGGCCCCATGAGTCATAACAGGGGAGTAGAAACCTCGACGAATTTTCTCAATGTTGCCCAACCCTTGTCGACCCTTCGACGTGTATCTCCTTCTAGGTTTTGTTTTCTAATCTAAATTTAGCATCTCAGCAATGAATCGTATCAGCACGACACCGTCGTAGACAATCCAAAAATGCCCAGGTCTAGATGATGTCAGAAGGCTTCTCGTAATATACAAATGCCATACATAGCGGCTGATATACTCTCAGGTCTTTTGTATAATGTGCTGAACGGTATTGGCTGCAATACTATAACCCTTTTAAAACTCAGCTTGCTCCAGTGCAGTGGCTGGAACTCACAGCTATTCAAGACGATTCTCAAGAACAACTTCTATCGAGATATGACTCAGGAGTCTTATAATTCTTCAGCAAGACCTTTTAGCCTTTTTTGGAGAACAGTACCACCGCACTACAGTTCCATATCCTAAATGTTAAGTTCTGCTGGATGACGGAATCAAAGAGGTTCGCAAGCTCTGTAAGACTGGGATTCCACCTGCTTTTAAGAGACCTGTCTACCAGTGCGATATCATCAGTATACCATAACTATGAAGGTTGCTGTTGTATGCTAAGGATACAATAAATCATCAATTGGCTTATTGCAGTCTACTGCTGGACATAGGCCTCTCCTAATATGCGCCATGTTTGCCGATCCACCACCTTCCGCATCCAGTACGTCCCAGCCACCTTACGCAGATCGTCGGTCCAGCTGGCTAGGAGATGTCCCACCTTCCGTATTCCTTATCGCGGTATCCACTCTAGGACTCGTCTGCTCCAACGGCCATCAGTCCTTCGGCAGATGTGGCCAGCCCACTGCCACATTAGCTTGCTTATTCTGCGACCCTACGGCCAGATTGGAAACCAAGGTTTGGAAACCGGTTTCCATAGCAGAATTATTTTTCTTTAAGCGAACCTGGTTTCCAAGAAAGAATAATAATTCTGTTTTCGAAACTGATTTGAAAAACAGAAAGTTGGAACTTTGGTTCTATGTCTATGTCGGATGACCTCGTTTCGAATTCTATCCTTCAAAGAAACTCCAAGCATAGCTCGCTACATAGCCCGCTGCGCGACTTTTAGGTCACGGACTACCCTACCTTCAGTGGCCACGTTTCGTCACCGTAGGTCATAGGTAAACATAACAGGCAGGACGCACTGTTCGAAAACCTTTGTTTTGAGGCATTGCGGCAGGGGGGAGGAGAAGACCCGACGTAGTTTGCCAAATGCTGCCCACCCCAGTTGAATTCTTCTGGCTATTTCTTTCTCGAAATTGGTTTTACCAAGCTGGATAACCTGCCCCAGGTAGATAATATTTTTGAACTTCGAGTGTCGCTCCTTCGATGGCAAACGGTCTTAGTGCAACATGTTCGTTGAACATAATCTTGGTTTTATCCAAGTTTACACCGAGGCTGACTTGTCGAGAAGCTCCATTCAGGCTGTGCAGCATTTCGCCCAGTTGTTCTAGTGACTCCGCAACTATGATGATGTCGTCGGCGAAGGTGCGACATGTACCTACTCCAGGGTCTTGAAAACGTCCTCCAATGCGTTGGTAAATGCTGAGGATACATAAATTACTATGTGATACGTCAATAATGAATATAAATAAAACAACATACTTAAAAGTGGAGGTTTAATGTTTTATAATTATCTAAAAATAATACTAAGAAAATAAACATTTTGTCATCTTAATCAGAAGTGCTCTGTACTTGAGTAATTGAGCCCACAGCTGATAAGTGGAAGTTATTGAATTGTGTTCTGCCATCTCTAATCATTGTTGCCTTAGTATACTTCTCGTCAAGAAAGAAAGTGAAGTTTTCTAGAAGCCAGGCGTTCGTCTATTTGGTGAAACGTTTCTAGCCATTGATATAAATTTGTTGTTTTGTTTCTAGCTATGAAGCCGCCCCTTGTGTTATATCGGCGTCGTCAATAGATTTAAATTCACATACCTTACTGTTTGGGGGCTTGTAAATGGGGATTAATCTGGATGATAATGTGCTGTATTACTTTTCTTTTATATAGCTCTAGATAGCTATCATCGCTGCTATCATATATGTATTTTTTCTATTTCCAATCAATTAAATAAAGAAACTGCAGTACATAACTCTTAAACAAAGCTCTTAAATAATATTTTTCACATTCTTGCATATTATACGTGACAGAGTGACATTTTTATAATATTATCATTTGACAGATCAAAATGTGACTTAACGTTGACACCATCACTTTAGTTCCGTTGTCATGGTAACAATTTTGCTAGCGATATTAGCGCCATAATATTTCGTATTTTCGTTAATATTACATTATTTCGTGAATTTGCCACATTATAATTGTGATAATTGCTATTCGGCGACAAAGCCAAATTCAATAAACCAAACATCATAAAAATCTTTTCAGCCGTTCTTGAGTTATAAGAAAGTACGTTTTTGGCACTTTTTAGGCACTTAGGGTCTGAATTTCGAAAAATCGTTTCTTAGTACACCTCCACGCATCAAAACATACACTCTCTATAAATTTCAAGTCTCTAGCACCAGCGGTTTAGGCTGTGCGTTGTCTCTAAGTGAGTCAGTCAGTCAGTCAGTCAGGACTAAGAGTTTTATATATGAGATAAAGTAGTAGGTATGCAAGATTATAGCAAAAGTTGCAAATGTAAGTAGTACTGGAGTGTGTACAAGAGGGTACGTTATTGCGTTATAAAACTATAAGAAGCCCCTTGTGAAGTGCACTCTCTTGAACTTGTGAACGATCCGCAAATAACAGAACCTTATAACACAGGTTTTGCACTTAACGTTTGACTTGGAACATTCAATGTTTTCATTTAAAGTTGAAAATTCCTTTATCTATCTATACAATTATATAATTGTTAAGTGGACGTGTCTGTACATTGCAGATATTTAAAAAAAATACTCTGGATATGTTATGTTAACTATACTGATTACGAAAATATTTCTTTTTAATTTCCTGTCTGTTTGTCTGTTTGTCCGCGATGGACGCAAAAACTACTGAACGGATTTTGATGCGGTTTTTTTTGTTAGAAAAGGCTTGCTCAGACTTAAAATCTTACGTTTGCTTGATCGCAATCGGTTGAGTAGAACCGAAGATATGAGCAAAGGTCGCGTTAACCGAGATGTACGCGGGCGAAGCCGCGTGCGGAAGGCTAGTAGATTATATTATTGTTAAAGTACTGTCTGAGTATATTGTAAATGTACAGTTTGTTCACCTTAGAACCGTGTTACCTCGTACCCGATACCCGCACCCGGACCCGTAACTGATAGAGAAACGAGCCAAGAGGCTCATCAATAACGATGATCTAGTTGAGAATAGGCTTCAGAGCCTAGAACATTGGCGCAAAATTGCATGTCTCTCGGTGTTTTATCGGATGCACTTCAGGGAGTGTACGCTGGATTTGCACAACATAATTCCTCCAAGCCCCTTCCACCATCGAACGACCGCATGGCGACGCGCCACCGATACACTGTGGACATTCCACTCATACGTACTAAACTATTCGGCGATACTTTCAACATGTGTACTGCCAAAGAGTGGAATGCCTTGCCCGAATTCCGTGTTTCCGATTACCTATGACTTAGGTGTCTTCAAGACTAGAGTGAATTGGTTACTTCTTAGCAAGCGTGCTTCACCAACAAGTGAGACAGTGGTCAAACGCGGGCCTATCCACTATAAAAAAACACTAGGTAACATAAACCTAAATACAACCAATTACCTACGTATTATAGTACTATCAACTTGGCCTTAGGTCTGGGTTTTAGTGTGGTACTTTTTGGAAAGTAATAGTAGCCTAATTACGCCTAATAACATTTTGCTATTTGCCATAAAAATTTCCGGAGCAAACAGACAGAAAGGAAAGACATACAATACAAATAATTATGCATTAATAAAAAATTGAATTTTATAAGCGTCGTACAATTATTCATATAATACATTTATTAAAAAGCTGTTATTTCACTAACACAACTATTTTATTTAATTGTATGAAGGAATGACTATAATACGTTTACAAGAGTAACTCTTGGTTAGAGCTTTTAATAAATTTCAATTACAATGCGAAACCTGCAAATCTAATATATAAAATTCTTCTGTCACGGGGTGCGTAATCGAACTCCTCCGAAACGGCTTGACCGATTTTGATGAAATTTTTTGTGCTTATCCGGTATCTATGAGAATCGGCCAACATCTATTTTTCATCCCCCTAAGTGATAAGGGTGCAGCGGGAACGGGATTTGAATACCACGCGGGCCGAAAATATGGCGGTACGAAGTTCGCCGGGGCAGCTAGTCTAATATATATAACATTCTTCTGTCACGGGGTGCGTAATCGAACTCCTCCGAAACGGCTTGACCGATTTTGATGAAATTTTTTGTGCTTATCCGGTATCTATGAGAATCGGCCAACATCTATTTTTCATCCCCCTAAGTGATAAGGGTGCAGCGGGAACGGGATTTGAATACCACGCGGGCCGAAAATATGGCGGTACGAAGTTCGCCGGGGCAGCTAGTCTAATATATAAAATTCTCGTGTCACAGTTTTCGTTGCCATACTCCTCCGAAACGGCTTGACCGATTTTGATGAAATTTTTTGTGCTTAGCCGGTATCTATGAGAATCAGCCAACATCTATTTTTCATCCCTCTAAGTGATAAGGGTGCAGCGGGAACGGGATTTGAATACCACGCGGGCCGAAAATATGGCGGTACGAAGTTCGCCGGGGCAGCTAGTTAATCATAAAATTATAATAATTCTAAATAACGAGCACCTACAAAGACTAAAATTGATTGTTTATTAAATCAATCTAGAAAGAGATGTTGAAAACCTTTTCACAAGAACTAAAATCACAGCATACTACAAGCAAATTCAATTATCATAACAATCACAATCTTGTAGTTCATGTTAGCTTCATTGCATATTTATAATTGACTTTTGCCACGGCTTTTGCTACTCATTTGAAATTCTGTGGTAAAATATTGTTTCTAACACTCCTGAGGGATGGACTTTTCAAATACCTTTTCTTTGTGTTTTCTATGAGGAAAAAATTTCGCCTTTTATTTTCCTGGGAAATAAGGGCACAGTTTTAATCTATTAGTCAAATAATACTCCTTAGCGTTAAATCAAAATGTTTTCATTTGAAATATGAAAACTTAGTATAATATAAATCGTATAATAATATTACGTTAAAGTAACATTAGAATTTAAAAGTAATACTATTGCCTTGAGAAACACTCATTCTAAAAAATAGACCTTGAAGTCAAACAACATATTATAATAAATATTGTGTTCTACAGACTCAGAATTCCCTTTTTAGGTCATTATAAGCTTATGATGGTCTTATTGTTTAGATTACAATCGTTCATTATTATATTCATTTCATTATATTCAGATATGAATGAATGCAATTGAGATGTTAGACTTGTGTTGAACTTGTATTAACCAGTACTTACATAATTGATTCACATTCGTATTGAATAACAAATAAAATCTGGTGTTGCATTCGTCGATAGGCCACGGTAACCACTTTTTATCAGGTGGGCCATGTGCTTTTCTGCGACCTAAACCTAATAGGTATATTAATTCGTTTGTAATATTGAACATGATCTTTTTTGTATCGAAACTTTTTTAAGAACAAAGACACCTAATCAATGAAATTAAAAAAAAAAAAAATAACACACTTGTGAATAATAGCAATGAAAAATTCACCATTTCATAATAGGTGAAAGAAAGAAAGAAAATGCTTAATTGCGGTGAAATAAAATCGTATTTTTAAGCAAGTGTGTTGGAAATTAAATTAAGGCTTAATGATCGGAATGCAATAGAAGTTAGAAATTAATTCACTTTGTTCGAATTAGAATTATTCAACTTTTGACGAACTTATATGACCCAGAGGAAGGTGTTAACTAATTCTAGTATTACCTCTCATCAGTGTTTACGCCTCGATCCTGATCCGTAGGATTAACAATAGTTAATTAATTTAGTGCAACGCTACTGGTCTCAGATGGCCACACTGGTCGTCCATTACAACACAAAGCGGAGGATAACTCTATAATATTGCGGTACATTGCGTGATAATGCAGGGCATATTATTAGTCATTAGAGCCAAGCCA
Organism: Eilema depressum; assembly: GCA_914767945.1. NCBI lineage: Eukaryota > Metazoa > Arthropoda > Insecta > Lepidoptera > Erebidae > Eilema > Eilema depressum. Next base: position 15,820,435 of record OU612013.1, read on the forward strand.
GGTATATCCGGCAATTAGTTTGCCCAATGAGGGTTTAATTGGTTATAATATATTAGCTGTGAGCTTTTAAACAAATATGTAACGGTTTTATATTGTAATGTTAATGGGAATTAACGTGATCATTGTATAGGTATGATTTGAATTGTCAGATGTTCTGACCAGGTTCCACTAGCCTTATTTGTAGGCTGACTTGTTCAGTGGTACCCTCCGTCGGCGAGTTCGTAAAATTGGAAGGTTCTTCATACACCCACATTTCGCATATTCTTAATATTTTTAATATATTATAGACATTTTTCTTTGTAGCCGACCCGATCCTGAATGTTCTTTTTACCACGTGGCGTCACATACCACACTTACAGTGTCAAACTGTCCGGATCAAAGTTTAAAAGTTAGATATACTCGTAACATTGTTTAGGTTTCTGTGATGAATTTAAAAAGCAAAATTTAATAGAAAAGGGTCTCCTTCCCGCCTTTGCCCCCGCCTGTTAATGAAAGCATAATATTCTCGGGAGGGGATGAAAATGCATCAAGATTTTTTAAGTGAGGGGTGAAAACGATAAATTGTAACTTTTGTGAGAAAATTATACAAGCAGTATTTTTTTTTGCAAACAACATTCCTGAAGAGGGTGAGCAAATAGCGTAGCTAACGCGTGATAAAACAATCTCAGGGCATGTGACTTGCTTTGATGCAGATGGAATGTAATTATATTACGTCATTGTTCTCAACATTAATATTATAATATGGATTCCAAAATCCAAAGAATTTTGTGAACACGTGGGTCGATACATAATATTTTACAAAGAAAAAAAAATCAAATGTAAATAAAAATTATGACTATAAATCCCATTTTTTCGTAAATTATCACAAGAATCAATGAAATTAATGAGACTAATATAACATTTTAAAGCTTGTATACTAGGTGGCTGAAACTGGTATAGTAAAATAATAACTAACTACGCTAATCCAATAAAAAATCGGGCACACATAAATCTCCACATTGAGAGGTTAATCACGGTAGACTCTAGTAGAATCAAAAAATATAATATCAGAGATGTTTTTGTACCGGCTATCCGACGTACAGTCAGCGTCAGAGAAAACAGACCCCCTTATTATATTAATGCTTTCATATCATTAACAAGGGGGGTCCCTTTTCTCTGAAGCTTACTGTACCTACCTTCGTTAGCTCCAATAAGATAAAGCTGGAGGAATATCTCCACGTGAAAAAAAAGAATGGTACTTTTTGTAGGTGCAAAAACTAAGAGTTTTGGCCGAATGTGTGACCCGCGGTGTGTAATTAATTGTGCCAAGTTAAGTAGACCTACATTTTGAGTCATTATTGTGATATTTTTTCAATGAATATTTTTCTTTCTTTTTTTTTAACAGAAATATTATTATAAACTTTGAAACTTCAAGAGAAGCTAGTTTGCGAATTTCTAAGAAGCTATTTCTTTGTTGTAATAATAAATGTCGTGGTTCAATTAATGAGTACGTTTTCTTTTTCAACATAGCTAACGACAGTTTTTCGACTTATCTGCTTGGGATCCAAAGGAATCAATAAACTGAAAAAAAGTAGGGATCTAAAGTAACCTACTACAATGATTTCAGGGTTACGCTACCGCTCCTTCCACGCTAGGCTTTCTACCAATGCATGAAACAATATGTTCATGCAACAACCCCATAAGTGGTGCTATACGGATGTTGCTAGATTATACAATGCTTGAACTCACCGAAGCAACCATGTCTTGTGAATGCCTGCGTCAGCTGGTAGGAGAGACTACAATCATGGCGCCTCCACATTCGTAACGGATCCTACCGTATCTTATAAATCCTTATTCAATTTAATTTTAAATACACCTAGTATGTGTATTCTAAACCAAAAAAAAACTTAATTCCCTCATTTAACTTTAAAGAAGATAAAAACTAAACAAAATAGATATAAATGCAATCCATTGAGACCGTGAAGCGCGAAACGTTTATGTTGGTCTCTTAAAACTTCGAACAACAATTAAAACTGTAACTTTAATGTTCACATCTAAGGCGTAATACGTTCTAATATCAAGTGCTTGAAGAGGATGTATATTTTATGTTGTTAAAATAAAAAATAAAAGCACTTCTTTACGGAGTAGTCTCGAGCCGCATCAGTATTCCGCACACCATTCGACGGGAGGAAACAAATTCCCAAAATTGAATTTTAGAAAACGAGTTGAATGCGACAACGGCAGGGTATGTACTAACTCGAAAAACAAAACGAGATTTTTATCATTGTAACAATGACTTTTATGATTGTTTTATGAGGTATCTATTTTATAGATCAGGGGTTAGCTTTTCAGCAGCTTCGACAATAGGGTTACTGAAGAATTTAATCATTCTCAATATTGGTAGGTTAAATTTGAAATAACTGTATGTGATTTGGGGTAATTTTACATAATATTTGAATGTAATTTTATAATAGAGCATTCAGAACAGCAGTAGTCATCATAATATGATTAAAATGCTTTCAGTAGAAGCCTTTGAAATTACATCTTTTGCAGGATAATTTTGTTTTTTTTCTTACATTTTATCCATTTGTTTCATTCTTAATTAATTTCTTAGTTTTGAATTTGTCTGCAAATCCTACCCTGCTAAGCACAATTTGTATTATTATTGATTAAATGGTTATTACCGAGACTTAAGTTATGAGGGGTTAGAAACTCAAATACGCATTCAAATCTGTAAGTTTCGCCTTTCAAACCATATAAAAAGTGGTTTGAAAGGCGAAACTTATAGATTTCGTTAGTAAAATATTTCGATAGTAGCTATTGACACAATATTATAATAATTATGTACTAGTGACTATCAATATCAGCAAATTCTGATTGAATGATTTCACTGCCTTAGAAATTATAAGCATTTAAAGACTGTACAGATTGTTTACATTTTCTAAAAAGGTTTTCAAATAGGCATTTAATGTCTTCTAGAAGTTTTTGTATAAGTTAAGCCCATTTTAAACTTCAACTTAAGACCTGTATTGTTTCGAAAAGTTGAACTTAATATCCAAACCCTAGACAGAGATTTATTGGCTCTGTACTATTTAATCTTATTTAAGTATTCAGAGAGGGCCGGGAAAGAAATCAAGGTCTTATATCTTAGAAGTTCAACTCTAGGATAAGTCGGTACGGGCATTAAATTCTAGTCTTTGTGCAATTTAACTATTGCAGATGAAGAGATTTCACAATTTACTCTCTTGTGAATCTTTGAAGAACTTTGAAGAGGTGCGTCATACATTTAAGTATTCGTACTTACGAGAGCTTTTTTACACACATAGATGATGATGTAGCCATATCTGTTTTATATTATTTACTAGATTTATCGAGATGTATCGAGAGGGGCGCGCCTGGCTGTACATAGAGGAGTGCTCGTCCCTACACTTATGTATGGTAGTGAATGTTGGGTTTTGAAGAAGAAGTATGAAAGTAAATTGAATGCTGTGGAAATGAGAAGCCTGAGAGGTATAGCTGGGGTGAAGATGACGGATCGAGTGAGGAACACTGTAATAAGGGAACGTTGTGGTATGGTTGAAGATGTAGTGACTAAGATAGAGAAAGGGATGCTTAGATGGTTCGGACACGTGGAGAGAATGGACGAAAGAAGACTGACGAAACAGATTTATGAAGCGAGGGTGAATGGGCAACCCGGTAGGGGTCGACCTAGACATACGTATGTCAGACAGATTGAAGACATATTAAAGAAAGGAAATGTCAAGAGTACTCGAAACCGGCGAGCATGTATGAAAACAATTATGAAAGTAGAAGAAGCGAAAGATGTATGCCAGGATCGTAGCAGGTGGAAAGCAGTGGTCTCTGCCTACCCCACTGGGAAAGAGGCGTGACTTTATGTATGTATGTATGTATTTTATTTTATATATTCATCAAAAGAGTTTTATTTTGATCACTGCTACTACTTACCAGATTTATATACTGTTACGAGTTAACCCGCCGGCTTCGCCTGTGTCTATTAAACCCTTCCCTTACCCTTAAAAAATTTCAAATAATGTATGGGAAACTGCCGGATATATTACATTTATGATTATTGCTCAGCTCCCTTGAGTAGTAGTGTGATGACATGTAGCCTATAACACATCAAACATTATTAAATTCGAACTACTAGTTCCCGAGATTAGCACGTGCACCCAAGCAAACAAAGTCTTCCGCTTTGTAATATTACATATAGTAAAGATTCAACCTACTGTGCACGGCCGTATACTGCAAGCAGGAAGTTAGGAAGAGTCATAAATTTCATTCACATTCTTAAGGCATGTCTATATCAAGGAACATGGAGATACGTAGTAAAGAGGAGGTCGGGTGCTGAAGTTTGAGGAGGTTTTGTTTCAAAAGAGAGTTGAGAGATAATGAATTAGTACTTCAACCTCTAAATTGAGATAATTTTAAAGCATTTAGTATGCTAAACTAAACAAATTATTTTAAATTGGAAAAAGCGAAATCTCGGGCGAAGCTCGGTGGCTCAGTAGTCAGAGCATTCCCGCTGTAAGGGAAAGATCGTGGGTTCGAGTCCTGTCCGAGTATTGATTCAACCTATAAACCTTATCTGCAAGCCGGTTCACTAACTGATCGAAGACCTCTCGGAGTAAGTGTAACGGTAGTTGCTACTTGCTATCTTAAAATTCAACATAAACCATGGACACCGATCCATGATTTCTTTTTCTTCATCCTAGCGTTAATCCAAGTTGTATACGCAACTTTCCATGAAGCGACTGTCACCTGACCTCCACAACCCAATGGGCGATATCGCAGCTTGCAGCTAGACCAGTTGTTGAACTTATTCGGACTCCAACTACCCGTGACGACTGCCACAGATGGTAGTACAAATGATACATTAAATACAGCAGTTCGAAACGGAACAACCTGCAAAATATTTCTTTCAAACCACATTTTTTAAACATCATTTTCCATTCATTAAAAAAATCTAGTTAACAACAAAAATTCTGCCTTAGAAGTACAAATTAATTCTCTATACTAAATCTCTCTCTTTTACGTGTATTAAATTATTTGTCGTGAACTCGAAAAGTCGTTTACACTATAGATGCCTGAGGAATTTTAATTACATCACACTAGAAGACAAAAGTAATTAGGAAAATTACAGCACGTACGTAAGCTTATGGTCTTAAAAGTTATAATAGAAAGAGCACTTTGTCATGTCAAGCTTTTAGCAGCCTCTTTAATTTCTCTTTGTGTAGTAAATTAAGACATTAAATCGTTTACGTCACGGTATAATGAGAGTAACGTAAATGAATCAGGAGACCATATCTACGTACAATATACCTTAAATGAATTGATGTTAATATTACAAACTCGAGCAGTTTAGGTATTTACGTATTAGGGTAACTTAATTACTGCGCTATTTTGTAACACTAAGCTCCACAGATCCCACACCCGTCCGCATAGGCGATGATTTGGTCGAGCGTACGGACCAGGTTAAGTACCTGGGATCTGTACTTCATGTGACCGGTGAGATCGACCACGACGTCAAGGCACGCATTGCTGCCGCGTGGGCCAAGTGGTGAGAAATGACTGGCGTCACCTGTGATCCTAAAATGCCAGTCAGGTTGAAGGGGCAGGTCTATAAGACGATCATTAGGCCTGTTCTCTTGTATGGTTGTGAGGCGTGGCCGCTGCTCGAGCGACACAAGCAAGAGCTGCGTGTCACGGAGATGAAAATGTTGCGGTGGATGTGCGGCGTTACGCGTAAAGATCGCGTACGGAACTCTCGCATCCGCGGCAGCCTCCATGTCCGTGACATCGCGGATAAAATGCAAGAGAGCCGCCTTCGCTGGTGCGGCCACGTCTTGCGGCAACCGCCAGGCTACGTGGGGAATAAATGCCTGGCAATGGTGCCCCCGCCGGGTCCAGGTAAAAGGGGTAGGCCAAAGAAGTCCTGGCTTGACGTCGTGGAGGGTGATATGCGTGCTAATGGTCTCACTACCATGGACGCCCAAGATCGTGCGAAGTGGAGGAGGAAGAGCCGAAAGGCGGACCCTGAGCTCCGAGGTCATCTTGGCCACGGATGCAATCAGGAGAATACGTCTATATGCTGATGATGATTTGTAACACTAAGCATAAATCCACACTCCGCTCGTAGCAATGCTGCTGCAGTAATGCTGTCGCAGCATTACTCGTCCACATATAATTTCTATTTGCTGATATTATGAGATTATATTCCGAGCTACGCAGTAATGTCACTGCAGCACTACTGCACAGCATCACAGTTACAGCTCTGCTGTGCAGCACTGTTGTGTGCTGCATCTCTCTCTCATCCTAGCGTTAGTTCCCAGTCGCATCCGAAGCTTTTTAGCTCGGAGTCTGGGGTCCGCTTTTACCAGTCTTAACTACAGATTTGGCTAGACCTCGATATTTTTGCGTGAAGCGATTGCCATCTGACCTCCATAGCCCGATGGTAACATTAGGCGATATCGAAGCTTTGCAGCTAGACCGTTGTTTTTGGAATTTTTAGGGCTCCCAACTACCCGTAACGACTGCCATAGATGTTCTTATGGCAACCGGGACCGACGGCGACGGCTTAACGTGCTCTCCGAGGCACGACCAGACCAATGCAAATACCCATATTTCATGAACACAAATATTTGCACTGAGCGGGGATCGAACCCGCGCCTCCTGCGTAGCGGCCGCGTTCACTACCGCTACGCCACGGAGGCTGTCGAATGCTGTGTGCTGCATCATACCTTTTTAATCTGTTCATTAGTCTTTATTACTTCAGAAATGAATTTAGTTATTATACTTGTTTTGTCACCTGCGTGTGTCACTTTAATAATATATTTATTTCGTCTAGTCTTAATAATAAGCCTTTGAGATTAGACGTAAGGTTAGACCTCACTCTGTCTGGAACATAGATCTATGATAAGCTGAAAAAGTTTCTCAGCCATACGCGATACAATACCATCTTAATGAGCATTGCTTTCACCTTTTGAAAAAAGTATTAAAAATGAAATTAGTTACTTATACTGCTTCGATATCGCCTAATGTCACCATAGGGTGGTGGAGGTCAGGTGGCAGTCGCTTCACGGAAAATATTGAAGTATAGCCAAATCTGCAGTTTAAGACTAGTAAAGTGGACCCCAGACTCCGAGGATATAGCTTCGGATACGACTGGGAATTAAAGCTAGGATGAAGAAGTAATTAATACTGCTAATATAGAAGTCAACAGGATATTAATTACTATAATATTATTAACAAAATAAATGATGATTACAGCTCAACACGGTACTGTTATTGTACACTTGTACAACTAGCAGTAAAATTCAAAAGTATTCTGTTCGTTGCCTGTATCACGGTCTGGCTCGTTTCCTGGATTCAATTTTAAAAATTTGCTCCACTTGCGACTCGCAAGCTGAATATCAATGGAGCTGAGTTATGACTAGAGTATTATAAGTATTGTTCAATAATTTTAATATATTGTAAAAGTTTAGGAAATATTATTTAAAATTTTGTGTTACAGTCTATAACCCTGAGAATATAATACGAGTCATCCAATGAAGTATTATTACTAGCCACGGTATGCAGAAACAGGCTTTCAAAAGTGGCGCAATCACTAAGTATAAAAAAAAATTATCTCGCATGAAGAAATAATACGACAATAAATTATTATTAGACAATTTATACGAATTATGAATTACATTATTATTTTATATCAATAAAACGTTATCTATATTTTTTGCGTAGCGCACTGTAGGAAAATTATTCTAATTTTTTTTTGGCCATTTTAGAGTGCGGACATCGCATCTATAGTTTATAATAGTTATATCACTTGAATCGTTTATATTTAGAAAGAGATTCACATTTTTATTTGTTGATTTTAGAATTCCCTACACGTCAGTACCATTACTGTTTAACTAAATAAACACGACACCCCACAACACAAACAACGGAAATGTCGCCAAAAATCTGTTAGTATCGAATTTATCTACAGTCAGTAGTACGTGTCTGTCCACGGTATTCGGACATAGCCGACGGAAATTGAATACGAACTATCGAGTATGAACACTGCTGACATGACGCCGATGGACGTGTACATTCGACTGACGTATCTGCCCATCACACGGGACAAAGACAGTCATCTACCGTCCGTAACATCAAAGACTGATTGTCATGTTTCAATTATAGCACTAGTTTTGTGATAGTTTGTTTTTGTTTTTATAAAATACTTCTTAAGGGGATCACATACGCGAACGACTTTGACCATACAAATATGCTCAAGGTCATTCGCTCATATTTGAACCGTAAAAATCGGTAAAACTAATTTTAATAGATGACTTTATAGGCAACGATTACTAAGAAGGTCACGTCATGTTAATACACTTATTTAACAATGTGAAATTTTAGATTATTTGGATACATATTGTAGAAAATATTTGGTTTCATAAGAAAGAGTAGAGTCATGTTCGGGGCCTCTTTTCAACTATTTCCTCATTTTTTATTTGATTTATGAAAAAGAGAAGTTATTCTGTATATCCTGTAGAATGCAGGCATGTAAATTCCAGATCTGTAGGTTTTATAGTTAATAAGAAAAACGGTTTCGAAAATACCGATTTGACCTGATTCGGGGCCTTAAGGCTAATTTACATCAGATGAGCGAATGCTCAATTACCCTTCGTCTAATTCTGTCAGTGTAAACTGTGACAGATCATTCGTTCGTTGTTTTTTCTTATTTAAATGCTGAAAACAAGGTTTCGTTTACACTAAAATATTAAGAAAGAATGCTCTTATTCTAGCTGTAGCTCAATGTTCTTTTGGTCTAAATCCACCTTTAGAAAGAGTGAATTAAAAACAATGCAGAATTTAACAGCAGCCGGATTTGCATGAAAGGTTTAATGATAGTAGAGGAAGCTCGTTAAGTATGTAAGAATAGAAGCAAGTGGCGGGCTGTTGCAGCAATAAATGGAATAAATTTCAATTACATTTTAGTCTTCACGTAGTGTGAGCAAACTTACATTAGATGAAAGCTAAAATAAACATTTAAGAAAGAAAAACAATAAACGAAAACGCAAAATGAAAAAACCGTCATTACAATAGGTACCACTCCAACGGGTGGGTTAATTCAACTGTGGTGGTATCTTTGTATCACTTCCAATCACTGGCTACTTGATTGAAGAAGGATAAGTTTAGATAATAAGAGAAATAGAAAGACTGAGGGAGCACAGTAGTGATATTTTTATCCTAAAACCAAAAAAGCTAAATGAATACGCGAACACTACATAACATTCTACTCTTCTCCCTTCTCTACGCATAGAAACACTTACTTATCTATTTAACTTCGATACGATCACAAAATACCCGACATATAAAGTTGTACTTAAATTGTTATGTTACTCTCAAAATAATAAAATAATTTGATCCTGACCGTTAATAGGGCATCATGTGAAAGTTTCCTACAAAAGCAGCAAAGTTTATCGGAAGCCACGTATCCAAGTAGCGAAAGATTCCCCAACTATCACGAACTTTCAATAATCCCGGTAAGTCGATTGTACTCAAACTTATTTTGGAAGAGTGCGTGTAGACATTTTAGATAAAGTAACATCTGCTTTATGGAGTTCCGTAAACACATAGTTTATTTCTTCTTACAGTCACTTTCTCTGTGGGGTGAGCAGAAGTCTTAAACATTTACTTTATGAATATTCTTCATTTAACCAGAATTTTCTATAAACAGTAAAGTTTATTATAACAGGTTCCCGGGGATATACTATAATAGAATAAAAAGGTTCAGTACCGGGAATTCATAAATTGCAATTACCTAATTACATTCCTTTACAGCTTATTTACCCTGTTACGTTTTTCTCTGTTAAACTTTAAAAAACTTAATTTAAATATTCTTTACCTATTCGTTACCTAGAAACTAACTTACATAAAAATACAATATATGGGGACAGAATTCCACAAAATAAAAACACCCGCTATGTACATAAATCCCATTTGTCTCGGAAACATGTGGCTTTTACACGGAAGAGGAATTATTGTGATGGGAAATTACCTACTTCGCAAACGCAAATGACCTCAATTATATTAAAGGCTACATATCAAAATGAAGGTAAACTGAATCAGTATTTACTTTCTCATTATTATTTTTTGTATTGACCTGTATGTTTTGACTAATTGTGGTTTTAACATTATTTGCACCATTGTTAAAAAATTTGTAAGTATAATATTATTGTTCTATGAGTTACAGGTATTTACAGACCCATTTATTTTATGATGTTGTAACTTATTATGATTTCCACGTTATGAAAAGTCATGTGTAGAAAATGATAATATATTTTTATGTACATAGTTTTTTTTTATTACAACTACTACAAAGGTTGCACATAAGATGCTTTTGCGTTTTGGTATCCCACATTTAATTTCAATAAAATTATAATAATATATTCCGTGGTTAATGTGATTATAGGACTACATAGATTAATGGAAAGCATACTTTACTAACTTTGAATATCTCTTGTCGTTACAGCACATCTTTTCGTTCAATTCTGATTTACTTGTACGCGTTTTTGGTCTGGGTCTTGGTTAGACCAAGACAGGCGTTGCTTTTTGCGTTTGCGTGCACATTAAATCAAAGGTAACGCATATTATTATATGTTATAATTATAAATTATTTGAGTATACCTACTATGTTCTTATAAATGGGTATTTTCCGCACGTGAAGATAACTCACTTTCACTGAAAAACTTTTCTGTTTAACACTTATCATATTCCACAGTGTTGTAGACCGAAACAGTGTGAAGCAAACCGGATTTTCAATTTCCTTTCTGTGGCAAACACTTTCCTTGTGAGAGAACATTTTTTATACTTTTTCTAACTTCTACCTAGACATAAAGTTCAAGTGAGCATGCAAGTTTGTGTGTACTCATTTTGATTTTTAGGCAGACGCCGAAAAGTTTGTTCTGTGAGCGTATAGCTCAGTTCTAAATATAAACGTATCACTTTTCGTCTTACACGCCTCTACTTACAGGATGGCCTCTGCTAACAGGATAGAGTCTGAATACCATATTCATACTCTGGCGTTATAGTAACAAGTGTGAATAAATATTATAATAACACACTGCAACGCAAGCATACACGCATGCACGCGTGCTAGCACGCTAGCACGTACGCACGCTAGCACGTACGCACGCTAGCATGCACTTACGCTAGCACGCACGCACGCACGCAGACATGCAATGCACACACACATAAATCCTACTAATTTAAGATTGTGTCATAAAATATAAAATACCAAACCAATCTCTAAAGCCAGCCCTAAATTCAGCCGCAATATCCTCGTTAAGTTAAAATTAGTGAAATGGTATTGTATGAAATGAAGCAAGTTGGTAATGAATATTTATTGGTTTAATACCTTCCAGCTGGGTGGGCGAGTTGGTACACAATCGGTGCATAGAGGCAATTGTGCGATAAGTGCTAGTTTTTATTGCCACAATATGGAGAGGACGAAAAATATGTTTCCTCCATATTATATTGTATGTACTATATTATAGCATTGTATGGTATACATATATTGTAATATAGGATATGTTGTACTTTACATTGTACCAAGAATTAGGAAAAAATGGTTCTCAGATTATTTGTGCCGAGTGTTCGTTATGTAACGAACACTCGGATCGAAACGAAGGAAAACGGGAATACTAGTAGGTAATTTCGTTTTGTTAATACTCATAAAAAAAGAATCAGAATTCACCGGCAACAACTACAATAGTCATTTACAACACACTTGCTCATAAAAGTGGTATTATTTCACCGCAAATGGGCACGTAATGACACCTATTATCAAACTGTGACTTTTGCATTGCTATTATTCACAAGTGAGTTATAGATTCTTTTTAATTTTTATCGGTTAAGTTTCTATGTTCTTAAAAAAGTTTCGATACACAAAAGAACGTGTTTAATAGTACGAATAAATTAATTATGCCTATCGTATGTTCATTTGATGCATTTTCGTATTTAAATAAATAATTTCTTGTAATACTTGTTTAATAAACAAAATTTTCACTCAAATTTAACCTTTTTTTTCTCTAAGTACAGAAAAAAAAACAGTAAAAAAAGTTACATTCAAACCTAATTTTTTTTTTAAATATGGCCGACCGCCATTGTTAGATGGAAAAACAACAACATAGGAAAACGAATTAATTTGTAGTATTGTTTATTTAGTATTTGTAGTATTATTTTATTCGCAAGTGTGTTGTAAAACATCGTATGGCACACGTGAGTATGGTGATTACCGTCCTCGGCTCTCTTAAGACCCTCGCCTGGCGGCTCGGGTGTCAATGGCGCCTCGGTGGTAATCACCAACTTTGCTCACTTGTACCATAATGTACTATTATATCTCTATATTCATTCGATATCTCGACTGTAGGTCAACTAAATCCTCCGAAGTCCACAATAAAATTGAATTTTCAACCCCTACCGAATGTAACCGAAATACATTTACGATCACAACTAAACACTCTACGTAATCTTATAAGAGTCTAATATATTCGAGAAAAAGACTACGTTCACTTTTTATCTTGCCTTCGGTATTCTAAGACATTATTACTTTTTACACATTCAGATGCCGATCCAAGTCCAAAAATTTTTACTACACAGCACACAGCACTATCCAGACTCAAACGACCTTGTGGCCAGAGGTATCCTAACCTTTACACTACTGATTGAACCCACTCCTACCACAAGCAATTTAGCTTAACTGAAGGGGTCAGGGTGATTCTTTGTGAACCAGATTAGACATGTTTTTGACTGAAGAACACATCAATTTATTGTCCAATTATCACAAAAATTTCAGGTTACATAGTAAATAAAAATGTCTATCGACGCATATATTAATTAATCGGGATTATTTAATACAAGCAATCATTTAACTAACAGAAAACAGTAAAAACTAATTAATCTGGTGTGTCCCCATGCCGCTTTTTGTTGAATTATTAGATTTTTTTCGATCTTAAGAAGCAATTATATTAAAATAAGAATGTTGCATCGATATTTGAATACATGTTTCTTGATATGTTTTAACTGAAATTCAAAATAATTGGATATATTCGTAATTACATTACTTTAAAAAATGTCCCCGACGAAAATAATAATTCAACTGGCGCATCTTGTTCAAGCATAATTTCAATGTAAACACAGAATATTTGTTATATGAATACCGACTCGTGATTGGTCGCGTCAGTCAGTAGCAGGCTATCGAACACTTGCACGTTCAAGGGTTATATTTTGTTAAAAAATACGATTGAAAGTTGTTATTTGGGAGTTTGTCACGTATGTCGCATAATTAATCTGTATTCTCTCATGGATTGCGGTTTTTTAGTTATGTTTTGTAACTAAACCAAGGTCTGTCATAATGTTGTCTATTCATGTTAATTACACCTTTCATTCTATCTGTTCATAAATAAAGATGCAGGGTTCGATTAACTATAAATTTCTAATTTTTCTGGCTCCCATTAGTCTGGTTTTATCTGGCTCTTATGCCCAGATGAATTTGACCGGGCCAGATAAATTAGGATTAATTAAAAATAACAACAATCTCATCATATTATGACCAGTTTTTTTACGTTTTTATGAGCTTTATGAAGAAGAATTTTTAGGTGCAAGGGGGTCCACCAAGATCTTGGGCCCCAAGCCAACCTCACCTGCAAGCCGGTGCACCTGCTGATGAACGGACGAGGCTATGGCGCTGGCTTTCCCTTCGGGGTTCGAGGTAGGCAATTGCCCCCGGAAAGGCCAAAAAATGCCAAATCACAACATAAATGGCTATAAGAATAAGGGAATACGATGAGGGTAGGGCGCCGCTGCAAAACGGCGCGCATCAGGGTCACCCGCCTCGTGTCGCAAGTTGGCTAGGGCTACCGTGCCTGACCCGGGCACGGTTAAAGATGTTAGGCCAACATTGTGGTTCCCAAAAACTCTGTTTCGCAACGTGGAACATTGGCACGTTGACCAGTCGCACGAGGGAGTTGGCTGACGTACTCTGCTCTCTGCAGGCGGAGAGTGGTCGTGGCGTTCCTGCAGGAGACTCGTTGGGGTGGCAGTAGTTCCATGCACATTGCGGACGGCTACCAGTTGTTGTACACAGGTGCACCTGATGGGCAGGCCGGGGTGGGCGTGGTGCTCTCCCGGACGCTGCGACTTATGGTCGTGAGGGTGCTTGTGAATGGAATTGTAACCCACCTGATAAGTGCCTACGCGCCACAGGCTAGGCGTAGCGAAGCCGAAAAGATCTGGGATCGGGAAAGTGCTGCGTGATATCCCGCTGTCGCAGGGAATTGTCCTGGGTGGTGACCTGAAAGGTCATGTGGGTGGTGGGTGTGAGGAGTTTGAGCGTGCCCACGGTGGTTTTGGATACGGTAGTCGCAAGTTGCAACCCAGAGGGTGAGCACATCTTCAGAACGCGTGCGACTGCCGTTTATGCCATCGTGAACACGTACTTCAAAAAGAAATCCGAACATCTTAACACCTACAAGAGCGCTCTACCCAGGTCGATTTCCTACTCACTAGGAGGCACAGCTTCAGCTAGGTGGCCAACTGCAAGGTTATACCCGGGGCGAGTCTCACTAGCCAACACCGTCTCCTTGTCATGGACCTCCGCGTGAAACCCAAAGGCAAACGTGCTGAGCGTGCCCAACGCAGAATCAAGTAGTGGTTGCTTGATGAAGTCAAGTCCCAAAGTCTCGTCTCAGCCATCAGTGACCAGTACGCTGATGCTGTAGACGAACCAGTACAGGTTTGCTGGGACAGGATTCAGGAAGCTATTCTTGAAGCGGGGAGGGCGGCACTCGGTATGTCTAAGTTTGGACGCATTGTGTGACAGGGACACTTGTTGGTGGAACGACACAGTCCAGAAAGAGATCAGGGCGAAGAAAGCCCTCTTTAAAAAGTAGCAAGCGTCCAAATCTTCCGAAGACCGCGATGCGTACAAAGATGCAAATTCGCTCCCAGGAGAGCCGTAGCCAGGGCCAAACGAGACCACTTGCGACGGCTATATACCAAAGTTCAAAGTTCAAGTTTAAAGTGCAAAGTGCAAAGTTCAAAGTTCAAAGTTCAATGTCCTTTATTTGTTGAATATTGTACAAAAATGATGTTTACATTATAGTGGAATCATCTGAGGGGCAAAAGTTGGCGCGGTCCAGGGCCAAAGCGGAACAGGGTCTATCCAAGTGCCGCTGCATTCAAAGCCCTGGGGGCAATCTGTTGTACGAGAAAGTCGCGGTGAAGGAGAGATGGCGCCCATCTACCACGAGCTGCTGAATAAGCAGCATAAAGAGGTGCAGCCACCAGACCTCCCTCCGAATCAAGGACTAGTGCCACCGATAACGCCTGCAGAAGTCGAGACTGCCATTCGCCGCATGAAGAACCGGAAAGCTGTAGGACTCGATGAAGTCCCTATCGAGGCAGGCAATGGGTACCCATGGTGTGAGCATTCTAGTAAATCTCTATAACCGCGTACCCGGTGAGATCCCGAGCCAGTGGAGGCTGAGTATCATCCCACCAATCTTCAAAGGCAAGGAATCGGTGCAGGAGAGTGGCAGTTACCGCGGATAACCGACTTCCGGATCCGACAGGAAAGTACACTCTCGGGTTGTCAGTACGGGTTTCGTCCCAGGCACGGAACCATGGACCCGGTGTTCGCCCTAAGGATTGTGGCGGGGAAACACAGGGCGAAGATTTCCGAACGCCTCTGCACTGCCTATTCTTAGACATACAGAAGGCCATCGACTGTGTTCCTCGCGCGGTATTGCGGGCCAAGGGAGTCCCAGAAACTTACATTGACACCATCCGAGACTTGTACTACGATTCCGGTTCTGTGGTTCGGACTGCTGTTGGTGACTCGAATGCCTTCCCCATCACCGTCGGGGTACACCACGGATCCGTCCTTAGTCCATACCTGTTCAGGGTAGTATTAGACGTTTTGTCGGACAGCATCAGAAACTCGCATGAGCAGCCC
The DNA here is from genome assembly GCA_914767945.1 of Eilema depressum. Lineage (NCBI taxonomy): Eukaryota > Metazoa > Arthropoda > Insecta > Lepidoptera > Erebidae > Eilema > Eilema depressum. Next base: position 15,836,432 of record OU612013.1, read on the forward strand.
CCGTGGTTGCTCATGTATGCTGATGATATTGCGCTGAAGGACGTGGACAGGAGCAGATTGGTGCGACGCGTGAAAGGGTGGAAGGAAGTGCTTAAGAACGGTGCGGCGGTGGTCTGAAGCTAAATGTAGCGAAGACAGAATACTTAGCGTTAAACTCCACTCACTCACTCACACTCGTGATCCCAAAATGCCAGTTAAGTTGAAGAGGCAGGTCTATAAGACGATCATTAGACCTGTCCTCTTACATGGTTGCGAGGCGTGACCGCTGCTGGACCGATATAAGTCACGGTTATGACAATGCTACGATGGATGTGTGGCGTCACGCGTAAAGATCGCGTGAGGAACTCTCGCATCCGCGGCAGCCTTCACGTCCGTGACATCGCAGATAAAATGCAAGAGAGCCGCCTTCGCTGGTGCAGCCACGTCTTGCGGCAACCGCCAGGCTACGTGGGTAACAAATGCCTAGGAATGGCGCGAATGGTGCCCCCGCCGGGTCCAGGTAAAAGGGGTAGGCCCAAGAATTCCTGGCTTGACGCCATGGAGGGTAGCATGCGTGCAAATGGTCTCACTGCCATTGACGCCCGAGATTGTGCGAAGTGGAGGAGGAAGAGCCGGAAGGCGGACCCTGAGCTCCGAGGTCATCTTGGCCACGGATGCAATCAGGAAAATGCGTCTTTATGCAGATGGTGATGATGATTGCCAGATATTTTTTAGTAAGGTTGATTGAAGATTCTCATTTATCTGCATGCTTCTAATTAATATGGTGCAAAAGCCCATTCATCTGCCTTGGTCATCATTAATCTGGTTGACCAATTTATCAGCACAGTCTATATCCTAAACTACTGGGTACAAATCAGTGCCTTCGAAATATGATATAACATATAATGTACTGGTCACGATTTTATGTGAGTTAAAGTCTAAAAGTAAAAAAAAAATTGAGCCATATCAATGAGGCAAATACACTCGGTTTCAAAGAAACACCATCCGTTATGTAGTCTTTTAAAAACAAAAGATCATAAATGTTCATGATGGGTTTTAGAATATAATACCTACATTTTTTTTTAAAGTGAGCTCGTGATGTTTGTTAGTTTTGACAAAAGCAGATGGTGGCCTTCTAACTAAAAGGCGTATATGTAAATTTATTTATCTGTAATATGTAAATACATGAATACCGAAGTGCAAAACCGACTTTCTCTTTCTCTTAACGTATCACGGTATACAGAAATGTGAACTGAAAAACTAAGAGTAACCCAAAAATATACCTACAGAAAACAGTAAACAATCTGTGTTCAATCAGCGTTATATCATCGCAGTTTTCTCTGTCACAATAGCGTAATGCATTAATTTACTCTATTTAAATAATGGCACGTGTCTCATTCATCACAATGAAAGTAATGTTATTAAAACATGCTTTGTAATGTATAATTTTATACCTCATGATGAACAACATTGGATAACACAACGGTAGAAAGTAAAACATTTATGAAACTATGAAAGGAAATTATAATTACAACTTCCATTCATAACATACGGATAATATACAAATTAAAGACACCCTGTTATCTTAGAAAAAGTTGAATATTTCACCAATAGGTATCTGTATGATATCTCGATATAATTCATAACATACCTAATTGTGCAAATGTTTGGCTGGAGCAAACGAGTCCTTAGAGTGGAGACCGTGAGCAGGCAATCGGAAGATGGGACGCCCATTTTAGGTCATAGGACACCTTTTTTAGGACTGGATGCGGAAGATGGAGGATCGGTGGCAATGGCACACATTAGGAGTGATTGCTATAGGTCAATTGATTGATTGATAATGGTTTTATTTATTTTTGTCCAGTGAATTGACTATGCTGACTTTACTGACTAAAACTACATCGTGTTCCATCATTGAGTCTATCACTGCGGGCTAAGTAATAACCTAGGAAGGAAATTGCTAAGTATTATGGCAGATATCGGCTGCCTGTCATGTAGCACTTTACTTGTGCGATATGGATTTGCAGTACGGGAAAGGACGTCTGCCCCTGCAACCTCGAGAGGAAAGCCTGCGCTCTGCAGACGTATCGGCTTGCAGGTGTTTATGCAAGAGCTTAGGATCTAAATAATAGGTACTTAATATAAATAATAGTTTTTTTTCTGAATTATGTAGAAATAGTAATTGAATGTAAATCAGAATCGGTGCATACTATATGACTACTCAAGAAATTCTTCTGAATTGAATCTAAAACAGCAGTTCTAGCATTTCAAAATATTTTGGAGTGCACTTTGTTTTTATTTTCCCTTTAGTTCAAAGAAACTGATGTTAAACATACACTTTACTTCCACCGCTAAATGAAAAACTAAAACATCCAAGAGAATAAAACGAGCAAAGCAAAACAACTAATAAAACGTTTCAAAATACAGTACAACCACAAGTATATCTACATTAGTAGATCGCGTTTACCTAAGCTATATATTGTAGTGAAGACATTGCAATACGTTTGTTTGTTCCGGACCGTATCTTCCTTTTTATAAGATGTCTCCAGGCCCACGAGTTACGGATCGGTACACCTTGTAAAGTTCTGAACTGAGTTCAACAACGCTTATATTGGCTTTTTAACGTCTAGTGAGAGTAGTGAGTGTAATATAGAGGTTATTTTATGTTTGTTAGGTCGAATTAGCCAGTCTTGTTATTGTAAAAATTACCTTAAAATATAATAGTGTGCAATTCAAAATATTATCAATGTAAGTATGTGTAAGTTAAGCTTAAAGCTCGTTTCATAGCTTGATGTTACACTACACACATTGCACGGACAATGCCACGAACATGAATTTGAATGACATTCGAACTGCAGGTCATTCGCTTCTCGAGTCTTGTTTTGTTGTTATACTTCAGTGAATTTTATGAGCTGCTTTGAAATGCTTAGGGATTTAGATACGTACATTTGTTTTAGACAGTGGAAGAACATAATACGCTCCGTTGCTTTTATTGTTCGTGTGTATCTTTATTATCATGTATCTGAAAAATAATGCCAGATTTTAAAGAGTAGCTGAAATGCTGTAGTAAAAATCTTTTACGCGAATGTAAAGTAGTAAATGAAAAGTGTCTTTGACTTCTTGATCAAGAAACAAAAACAAAAAAAAAACAAACAGAAATATTACAATATGCACTTAATTAATTACATCATATACGGGTAACATCCCCTTCTATAATTAGGAATGATAAGATTAGGAGAAAGAGGATAAAATTAATAGGTAATTTATGAACACTTATCTATTATCGTAACTACCCCTGTCCCCTATAGATGCGGCATGGATAATATTTTTAAGATAAAAGACCCAATACCTACCCCAAAAATAACACTATTCAGAGAATATAGTGATTATTTCGTTCTTGTTAAACGATAGCATATACAAAGTTGCATAAATTATAAGTTAGGTTGCCAAGTTCACTATCAAAATAATAAACATTTTCGCTCATTTTAACCACCGCAACTTGCATGAAATAATAAACTACCGAATGCAATATGTTTTCTATGAGCTTCCTGCGCGTTTTATATTAAAAATACATTTTCAAAATTTTCAAGAGTTCCATTAATAAGCATAATACACATATTACTCACGTATAATGTACCTATTTATTGAAGTGCAACGAGACAATAACAACTTTCTTTGTTTAATCTCATACCTCTAGTATAATAACTCTGTCTGTAAACTAGATTAGAAAATGTATGCCTATATAATTGTTTAGACGTATCAATGCATACTTGTATGTACAATAAAAATATCGAAGGTACTAATAATGTACCCTTATATTTCACCTACAAATGAGAATAATAAGAAATAAATTATTACACGGACGACTGTTGATTGCCAATAAAGAAGCTATTAAGAAAGTAATTTTCTGATCTTCTGTCACTGAGTTGAAGAGTGTAAGGACTGCGATGAGGCGATGTTCTCAATGTCACGATAAATAGCCGGTAATACACTTACGAGGACAAGGATACCGTAATAGCTTGGGGCGTAACGTGATTTGCTAGTTCTCTATTACCTTAATGTTCCACAAGTATCCCGCCAACAAAGGACGGATCTTAATATAATATAGATGGAGAGGTGTACGAGTGTGTGTGCGTAAAATTTGAATTTGAATGGATTTCCACAATTTGTTGGTGTATCGAACATACCTAAGAGCTTTACATAAGTTTGCAGGCCCATTTTCACTGTGTCGAGTTTCGGTGTTTCCTTTATAGTGGAATAACAATTATTGTAAAAGGATTTTTAGTGCTATAGTAGTATACTAACAACAAGCCTACCTGACAACACGCGGTAACCTGATTTATAACGCAACTTGTGCTGCCAGCTGCTAACTACGAAAGGAAATGGGGAAGGAAATAAGCAAATACAAGGAATAGGAGGAATGGAGGTTAGACCTTGGCGATGGGAAAGGCACCAATGAGCATCAGGACGCGTCTTTATTTGCGTGCATTGCAAGTTTTTCTAGAAAAATGTATGTTATACTTTTCTTTATTGAATTTGACTAAACGCAATTAAACTTATAAAAAAATACCTATTCTAAAACCAACACAAGAAAAAAAAAATCAAACCGAACGGAATAGAAAGAGAACTCTTTTGTCCGCACTTTAGCTTTTTTTAGCCATTGTACGTAAAAAAATCTGGCACCTATTACAAAATTACAATGAAATAGTTAGACCATGTACCTATACGCGTATAATTTGACCTATATATTATGAGCGCAAGAAAGAGGGATGGGGCTCCCTTTCTAGCGCCTTAACTCATTCGCGACCATAACACAGACGCTCCTAACAATATGATATTATATTCAGTTCCTCTTCTCTTTGTACTTAATTCATATCGAAACACTTAACCGAATAATGAACAGCCTCTGTGGCGTGGCGGTAGTGAACGCGACCGCTACGTAGGAGGTGCGGGTTAGATCTCCGCTGTGTGTAAATATTTGTATGCATGAATATGGGTATTTGCATTGGTCTGGTCGTGCCTCGGAGAGCCCGATAAGCCGGTTCCGGTTGTCATACGAACATCTATGACAGTCGTTATTTAGAGGAAATGGGTGAAATGGCCTATTTAGAAGGGCTGATCACCCGTCCGGTCAATGCGTCCCCAATGGAAGTAGTATTAACCGACGAATTACTTTTGGAAAGTTTACTCCATCTTATAAGTACGAGTAATATACGCAGATTCTGTCTTATAATGTTAAGTCGAAGTTATCAAAACAGCGTTATAAAGCCGCTGGAAGTTGGTCGTGCTATTAATACACCGAGGACTATTACTACCTATGTCGTCACTAGACTCAGCAAACTATGGCAAATCTAATCCTCTTTGGAGTAAAACTTTTGTGGCGCTAAGGATGTGCATTATTAATCTAAATATACATCCATTCTATTTATTAAATTTTCGTATCACAGTGTTTGTAACTAAACTCCTTCGAAACGGCTTGATCGAGATATAACACTTCTTTTGTATTATTTGGTAGTTTGATAATATGTTCATCATCCTCCTGCCCTTATCCCAAGTTTATTTGGGGTCGGCGCAACATGTGTGCTTTTTCCATTCATCTCTATTTGCAGTCATCTCAGCATTCACTCCTTTCTTAACCATATCATCATTCACACAGTCCATCCACCTCCTTTTAGGTCTTCCTCTCCCCTTGTAGCCATCCACTTCCATAGTTAATGCCTTGCTTACGACATTACTTTCATCCCTACGTATTACATGTCCGAACCAGGACAATCAATTTCCTCGTAGCTTCTCCGTGATTGGTGCGCTACTTTCAAACTTCCTCTAATATATTCATTCCTAATCTTATCCTTATATATAAGATTTGATAATAGGTTATAGGTTATTTTTATAACTCTAAGTGATAAGAGATACATCCACGAGATGAGACCTCCATCCACCCATCCCGATACGTCCATCCCATTCTGGTCTGTTCCAAATTCGGGTCTTGCTTCGCTCCAGCGGGGTGAATCAGTGAGAATTTCCTCAGGGTATATCCAAAAAAGGGTGGCCCATCTACATTCTTATTATTTAATGATTTGGCATTTATGGATAATACGTATTGTACAATCATTATATTTTAGGCCTAAACCTACTTAGGCCTAACCTACTTGCCTAAAATATATTATAGGTACAATACGTACTATTATTTACCTGAGATAGGCTTAAATTATGACTTCATATAATTTTAGTAATAATCTAGTGTAGTAGGTACAATCAGCGTCAGAGAAAACAGACCCCCTCATGCTTTCATATCATTAACAAGGGGGGTCCCTTTTCTCTGCAGCTTACTGTACTTCCTTGCTTCTGGAAATTGAAGCCTTATATGTATGATGTCCATATTTTTATTACTTTTTAATTCTGCTAGGGTGGCTACATAATATCTAAAACCTTCAAATACCTTACGTCCTTCTAACGATGCTACATTACACTAGGTAGTCAGTCGCATGCAGTTCCTCAATTTACACATTATATAATCTCACACACACATAGATCACGATGAAAACGATATAATATCATAACTGTGTCTATCAGCCAAGGGATCGTTGCTTTAAGTGCACTTCACAGCGCCTTCACTCAAAACCATGTTAGTAACACGCCTGATATTGGCACCGACATGCATTATCATTATAATACTTGTAATCTATCTACTGTTCCGTTATTTGGAATCCTCGCAGTTGTCAATTTTAAGCCTACATGTATTAAGTACATTGACGGTTACAATGATGTCTATTTAGGTACATTACATAATATAAAGCAAAGTGTAAGAAAAATTTGAATTTCGTGAAAGGCAGTGTGCTGAAATAACGAGTTTAGTTGTACTCTTGCCTGTACCAAGATATTCGCCAAAAATAGTATGGAGCAGGAATACTTGGTATTCATATATTTTCAAAGTTTGTATGTCTGCATGCATTTAATATTTAACTTCGAGCAAAAGCATATATATCCCGGGAAAAGTAGAATCTCTTGTGCTTTTGTCACATTCTTAATATTTAAGATGTATTGAATACTAGGTAATCCTTTGAATAAGCGACTGTCTTACATCAAATATTAATAACTTAAGGTAACTTTAAACTTTGAGTGATTAAATATTTCATGAGAGGGACTTTACGACTGCCCAGTTAGTAGACAACATTTCTATGCACTGCATTTTAATTGGCATGAAAATAAACCTAAATTTTCAACTAATGCCTAACTTAATCAACTTTTATTGAAACGTAAACTTTGCTTACCTACAGACCACGTTTTGCAAAAGCTTTGACATGCTTAAAAATTCAATTCTGTTAGATAAATCGATAAGAATTTCAAACATCTCGAATCGAATAAACCGAAATTTACTCCTTAACAATATTTATAGATTACTAGCTTTTGCCCGCGGCTCCGCCCGCGTGGATGTCGGTTATCGCGACCAAACATAGCCTATGTCCTTTCTCAAGGTCTAACCTACCTCTATACCAAATTTCATCAAAATCGGTTTAGCGGTTTAGTCGTAAAAGTGAGACAGACGGACAGACAGACAGACAGACAGACAGAGTTACTTTCGCATTTATAATATTAGCAGGGATGTATGTACTATAATTTTAATTTCTTTTTTCTTGTATTTAATATTCATTAATAATCACATGCCTAACTTACCTTAAATTAAGGCCAGTAGAATACCGTGGAGAAAGCAAAAGCATAACAATTTTTCTCAATTTTTTGTACGGTTCATAAAAACGAAACTTATTTGGAAGTTACGTACTATCTTTCCCTTTTTACCATTATACTAGGTAATGATAACGAAGATACCTACTACATTGCTTGTAATATTCAATTTCGCTTGAAGACAGGCTTCTGACCCTTGCTAGATTGTTAAATATTAGTATTAAGTGTAACAAGAAATAGGGGTGTAATTAATCATTTTGGTACAACTATGATTCGAATAAATTGAGCCAGAATTATCATGAATATCGTGTCAATGATAGTATAATGAAATAAATCACAAAGGATTTTTCTTTCATAGTTTCTATCTACTAATTTTACTAGGGTTCCGTGGAATCCAGCCGGGGTGCGAGGGATAAGTCTACGACAATCTCCGCCTTTTAATTTTTATACCTATATTATCCCTTATTTGTATTACTTATTTGATGTGCAACATAGAGTAGGTATATATCTATCTATCCACTGTTACAGTATATAATACGTAAGTCTTTACGTATATTGACTTGACAGCAGTGCGGACGGGTGGGCCAGTAACGTGATTTCCCAAATCGGACAGCTCTCGCTTTGAGTGCTCTTCAAACGTTCACTCGGTAAAAGGTATATCTCCGATGCGCACTCAGCTACCGCCCCTTGAAAACGTGATACTCACATACGTCACACACACAACGTTATATTATAATGGCAATTAAAACAAAAGTTAAACATGAAAGAATTTTAAATTCAATAATAGAAGCAGTAAATGCAATAAGAGAAGCAGTAAATGTTGGCTTGGCGTGGTAGAAGATGACAAACATGCGTACCAATGGTCTTACTACCATAGATAAGAATTGGAGAAGTAAAAGCCGAAAAGCAGACCAAGGAGGAATGATTGGTCTGCTTTCCGGAAGAGTTAAGTGCCTCGGATGCGACTGGCACTAAAGAGAAGAAGATGAATCTTTTAAAGAGGTGTGATGGACTGTTAAGTAATAGTAGATTACCCAACAAGTGAAAAAAAGGTGAATTCTTTTCGAGGCGCCAAGTTGTATCCCGAGAGGAGTGAAGGTTTCTCCGGTAGAATCCCGAGCGTAGCGAGGGGTTCTAGATAGAAACCTGAATGGATCGAGGGATACAAGAGCCGAGATGAATTCCTTTTTCACGTTTTAGGTACTCAACTTTTCACCATTGACTACGAGAAAACGGTTACTCTGTGATTATGAAGTCTGAATTACATTTTGTTACGGATAGTACACAAAAGAAGCAGCAAATTATCAGTAATAGCTACCGGTTTAGCGCGAAAAGACTCAGGAGTCTTTTCGCGCTTGAGAATATGAGTTTCATTTTCATCACTAGATGAAGTCATTTTATGATTATGAGACAAACAGAAACTTTTACAAGGAAAATTACACAGAAAATGGCGGCATTTTTCTTTTCTTAATTTAAACTGCCAGCCAGTTATTACATTTAGGTGGCTTTTAGTAAGTTTTTATAGTGAGAGTGTGCAATCTCTTTGCATGTTTCACTAGAATCCGTACATTCGCGTATGTTCCAAATTCAAATTTTTTTATTCACTCGGTGAAACAAAGAGCGTTTTATTCACTGTTTTTGATGAATCACGGATCCTTTTTCGAGTGTCAATGGTGAAATAGTAGATTACCCAACAAGTGAAAAAAAGGTGAATTCTTTTCGAGGCACCAAGTTGTATCCCGAGAGGAGTGAAGGTTTCTCCGGTAGAATCCCGAGCGTAGCGAGGGGTTCTAGAGAGAAACCTGAGTGGATCGAGGGATACAAGAGCCGAGATGAATTCTTTTTTCACGTGTTAGGTACTCAACTTTTCACCATTGACTACGAGAAAACGATTACTCTGTGATTATGAATTACATTTTCCTATGGATAGTACACAAAAGAAGCAGCAAATTATCAGTAATAGCTACCGCTTTAGCGCGAAAAGACTCAGGAGTCTTTTCGCGTTCGAGAATATGAGTTTCATTTTCATCACTAGATGAAGTCATTTTATGATTATGAGACAAACATAAACTTTTACAAGGAAAATTACACAGAAAATGGCGGCATTCTTTTTTCTTAATTTAAACTGAGCCACATTCCATCCAGCCAGTGATTACATTTAGGTGGCTTTTAGTACGTTTTTGTAGTGAGAGTGTGCAACCTCTTTGTATGTTTTACTAGAATCCGTACATTCGCGCATGTTCCAAATTCAAATTTTTTTATTCACTCGGTGAAACAAAGAGTGTTTTATTCACTGTTTTTGATGAATCACGGGCCCTTTTTCGAGTGTCAATGGTGAAAAGTTTTAAACCTAATCTTGACAGCGAATTGAAGCAAAGGATAGGAAAAGCGAAAAATCTAAATCGATAAGTGAAAACTGTTCGAGTAAACCGTTAAATAAGCATTTATCAAACAGTTTTTGCTTAACCAGTCAAAATTAGGTTTAAATGTTTTCTTAACAGTTCATTTACCTAAAGCTGCGTTTATATACTCGCGGCAGAGCGAGGGAAATGGCGAGAGAAGTGGGCAGAGACGTGGTGTGAATGGTATATTCGTCATGCCGCGAGTACTGCTGCGTATGTTGCTACGAATGTCGGCTTGGCGGTGCGAGTCAAAGGAGCGGCAATACTAGCGCGATGAACTATACGAGACCGCTAGATGGCGCTAATCAGTAAACACGGCTTTCGTTATTACTCCTCGAATATTTACTTTTAAAAATATTTATATGGATCTACGGAAAGTGTATAGTAGTTGAAAGTGATAGTTTTTATTAATAATCTATTTAATTAATTCGCTATGCTGTAAAAACATAATGCGTACACTGCTACAGCGTTGTCCTCCATACGTTTACGTCCGTCTCCATTGCAGGGCGAATACTGTAATGCGGACCAACGCGATGATGCGCGTGTGTGAACGCTAGGGCATTAATCGCGTGAATATTTCCGGCAACACGATGAGAATTGCGAGCGGCAGTATGTAAACGCGGGGTAACACTTATATCTAAATGCAGCTGCATTTAGTTATTTTAAGACGTATCGGATCCTATAAACATCTTTTGAGTTTAAGTCAACCTCAGCTGTTAGCTGGTGCAGACGATTAATGGTTGATGTTCTGGCGCAGGCTTTTCTTCCAGAGTTGGGAGATAATACAGCAGGTACAAATGATACCAAACAAAAAAAAAGCATTACATTGGTACCGCCGTTTTGGACGATTGCGTTCAAAAACTCCGTGATATAAGATTCATAAAGTATATTAGGAAATCTTTATTCGTTGTGTTTTATAGGTGATTCTCGTATATAACATCCCCTGTAAAATTGTCAGGATCATGAAAATAGTCCTTAAAATTTAACGACGCCATATTACGAGTATATCCAGTTGGTTTTTGAAACTACCCATTTCAAATTGCTCCTACTTTTGTTCATCTCTCCATTAGCATAGATTGGAAATGTGCGCATATAGAAATATGTATATAGTTTACACGCGCCCTATTAGAAGGTAGGTAATAATTTTAGTTGTAACTAACTATGCAATATACACATCTAATTTAATAGCACTTACAATAAGAAATACCTATACCATATCTTACGAAATTCTACAGAGCGCTATAAGTGAAGCATAGGTTAATAGAATAGGCTAACTTGTAATGCAAAAAGGTGTTAACTTATCCCAGCTTAGCATCGAACGGAGTGAAGTTAAATAGACAAACGAATTGTGAAAATAAAATAAACAATCAGAGATAAAGTAAAATTGATAACTATTTTGACAGCAGGCCCAAAGAAATGGGTTAATGAGAGAGAAAATACCGTCATCCATCTTAGTTGGATTCCTCTTAGCATCGCTGTGCCGAATTTACTTTGATTCATTTTTTTTGCATTCCGTTCCTCCTGCATGAAAAAAAAAACAAAATAATAAATTTGTAAATGAGATCTGGTGACGACTCTGCTTTTAATTATTATCTTCACAAAACGAACTGATTGATGGTTCTAGTCTTTGCTCCTACATTGAGTACATTGTTAACTGTAATGTCACCGCCGCTCACAAATCTGTTCATATATCATACAGTTTCATAACTTTTTAACACGACAAATGTAAAATATTATAGTTCAAAATTAAATACAATTGAATGGACAATACAGTACTATGATGCATAACATGAATGATACTCAGCGAACGGCAGAACGAATCACTGTCATTACCTACGTACAGGCCTTAGGTAATAGTTAAAAATTATAATTGAATATAATGAATACCTCTAAAAATAAATGTGAATCCAAGGTTAAAATATAAAATACTAATAAGAACACACTTTCTATAATCTTGAGCTCAAGCTTAACTAATCCTAATATATAAAAATCAATGCAACTTTTCGTTGAAATTTTATAGCTCAAGATCGGGCTCACCTTATCCAAACCGAATGTTCAGGCTTTCTTCGGACTATTTAGTAGATGGTTTATGTGAAGTTTGCACAAAATCGGTTGAGCGGTTCTTCATTTAGATGGTACGAAGTTCGCGGGGTCAGCTAGTTTTATATAAATACATAGAAATATATATTATAAACTCTCAATTTTTCCCTCAGAATTAAAAGAAACAAAAAGTCACCATATTCTAGTTTTATCCTCATCACAAGCTTCGTCTACTGACATTAATCCTTTCATACAAGCCCGCCTATCTCTCTGTTTTGCTATAATATTTATAAATAAACTCAATAATGTACTGTATACACTTCTTATACGTTGCAATTCCTTTTTACGATCACGCAAGTACTCGTTCTTCCCTAAACTCTTTTCCTTCTAACAAAATGTATTTGTCTTCCAATATACACCATCATTTTGGTTAAAAAATCCCGCCATAATCAAGGTTTTTTATTGACAATATAACAGAACGAATTTCACGAACTCTTACAATGTTCATGGGGTTCAGGGTGACTTAGTATCGTACAGGGTACTGAAATTACATATTTATTTATTTATTAAATTGTGGAACATAATGTTTCACAAAGATCTTAAAATAATCAATATATATATCGAGGGTCCAGTGTTAAAACCCAATAAGTAGGCAAAAATCGAAAATTGACTTTTTTGGACCATCTTAATCGTTTTTTTACGCTCTTTCTAATGGTATTATCCAATAAGCGGAATTCGCGGTAGAACTCAAGTTACTTGGTGTAATAACCCACTAAACCAAGGTATTTTTTTTTTCAAAACTGTAAACTAGAACACACTAAGTAGATTTATTGGGAGAAAAAATATTTTTATGTCACGCTTAAACCAAATAAATGTATTTATTTTCATTTAGTGTATAAAAAGTTTTACTAAATCGCTTTATAACATGCATGGTGAAAACCAATATTTCTATTTATCTGGTTTTACCTTTATCCATTATGATTATTAAACAAAATAAAAAGAAGAGGCCGAAACCATTATTTCCATTTAACGGGTCTTACCACTTACCAGTTACCAAAAATAAAATCTGAAATAAAACAAACTAATTTATCGGATTTCATTGTTCGATAATTTCAAAAACAAAAACAGAACTGTATAGTTAAATAGATTTACTCACTTAGGATTCTTCCAATATTGTTTGAGGAATAACCCAATAAATCAAAATAAGTACATACAACTTCACTCATGCCACTCACACCGCACGCGTAATTTGGGTGGATTGCGAGTATTACGACTAGTGGTGAACTCTTTTTTTATATAGCACACGTCAATTTGACTTCACCTCGCTTGATGGTAAGCTGAAGAGAAAGTCTCGGAAACGAGGGTCACCATTATAGACACGTACCATGCACTCAGCTTGACGGCCTCATCAGATGCTTTGATGATGCACGGGAAAAGGGACAGGGACTATAGAAAGCGGGAAACACGTGTACTGGTAAGGAATTCCAGGTTAATGGACAAGAGAAGGAGTCGCCGAACCGCTTGGTTCTTTATGGAATATTCTGCACCGTATGCGGGTGATATTTAAGTCCTGCATGTGTTGTCCTGTGTAGGAAAGGAGAGGGTGGTACTAATTGGAAGAGCTCATCAGAACATTCACCATGGTAGAGACAGTTAACACTGCCAAGGATGCAACATCTCTGCGCATCTGCACATCGTCGAAGGTTTTCATGACCTCAGGATTCTCAATAATGCGGAACGCACGTCGCGTCTAGTACCTAAGTACTGCTATGCTGCGAGCAGTATTTCGCGCAGGAGCGCACTTGTGTCTTGTACAGAAGACACCGCTACTCCGGTGTGAAAAAACGTCTCACTTTGTTCAGGACTCCGAGTTTACGCGAGGCTGTTTTGATGATACTTTCAATGTAGTTTTTGTTCTTTAGTTTGCAGAGAACATCCATACCGAGGATATTGAGATTTTCCTGCAGTAGCAGAGGCGTGTTCTGAAGAGCGGGAAGGAGAAGGAAAGAAGATACCATTGCTGTAAACGCTCATGTCTGCGTCTTATTTCTGCGTCTCATTCTCAGAGCCCCATTGGGAAATGTGGTTCAAGACCCGGCATGCTCAGTGGCGATAAGCTGCCTTTTTTTCCGCGATATCGGACTGCTTTACCGCAGGATGTTCGTGATAATTCCCGTGTAAGGTGCTATCGTCTGCATAGCAATGAATGCTGCTGATGGACAGCATGTCGTTGACATGCAGAAGAAAGAGAGTGGGTGATAAAGTAAGTGGCGGACCCCTGCGGTACGCCAACATTTACCTGCAAAAACTCCAAAATTTGTCCATCACAAAGGACGCGAATACGGTGCTCCTGTAGGAAGCTAGCAACCCAGGCGTACAGTCTAGCAGGCAGACCAAAGGTTGGTAGCTTGGAAAGAAACGATTTGAGCTAGATTCTATCGAAATTGCCAGTGACTCGTCATGCTTGTCCAAAGCCTCACCCTAAAGATGGGTAACGTACACCAGAAGATCACCTGTTAACCACTTCGGCCTAAAAATGTATTTCCTGTCATTAATTAAGGAGTGATCCTTTACGCATCATCCGTGACGCATGAGCTGTATGTTGATGATGTGCTCGAATACCTTGCATAGCCTTGAGGTGACGGCTATAGGACGATAGTTGGCTGGGTATGGGCGATCCCGCTTCATGGGAATCGGCTGTACTGTACCTACATTCACTTCTTTTCAAGCCGATGACACTGTATCCGAGATTAAGGAGAGTCGGTACAGCCGCGTAAGCATTGGAGACAACTCCGTTGCACGATTTAGAAGAACCATCGCTGGAATAAGACCCAGCCCGCTGATTTTCTAGATATCGAGTGATTGCAGTACTTTACGGACATCGCGCTACACAGGGAAGGCTGACAGAAGTTGGCTTGCACAGCTTTGGCCAGTCGCCAGTAGCCATGGCTGCCCATGGGATGCGCCATTAGCACTTGAACAAACCGTGCTGTGCGCTCTGACATATTAAGCCCTCTTGCAGACATTTGTGGCTCTGTTGTACTCCACCTTAAAGTGACTCATGTTGGGATAGCACGAGGCGCGCGCCCTTACGCAAGCACGGTACGCAGATTGTTTTGGATCAACAGCCTGTCCCAGTGTGAAAAAATATGAAGACATAATATTATACCAAACAACCAGCCCGCAAAAGTGACAGAGTGATTTTTATTTATTTTTTCAATAATTTAACTTAATTAATCCTAAGAAATTAAATACAATTATTAATGTTTAATTTTATCTCTCTCTTTGGGGTAAAACCCAATAAGTCACTACCTCATGTATCTAATTTTCTATTAATTTAAGAATGATGAACAAAGGACAGTTTAAAATTGATATAGTAATAAGTTAACTAAATATACTTTTACCACAAATACTTATTGTGACGATATTATGTGAAAATCATGGGTATATGTGTCTTTGAACCTTTAACATTGAATAACTCAAAAGTTAAAATTTCATACTTATTGGGTTTGAGCACTATACCCTCGATATAGGTGCACTATACTACCACTTACATGTTGTAGAAATTATAATTAAATGTGTGTAATTAGTAAATAGGCATCACTTAGAAGATTATCATACTGCTTAAAAATATAAAAATATAAAGAGAAACTTATTATAATGGGAATAATTTCGACCCCAATAATACTTAGTAAAAATTAATCAGTGATATTTTTAATAAAACTTTAGAAAAAGAAAACAATTTACAGTTAAAATATTTCCTTACACAACTTTTTATAGACTTAGCTGCAAAAGTTGCAAAGAAGTAGTTACTTTGATATCCGATGGCAAGTTTACCAAATATTCAAAGGGTTTTTTTAAAGTTACACGTCATTTATGTATTTGTAAGCATTTCCAAAATGGCATGTAACAACGACGAGAGGAAAAAAAAGAGAATGAGAAAAAACTTAAGTGATTTTGACGTCACTCTCACACAGTTTAGTAAAACTGAGAAGGAAGTGGAAAATATAGCTTGATAATGTCCCAAACATTCGCAGTCAAAACACATCACATTGTCCAACGTTTAAAAACTATTATAAAATAAAATATAAAATGTTGTGTATTGTTTACAATTCCATTTTCTACATAATCAGTGACGATGGGTGAATTTTTTCAAAAGGGAAACCAGTAGAAAAATTCTTACCTATCTCTTACAGAACGAACGACCATAGCAATTTTGTATATAACTCTGAATTTTAGAATCCGAATATTATTTAACAGTCTACCACGGCTTCCCTATGTAGGGCAAGTCGGTAAGAATCGTGTTATTATGGACCCCTCGTCACTGCCTCATATTCCATAGATTTTGTTTTCAAAAACAAGTAGCGCTAATCGATTTATATTATGGTAACTGATACGCACAGAATCCTAAATAAACTTTACATACTTAGCAAATGAGATGATAGAGCAAACCGTCAACCGAATAATATCACAAAATTCACTAGGTAATTCGTAGCATGGGCTCGACGTCATGTGACGGTCGGCCATCACATCGTTATATATGGAGGGCTGCTGCGATCACAACACACGAAGGGCGTGGCTTCTCGCAATAAACTGAGTGACCCACACCAGATCTTTGGTAAAGTGTACGTTTGCATACACTTGAGACAACCGTAATAAAAGCAACAGTGTCGCAAGGCACTCAGATTGGCAGGTTATAATGCCTGACTCAACTCTTTACTAGTATAAACTACAATATTATTCATGATAAGGATTAAAATGTTACAGTATTTTCGCGCAATAAAAATCTATTTCATTTAATAAATAATTTAAGTAACCGTAAAATAGGGTGAATAGGGATCAAAGGGTGAATAAGGATAAAATGGTTTTAGATTTTTTAAATAATTTCTCTCCCAAATTCCAAGTATCTAACCAGATATTATTGATAACTCTGCTCATTATCACATTGAACTAATCCATAATTTCACTTGAAAGAAAATAACTACAGAATTATAATACTACCATTTTATCCCCATTGGTCCCTATTCACCCCATAGTACCGGAACTAGTTTTTATAGGAGTTTTGATATAAAAATCTGGGGTACTAAACTAGAAATTGTTACCAAGATTCAAGTGCAGTCCTCTACCACCTATTCCGACATCTGAAATCATTATTATTAAAAATAATTTATTAAATCGTTTGCCCTTAAAAATTGGATAGGCGCTGTACCTACCTTCTTCATCCTTACGTTAATCCCAGTCGCATCCGAAGCTTTCACCTCGGAGTCTGGGTTCGGCTTTACCACTGCTCCACTCCAGAGTTTGGATATTTTCGATATTTAGGCGCTGTACCTACCGTATAATGATAAAATGTCATCACATACAAGTATCTACATTTGTGAAAAATATGCACCATTATAAAGTATCACAAGAAACAATATTAGGTACCATCACTAACTTGCTAGTGCCGTTCATTCCTGTTCATCAAGATGCCTCAAAGAACGACAAGCACCATGATCCTTCTTACTCGTATTAGTATTTTTAACTCTAGGTGAATATGGTATCTAGTTATCGTTTGAGTTCACGTTCTTGTGCTCAAAGATATGATCCTTATACAATCATAAATTTAAGCTCTTCCTTTACTAGCTTTTGGCATCCCAGCAAAATGGCAATAGGTACTTGTTTGGCATCTGTATGCACACTGAGATAACGCGAGCGGCAGGCGTCAGAATGTACGGGATAAGTGCCTAACCGAGATGTTTGGACTTTGGACGTTAACGAACTATGCTTTGAATATTCATTGATAAATATTAACAGTATTCTTGGATTGCACAGTGTTATTGTTGCACAGGAAATGGGGTTAGACTTCACAAGTATCTGCGTTTTAAATATCCACTATAGTAAATTAATTGTGTCGATACTTTGAGATTTGAGATTGAGATTTAAAATCTCTTGGGTTATGTAAAGTTTCAGTCCTAGAGTGAAAACCGCGAGAAGAAACACAGAAGGTGGGATGTCCCATAGCCAGGTGGACTGATGACCTGAAAAGGTGCCTGGGACAGATTGAATGCGGAATCTGACTGATCGCCAGACGTGACGCACTATGTCCAGCAGTGGACTGCAATTAGGCTAATTGATTGATTGCAAAGTTTCAGTATTCGACTGCAATAGACCGATTAATTGAGCGTGTAAGAATCGCATGAACTGCCGACAGGGTAAAAATACTCATAAATTGCAGTCGAATAGTAAGTCCCATCCCAATGTAGGTATAAATAAAACAAATATTTCGCTTTTCATTAATTGGGTAGCCCCCTATGTCGGGTACACAACAAAGTGATTGCTGAACTGAACCGATACACAACGTTTATTTGTAAAATCCAATTACTCATGGATCAATATAATTACAAAACTCTGTAGTTGGGAATATCATGGTGAAAATTTTGATGGTATTGAGCAGGTTTTACAGGTTTTTTGCAGATTTAAGCAGGCTTTTGCCGGTAGTGAACTCTATTTAGTCCCTTTAAAATATGAAATAAGTTGAAACATATTGTTATATATCAGCCCACTGGGGTTATGTCGCACCGACTACAACGGTATGCACACGGTGTTGTGGGGGAGTCCCGGGCATACTCTAAGGAAGGATATAGATAGATATACCTATAGTAGGAGTATACTTATAAAACATACAGTTAAATCTTATCATTAACGTATCAGTGTTCTAAGTTAGTGCCACCCTTTTTACAAGCGTACCTTTTTATACAGTATCTTCCTACCTCCAAATTAAAAATACATTGTCTTGACCTTTTATTTCTTTCTACAGATATTATCAACAGTAACTTCCTTTTAACTTTTCGGTTTGTTACCTAATAAATTCTAAAAATAGATAATAATTCAAAGCTTATTATTAAAACATATACCTAAATACTTTATTTTTACATACCTTCATTGTTTTACATAATCTGTAAATGACTGTGCCAGATCACACCTTATCCCGTAAAGCAGAAAAAGGTACGACGACATTTTATTATAAGTTTAGAACAAGGTATCTAAGTAGCGTTTACAGCCTTCACTAGTAAACAAAATACCCATGATAAGAGCAATATACCTATTATAAAGTAGGTAAATGTAAATATCGGAATCTTAGGAGACACACCCGTGTTTATTAATGCATACAATATTAGAAATTCAAGCGTCATCAAAAATTCGGGATATTTTGTGTTGCAGGTAGCAAGTTTGGGTCACAACACATCCTTGAATTGGGACGTTGTAACTAAAATGGGGCACCTGTAGCAGTGTGCAAAATGACCTTTACTTATATATTTTAATACTAGCTGCTGCTCACGGCTCCACCCGTGTGGAATCCTGATCCCGTTCCTCGCTAATATATAGCCTATGTGTTATTCTGATGTATAAGCTAATATTATTGCAAAGTTTCATTAAAATCCATTCAGCGGTTTTTACGTGAAAGAGTAACAAACATCCTCACATACAAACTTTCGCGTTTATAAAATATTAGTAGGACTAGCGTTTGCGTGGATGTCGGTTATAGCGACCAAACATAGCCTAGGTCCCAAGGTCTAATTTATCTCTATACAAAATTTCATCAAAATTGGTTCACTGGTTTAGGCGTGAAACATAACAAGGCGTAACAGACAGACTGACAGTTACTTTCGCATTATTAGTATGGATATAGATTTGAAGGATATCAAAAACGCTATATAGGTATAGAATTATCTTGATTCTATTCTAGATGGTAAAAATAACTTTCTGTAGGGCATCTAACATCGCTGGAAATGACAGGTCGTCAGATGCAGAGATAAAATAAATACGTCTACTACTTCTCTTTGGCCATCAGCTTTTCAATTAACCTAAAAACTTCATGTAGACAGAAACTACTAAAATATTAAAAAGTAAATGTTGTGCGATTCTGAAAAATGCGTAATTTCAGTTATATACTCGTACATTTTAGAGTGGCTATATATAGCCTATTTTAATATATACGAGTATAACTTGATGTTGTATTCTTGTAGTTACTTTTCTATCATCATAAATGAGTGTGGATTAAAACACACAATCTAACCGCTGTCATAAATTTTACTTTATTAAATGAAATTTTCAAGCAATTAATATGCAAAATTTTCTAATAAATTTAAATTAGAAAAGTCAAAATCTAGTACCAGTTTGGAGCCCTCAGTTTATTATTTGTTTATTTAATCGAATATGTATGTTTTAAATTACGATTATGTAATTTTATATGCGAGGTGAAACATCGTAGGTACCGTAAAAACAGTAAAAACCGTATTTTACGAATATATTATTCAAAAACTATTCCTGTAAAGTGTAAAGTGAAAATCTCCAGTAGTTGAACGATTCTATCACGGTGTATGCCCGATATCGCTAATCCGATTTCTAGGCGTATCCGTCCGTTCGGAACATCCGTACAAAGAACTTCCATTAACTGACAAAAAACCCTTGAAACGTTTTACCTTAACGCCTTTCGTTGGCACCGCTATATCTCACCTAGACTGTGACAATAAAGCTTATCGATGCAAGTGCTGTATAACTGCTGCTATTTTTATACCACCAAATTGTACGGGTGTGAGCATTCAGCAGTATGTATTCGGTTGCACACTGCTGGATTTTTACATTCCTGATGTACTAGTTAATCTTTAGTGTTAGTTTTTACATTCCCATTGAGTGAGTGTACTATCACACATTAAATTGAACTAGTTTCTATAATGTGTACTCACGTTGTTTCTTTTTTAACAGAAGGACGTTTCATTACTTTTCAACAACTAAAATTCTGTCTGTTAACTTATAGCTTTTGATGATGAAAGATGGTCAAAAGGTCTTTCAAAAACTATGGTCACTGGTCACTTTAAAGTGCGAAATCTCCTTGTGGTTTGATCCTAAAAATGTTATAGATACCTATTAAAAGAAATTACGAGATTGATAGTATCATTTCAATATAATCACAGAAGCGCTAAAAAGTAATACAATTAGTTTTGAATGTTGTTATGCATTATATTATCTACTTCTAAATAAAGTTAAAATAAAAAAAAATGTGGAACACCTTAGCCTATAAGTTTTACATCCCTGAATTCAACAGTCCACCAAGAACATTGAAAAGAAACTATGAAATAACCATAAAGCTGTATTCAAAAATAAATATTAATAATGGTTATAATGGAGAGGTACCAAAATTTTAAGTCATTTTATATTTTTAACTACGATCATTGTAGTATGCAAGCGGCTGGCGTTCCGAGATTTTCGGATAATATGGATAATCCGAGCCGCTCGAAATGAAGCTACCCAGAGATCCTTTGCCGTTCATCCGAGTCGAAAATTATTTATTCATTACCCTGTTTATGACTATGATTATGTTGTTATATTAATACCATAATAACAACAATTTGTAGCATGCTCTATTAATCGTAAAAAGGAGATAATGCTCTTACAGAGCTTGGTTTCATGTAGTTCGCAAGCGATTGTAAAAAGAACAAAATCGGAACTTTACTAAGGAAAATAGCGTTCAAAGTACGGTTTGAAATATTTTTTCAATACGATTAATATAGTGAAAGCAGTTTCAGCTTTATGTATTATGATTAAGAGTTTATGACATGTAATCACTAGAAGTTTTAATTTTTTTAAATCCTAATTAAATAGTTTTCAGAATGACTGTTTATACTGGAAATTGATGGCACTTAGTAGAATTAATTACACATAATTGAAAAAATCACTTGAACTTGTCAACATTTTTTTTTATTTTTGAACCTGACAGGTTTCGGCATTCTCGAGGGCTTACTATGGTTTTATTTTAAACTACTATATTTCTAATTACTACAATATTTGATTCTGGGTAATTTTTGAAACCAAGTCCAAAAAAGAAATGTGAAAAAGTAGGTACAAGTGCTTTGTTCAATAACTTTTGAAAGTTTAATATAACCATAGATGTGTGATGCTGTAACAATGTAGGTATAACCACTAAAAATATTCCTTCAGTAGCCATGTTAATCTCAAGTAAGTATTCAAATTCTATTCAAGTCTCTCGTTTAAGTACCTACTTACCCCTGTAAGTACTCATATTCTATGCAAGTCAAAGGATACAGTGAATGGCTGGATTCTTTCGTTGGATGTATTGTCTGTACAAGCAGCACTGGGAAAATACGTTGAATCACAGAACTCTTTAGATGTATTTGCAATCCTGACATATCTTTTTTGCTTATAACATATTAGACTGAATATACTGGAGCTAACCTTACAGTTCTATAAATGTATGATCCTAACAAAGTAAATACATTTTATATTGCTTTAAAGTTAAGATATATGATTCGAGTAACTGCTATCGATACTCTATACTTCTGTAATTGTGGTTCAACGTGCATGACCAATAGCAAGATACTTGAAAACTCCAAGCACGAAAGCACCCACCCACAATTGGAACTCATAATGGTAAGTGGGCAAAGCAAACGGATCGAGCCCGTAGCGTTCTATCACGAACTGAAGCAATAATATTGAACTCTCACAAGTACCGATTCACAATATCTACTTATTATATTCCTTTTTGTTCTTGCCTTTGGAGTAGAACATTTATTACTGTCTTATTGCTTGTGGAGTGCTTGAGGCCGCGGGGCCAGCAGTCAACAAGAGGTTATTATGTTGGGCCTGGCGAAAAATGAGCAAGAAAAGATTTTTGCATTCTGCACCGCCACGGCATACTTTAGAATTCAATTCATATACTCTTATCTAACGATTAAGCCAATATTTTGATTTCTATTTAATTTGCTGTTGTTATCTTCATAGTTTTCCATTCTGAATAGTCTAGGGAGCGGACATTTAAGTTGTTCATTTACTACACTGTGTATATCCTGTAATAGAGCGGGTAAATTTTGGTGACACCTTAAACATGATGATATCTAAAGTTTCACCAAAATTTGCCCATTTATAATAATCAAAAAATATAATGCGGTGGATCACACTGGCAATCTTGAAGTTGCAATTTAAACCCAAGGTATATTAAGGTTTATAATATACCTGCTGACTGTAAAACTGTGCCTAACACGAGGTTGTATTTGTTGAGTAAACAAAATAATGTGGTTTGTTTGACAATATTTGACCGTTTTGACTTGTGACTTTATTCCATTAATTAATTAAATTGATTATGTGTGTCATGTTATCTTTAAGGTGGTGTGGTTTGACAATCTTTGACTAGTAGTGACTTTTTGTTATATCTGACTTTGTTTTTTCTTTTTTCTTTTTCAAGTATTTCTGTAATTGTTTTTATAATTTGATTTTGGTACTACACTAGCGAATTGGACTCATCTGTAAGGTTAGTGTAAGATGTATAAATAAATAAATAAATAAATAAATAAATAAATAAAAAATTTCTTCCCGATTATGCACTATTTACATTACAAAATAAAAAATACTTACTATTTTTTTTTTATCGAGAAAAAATGATTATATATGCTTGACTTTTTTTCCAAGATTTTACTTGTAGCATATTGGAAAAAACCATAGCAGTAAAATATATTCTAAATTTGAACAACCTTAGAAGAACGTTGAACCTCGTTGTAAGCGACTATTGTGACTTCCAAGTACGCGGAGAAAAAACTATACAAAGCAAAACTTTCATTCGTTTATTTGTAGTTTGTTAGTTCGAATAGATTCTACTCACAGTCACTAAGAACAAGACAACCAATATACCAACAGAGATACCATTTATTTGTTTCGTTAATAAGTATTGTGTGACAAAAAAGAATCCTCGATGTTATGGCATAATGCGTATAAAGGTACATTTGGCGTGGATTTATGAAGAAGGCCTCGCTTGGTTTATGATGACAATGCCGCTGCGGAGCGCCGCCAGCACCACCTCATTTCCTCACTGAAAGTTATAAAAACATATTGAAAATGAGATTCCCGCAGTGGAAGACCTAGCGAATGTTATCTTGTTTTGTGATTTGCCTGTTTTTATGTACGCCTTCGAGGAAAATAAACGTATATTAGAGGAAGACCTTTAGAATACCGAGTTGCGAGTGAATGTTGTCGCTCTTTATATGACTTCTTTGGTTTTTTGTCGTCCCTTGATATATGATGCAGGTGTTTGTTAAGAGTTTTGAGTGTGCTTTCAGTGTCCTTATAATTAATTACAATT
Organism: Eilema depressum; assembly: GCA_914767945.1. Classification (NCBI taxonomy): domain Eukaryota; kingdom Metazoa; phylum Arthropoda; class Insecta; order Lepidoptera; family Erebidae; genus Eilema; species Eilema depressum. The sequence continues at coordinate 15,860,669 of OU612013.1, forward strand.
ACTTAAGTAGGAACGTGAAAATGTCGTATAATTTAGTTAACAAGTTTGTTATGTGAAACTCGCATTTTACTCGAAGCTTAAGCTTAAGAAGTGTGCCTGGATCTAATTATATCATGCAAGTAAGGGAAACTTGTGTAATTTCAGGCTATTAACAACGTGCTAACATCTCCTTATTCTGGGAAATTATGCAAAGCATTTTAAGCCCTTTATAACTTTAAGTTGGCTTCAATATTCAAGCACTCGCTTAATGTCGCCGTTACAATACTAATTCTCTAAACCATTGCTTAAAAAAAACAATTGAAATATCCTCAGCAATTATTGGAAAAAATACAGATGAAAAAATGACACTTGTTTTAAAAGTGAGAATAAACTATCCAATTAACAGTGTGACAGCAACTTACTCTAAGTTAACATGATCCGGCGAAAGACAAAGCTCCTGTTACGCCCGTTATCCGTGTGAAAGCTCACAAGTTGCTGTTGTCTATTGAGGGCCACTATGTACAAGCAAAGATTGTCTTGTCAAGAGGCACCGCGCTCAGTGCTACGCGCCTCTTCGCTCAGGGCGGACGCTACGTCGCGTGTGTCCGTAGCCTACCTCTCGTAGTATCGTAGCGCAGACGGACACGTCTACGAAACTTTCGATCTCTTATTAACTTTCTGAATACATCATTCATTTGTTACCATTTGAAATTTAAATTTAATTGCTTTTAATTACGTTCCAGTGATAAAGAATTTATAACATATTATACGCAAGTGGGAACTTTTTCCGTTAGAATTCGTAAGTACTTAATTTTTATCTATTTATTTATTTAATAATAACATTTTAAAATAGTGAATTTAATGTAAGGCTTTATTAATACTGATATAATATAATAAGTATGTTTAATATTATATGAATACTAAAAATAAAACATTAATTTCGGGTTTCCTATTACACGTAACAATGAACTACGTCTGAAAGTATCAAGATTTTTCTTACACCATTTTCTTAGACAAATTCTAGTGATTAATATGAGAGTGCCTAAAGTGCGAGTGTAACGAGTTCTTACGATCTCGTGTATAATAAACAAAGAAAATACCTACGATGGCTACGAAGAGGCCTCACAATTTTGTTCAAGCATCCTTTGTTTCCTTCTATTCAGGTTGCTTTGTCAAAATCGCTTTACGTTACCAGTTAGCAGGAGATGAAAGCAAAAATAATTAGTACAACGCTTTGTAGACTTAGCTGAAAGAAGAATTTACCAACATTTTTTTAACAACTGAACGCAGTTTATTTGCGTCGGCCTTTCATGTTTCCGTACCGGGGGCATAAATATTTCAATATTGGTAGTACTCGATTTTGCACTTACATGTACAATTGAATGCTATTAATGTAGTTCTCTAATGGACGAGTACAATCATGGAAAAATCTACGTATGTTTGTCCCTTTTTTTTCACATGCGGAAACCCCCTTAGATACTCCCGGAGACAACGGTGGTTGACTCCGGCGGGAGAGTATTTTCGGTTCTCGAACCGACCAAAACCGCTCTCACGGCACGGGAGTGGTGTATGTGAAGGGATTACGGGGGCCTACTACGATTATAGGGAGCCCTACTAAGATCTTCGAAACCCAAGCCAATATCATCTGATAGCCGGTACATCTACCGAACAATGGAGGGGGATTTGATTACAGGTTTTCCTTCAAGATTATGGAGGGACCCAATAGAAAAGGTTCAAAAGAGTAGAAAAGCGCAATCCAGCTCCAAGGTAAGAGCAGAAAACCAATTACCACCAAGACCTCCGGGGTCCCGCAGGTCGGTAGACCTTTTGATTGATGGACGAGGCTCTTGTACATGTTTTTATTTGGAGTAAGGGGGCCACTCGCAATCAGGCAGTCATTCTCGTAAAAGTTAATAAACCAAATCTAAAAAGTCATAATAATATTCAGCTTTAGACTGTAGAAGGTTTTTTGATAGTGGAAGAGGAACCTACTTATATTTCGACCAATTTATTATTTGAAGGAAGTATTAGTATGACTACTAAATTTTAATCCAAGTCAACCAAAAAAGTCCAATCTAGAACGAGATTTGAACTCATGACCTGTTCAATTCTAAGGGGAATTTCGGCTATCCAGAATAGGACCAGTTAGCTCTGTTGGTCAATACTAATTGCTTTAAAATTTCATTATTTTAGCGTACAGTTACCGCACAGAGGCACACTCTCGCTACAATACACAGTATTTTTTTAGATTTAAGTGGTTGTCAGTCAAAGTATTTGAGTTATATCTCCACATAGAACTATAATTATTTATTTGTGTATTAGTTCTGTGGGGTGAGCACGAACTACTATCGTAATCGTATCGTGAACGTAACGATACCACGGAGCATTGCGATTGGCAGGCTTCAGGCAGGCGGCCAATCGCAATGCTCCGTGCTCTCGTTACGTTCACGATACGATTACGATAGTTGTTCGTGCTTACCCCACTGTCTAGGTGCGCTTCGTGTCTGTTATTATTGTACGTTTGTGAAGTCGCGTGACTTCACAAACAGGGATATTTCCCTAGCATATTATTAAATCGGTTTACTAATAAAATAAATATTGGGAAAAAAATAATTGATTCAATTCCAATCAATTTTGTACTTAAAATTCTCGTGTATTAGTATCTATGTATAATGTAATGTATAAAGTATGTTTGGTTAATATAAGTAGACCGCATACAGCGTTTGTTCCCACTTGTTCTATTGCACAGTTCTACGGTAGCAGTAGACGTCATAATACGACACCTGTAATGATTTTGAACTTGACCGCAACTGCAGACCGCTGCAGCACACGGCACCATTAATTGTTTCAGTTAGATCAGGCGCCCGAATGATCATTTTCAAAGGCATGAACCGCAAAATGTTATGATTTGTGCACCTGAGATACACATGTTCCACAAACACACGTGGTCCCCTCTTCGGCAGCGCCCCATCAACTTTAACATTAATGATCGGGTGAAAAATTAGATTGCCGAGGGTTTTTGTTATTATAAAGTAGGCGGCTCTCATGGGTTACTGTATAGATGTCAATAAATGCGGGGCTAACTTCACCAACGGGTGTACCTATATCAAGAGCTAGTGTTACTACTTTGTCTGCCCACATCCACCCAGGGTTCACCTTAGTTTACCTAAAGATTAACCTTGTTCACCTTTTATTCTAATACACTATTTCTCGGTTTTATGATCTCGTAATTTTATTCCGTTCCTTGGTTACTTTGGAATATGGGTAGTAGACTACGTTCTATATTTATTTTATTGTCACTATCTAGTCTGTTCTGTTCAACACGGTGATTGTACAAAAACGATTTTAGGCTAGTTTTCAGCAACATTGCATATTATTTTTCATCATATATTATATTGGTTAAGAAACAAATAGGTACATCCTATACTAATACAGAACAAGGAAAATGTCTATAGAAACGATTAACGAGAACGATATCAATTCACGCACGAAAAACAAGCACGTTCGTGTGAAGTCTCTACTATTACATACATCCAATTCATTTGTGTCGTGAATAAGTAATTCATGACATTTATAACGTATTTATCTACGCTTTGATTTACTTTGTTATCACAACTCAGTACACCAATTATTGCCTGTATATCATCCCTATTATAAAATACAAATACAGCCTAAAATAATTTCACATGTCATAGAAAACATTTTCTATCATAATAACTATGTCTTCAGTACGAAGATAGCTAGCTCGTCAGTTGGAATCAGGAATGGATCCAGAACGCTGATGTCTTCAAAAAAACTTAATAGCTGTCCCGGCGAACTTTGTACCGCCTTATTTTTTTCCGCCCGCGTGGAATTCAGATCCTTTTTCCATATTTTCTCACCGTTTAAACCTTCCCTGGACATCCAAAAATATTTCAAGACTAAAAATAGTCAAATCGGTTCAGCAGTTCTTGAATTTTAGCGAGACTAACAAAATTTGCAATTCATTTTTACTACATACCTACATACGCAGACTACCTGATCCGTTCAGCAACGCGCAAGGCATGATTGAATAACAAACATCCAAATATTAAAATATCCACAAACTTTTACATATTATATTAGCAGAATACTAGGCGTAATCTCGCCCTCTAACGGTTAGAATATAACTATATATACCTATTATGATAAATGGTATGACGAAGTGCGAGATGTCGCCTAGTCTATAATTTTTTAGGGGGACAGAATTCGATGGAGACAGACTACCATTCATCATTTTCTCAAGATCACGCTAATACTTTTTATACCTCGCTCTGAGGTGTTGAACTTATTTAATGCGTTAGTCTGCCTGATAGCAAGTCATTATTGTGTCTTATGGACAAGATTAGGGGAGTTATTCATGTTGTTTTTACCCGACTGCGCGACGCAAAGGAGTGGTAATGTGTTTTTAATCTTTGTGTTCTTTGTTTTTGACTTTTCCAAGGACCAATGTCGTCAAACCTACCAATACTGAGACGACTTCCTGCACCAAAGCCGCGTCTATTGTTCAGCAGCACACTGATTGGCATGGGCTTCCAGGCTTGGGCTCTGTACATCCTATAGTATAATAGTAACTTTATTGAAGGTAATTTTACAACTCGAGCTTTAAAAATCTCGAACTTTTGTGAAAACTTTGATAATTTTACAAACACATTCTAAATTCACCTCTTGAGTACAATTTCAATTACTTGTAGCTACCGTTCCAGTCCTTCCATTAAAAGTCTCTGACCTACAGGGAGAACTGTAAGGACGGCAAGCAGGTTTGTGCACGGAATAACCTGTTGAGAAAGCTGACAACTACTTACTAGTATGAGAGGCGACAACACTAAATCTAGTCTGATCAATATTGATATTGACCAGGATTTTAGCCTTGCAGCATAAACATTTCGTATTATCCAATTAAATATGCAAATAATGATAATATACATAATTATTATCATCTGGTAATATGATCAGACTATGTTTAGTGCTGTTGCTTCTCATACTATACTACTATTAACAATCTATAAAACTGACTCTCTGCTACTCATGGTTAAGTTTGCAGATACAGTATTAAATGAAACCTGACGTAGCATTATTGACTGTATCAAGCCGACCCGGTACATTTGCTGTATCCAATGGCTGGGATTGCATTGCACTTCCCAGTGTTCGCGGAGACTGTGACTTCATCCATCGAGATTTGCAAGTTGCAAAAGGACCAACGACATCCCATGTATCTCACTATACTTAGCATGACACAGAGACTAACAAGTCGAATGAGCTTATACAGGTGCTTGCTGCTCTTCTTGCGTTGTCACGTCAGAAGAAGTAGGAAGTTATTAAAACAACCAATATTTTCATAAATTTTTTCATGATTATAAATTCAATGCTAAAGACATTTACTAACAAGCATTACAGGGCTAATTAACAAACATACTGTATGTATTTATTTAGGTTGACTCCAGTAATTACAGTGAATTTGTGAGTTTTTCGTTTGTAAACTATCTACTGGCGTTCTGTTTATTGTGTAAACAGGCCGCAAAGGACGGTTTTGCACATTAATGACAAAAGGACGATCCGCTACAATTTGGAAACTAAATTTGTAGGGAAATTATTTTAAACGTTCCGCAGTCGAATATAAATTGAATTCACAATTCTGACTTTATTGTGTCAACCCAATTAGCTCACAGCAAATAATTTACAGATTTAATTAGAAATTGCATCAGGAATGGCGGTAGATTTGAGGTTAAGCATGACAGTTGAATACCTACAGCGCTGAATTAACATTAGGATTAGGCATATGAAATGCTAATTCAGAACTGCAAAATTGAGACACCTTACAAGCCAGTCACTGCTGCTGCTGATGAGTATAAAGGTATGATTCTGAACTCTGCAGCACACAGCAGTGCAGTTGGTCACAACACCTGGTTCCGAAGTGTAAGCTTCGGATGTAACCAGGATTATCGCTAAAATGATGATAAAGAAAGGCCTTGTGTCAACAATTTCAACTATGAGACAGTTTTATTCCAAGAATAACGGCACTTAGGTAATCACATACTTTCAGTGTACTTGTACACTTACCCGCCATTTAATACACTAATGGAAAGTAAAACAAAAAAAAACCACGCCTTTTTTTTATTTCAAGCTATTGCCAGCATGTAACTTTGAAGTTGAACTGACTAAAAGGAAAACTCGTTTAGATTTAGGACAACTTTGTTACAGCAGACCCCGCTTCGTGTGTTACGATTTCTAAATAAGACAGGAAACAGGTGATTTTATGCTGCAAATGTTAGCACTTTTATACATGACAGCAAATTTAAATTCAAAATACATTTTATCTATATAAATATGTAGGTAGGTATATAAAAATGAGTGTTTTATTATCCGATAGGGTCAAACTTGTAGGTTTTTGTACATCTCCCTAAGATAGTTACTGTTACTTTGTTGGTCATCGAAATTAAAGTTACTGAGTTGGTCATTGAAATCAGAAAACGTAAAAAGACGACGAAACTATCAACTACATAGAATCCATACACATGAATGCAATCTTGCTTTTATGTGCAGTGGGAAAATACCGGCACAGTTCGGATTGCTTACATAATAGTAACACTGTAAGTGTTCTGTGCCCTAAACAGGAAAAAATTTGGTATTCGTAACGTAAACGAATCGAGAGAACGGAGCTTTGTGATTGGCAGGCTTCACACGCACACAGAGGTTCACAGTAGGCAGACGACCAATCGCAATGCTAGTGCATTGCGATACGTTTAAGTACGTTACGAATATTTTTGTGCTCGGGGTATGACGGTAAGTGGCGAAAGAAAAATATGCGGGTGGACGTAGAATATGCAGGTGGATATGGAATTGACAACAATAGCATGCTACACCAATCTCCGCCAGTGCAACCTATTATAAACTTCAAACTCGAGTCAAACGTATGTAAATGCTTATATCATGATCGTGTCGGTTCCCGTTAAGAATAATATTAAATCGAAAGTTTCAAAGTTAACCGTGAATAATTGTTATAATGATATCAAACGTCTGTGTAACATAAATGCTGAGTCATATTTAAGACACAACGAGCCGTTGCTCATCATTTTAACTTAACGCTGACTAAACGCTACATCCAAATTATATCTGAGATACATACACTTCAAATACCACTGTTAATTACTTAAGAAATTAATAACAATCTTGCATAAATCAGGAGCAGGGTTAATGACTACCGAGTATATTAATAAAATTGTAACAGCGAGGGGAAACTTAGGTACAGACGTGCTCAGAAGTTGCTGAACACTAACAAAGGAAACGACCTTTACATTGAAATAAATAATTATTGATGTATCAGCAGTGGCGAGGGGTGCCTATTATCCGATTCCTGCCAGCTTGCTTTGCAAAGAGAAGCCATGGTTTTTTGTATGATTCCATACAAAATTACTTTGATTGCTCTTTAGGAGGAAGACTATTTCCACCGCCTTCCCTTTTCATTATTTTCACCCTTCACCGCTGTGTATCAGTATTTTTATAGATGCCTTCGTGCCTTGAAAAGCACCTTAAGCAGACGGTCTCAGTTGCCATACAAACATGACAGACTATACGGGTAGTTGAAACCCTAAAAAATCGATACCTTGCCTAAACTATAGAACTGTTATATCGCTAATAGGTTGTGAAGGTCAGATGGTAGTGGAAAATATTGCAATTCAGCCGCTTTGTTGCAAGACTGGAAAGCTGACCCCAACTGAGCTGGGAAAAGACTCGGAAAATGATGATGAATAGTATTTTTGTAAACTTCAGCGGACAAGTTTAATGTAATGTTTTGTTCTGCATGCACAAGTTTTTACGATGTATAAAATAATTTATCAGCTGTCTTCTGATAACCACAATTGTCATAACTTTAGGCGCAGGCGAAAGGTTAGTTATCAATATTATCGATGATCTAGAATAAAAACATGCATTTGCACACTCAAATACGCACTATATTGAAGGTATAAAAGACAAAATATGCTAGGCTAAAATTTTGTACACAAACTTAACCACAAAGCTACCAATGTAACCGATGAAACATTTTTAATTGACTCATAACGAATAAAATAACAACAAATATTTACCATTACCCCTCATCGATGTCATTCAGCCAATTCTACGGATGAATGGCAGCTTAGCACACATATAGTTCACACACCATTTCAACCTAACACAAATACCTACCATTATTCTTTGGCATTTATACATATGAATGGATTGGGTAGCTCTATTCTCTGATGGCTAGTAAACGGTCAAGGAGAGTGTAACTAGGCCAGTATCAACAATATTTTTGTACGAATAGTTTCATGATTATAACCACTTACGGACAATGGCTATTTCTAATGGAGTATGATTTAGTATAACCCAATACTCGTATTATAAACGCGAAAGTTTGTAAGTATGTGAGGATGTTTGTTACTCTTTCACGTAAAAACTACTGAATGGATTTTAATGAAACTTTACACTAATATAGCTTATACACCAGAATAGCACATAGGCTATTTATCAGCGATGAACGAGATCAGAATTCCATGTGGGCGGAGCCGCAAGCAACAGCTAATACTTAATATAGTGGTTGCTTGGTTCGAATACAAGCATACAAAAAAGTCGAATGACTATCACAAAATGATTTGTAAAAACAATTTTACTCCTATTTTGTCTTCGATACCATAATTTCAAAGAGAAGGAGGTTCTTAATTCGACTGAATGTTCTTTTCTATAGAGATGTCTAGCAATGATGTTACCCCATACTCGCTTGACCTGTATGGACCCACATATGGTTAGAGATTTCATCGCTTGCGCAGGGAAACTTACTATTTGGTGGGACTGTGGGAATGGACCTACAATTTATGTAATGACTATTGAATGCAATTTTGAAGCATTTATTAAGCTAACTATTCAAATTCAAAAGAGACAAAAAAAAAGAGAAAAGAGAATTAACCTCGGGCGGGACTCGAACCCGCGATCTTTCCCTTACAGAGGGAATGCTCTGACCACTAAGCTACCGAAGCCCACCCGAAGTCAATCCAAGTTCTCATATACATCCGTCCGAGAATCGACCTCGGGCCGCCTCGAGACCTCGCGATTCTCTTTTCTCTTTATTAATCGATATGTTATGACTAGTTCTTTCTAGCTAGCTATTACTTGGTAATGTAATGGCAGCTGTTATTCACAAACAATGTACTTATACAAGTACCTAAGTGCAGTAGTTAGACTTTGTTAAGAAACATTACTTACTGCTAAACACGGATATGCTATTAAGACTTTACACCCTAGGTGTACTTAGTAGTAATGTTTGTGATAAATAAGGGTTATGTACATTATAGTAATGAAAATACGAAATTCTTCATGTTTTAGGTATTCTTTTTTTTCGAGCGGAAATCCCCCTGGCTAACAAATTGACGTCATCTATATTAATATTGTAAATGCAAAAGTAACTATGTCTGTCTGTGTTTCCGTCTTTCTGTCTGTATGTTATGCTTTCACGCCAAACCCACTAAACTTTTGATGAAATTTGATACAGAGATAGATTAGATCTTGGGAAAGCATATAGACCAAACATAGGTCACGATAACCTACATCTACGCCGATACGGAGCCGCGGGCAAGCAATTTTATTATAATTTTTAACAGTTATTATTTATGATAAATTTCTAAGCAGATCTGCGGCCTTACCATAAACTCTTAAAACAGGTCAATAATTGAACTGCTGTCATTCAACCAACTGCAAACTGCTGTCATTCTACCAACTGCAAATGTCACTTTGTAATGTCATATAAATGTATCAAAATATACAGGATTACAAAGTGACATTTGCAGTTGGTAGAATGACAGCAGTTCAATGTTGACCTGTTTTAAGAGTTCATGGTAAGGGCCTTGTACCCAGTTGAAGTATTTTCATTGCCCCACTCTGAAAACAAGCGAACGACCTGTCAAATAATCACAGCACCTATGAATATTACATACCTACATATATTACACAGCTACAGCGTTGTCTTCCTGTCTTTTCTGAATTATATCTTGCAAGATTTATTCCTTCGTTTATCTAAATAATTACAATTAGTAAAATGTACCTTCTCACATATCACAAAATAATAAAAAAAATAAATGATACAAGATTACTAATAAGTGTTCTCTATTTAGAAAAGACGAGTCAAACGATAGTTAGGTATATAAAAGTACGAAGAAAAAGTTGAAATTCCAACTGGGTTACATACGTAGCCACGTGGGACCCTCCGATATTACTCATAATATTATCATCAAAGTTATCTTGTACAGTATATTGCTTCATTTTACTTCGCTTACGTTGAACAGAAATTTTATATATAAGACATATCCAAATAAATAACAAACGTAATAACTTCTTTACGCGGGTTGAGCACTTTTGACGTGAAAGCTTTTTGGGTGCAGAAAAATTATGGAATTCGCGTCATCATCACCGTCCCGTATCGTCACGACGATACAATTCACAAGTTACTTGGGTTTTGATCAATTGTGACAATTAAGATTTGACAGTCTTTGAAGTGAAAAGGCGAGTCATTCACCATCTCGCGATCGTCAAATCCGCGAGCGCGCGCGAGTTGGCAATTTTCGATTTTGAATTATTTTTGTGTCATCAACTCGCGCGTTTGTGAAAATATGACGTATTTGTGTACAGTCAGCTACAAAAACGTTGTAATAGATTAAATTAGGTACCTGTTTTAAATGTACAAGATATTTTAGGCTAGCTTCACATGTAACGCGCGTTAACGGAGGTCTTGGCTTTAATTTTATCAATACATATCAAATGCGTGTAGAGCACTTTTTGGGTGAATAAAAAAATTCTAGTTCTATACTCTATACTTACATGTATGTACTTTTCTATAGTATATGCATGGTTCACAAAGTTATACAGACTATTTTCACTTCTATCGGCAGTCTACAAAGACTGCTTCGGATATTTTTATCAAGAAATCGTACTATTAGTTTGTACTTCACGCTACAATTTAATTACTTAATAGTTTAACCTAGTACTTGAGTGATATCGAATTCATAACGATAATGTAACTAGAGAACAGAGCATTGGGATTGGCCGGCTGCCTACTGTGAACCTGTGTGTGCGTGAAGCCTGCCAATTGCAATGCCCCGTTCCCTAGATACATTTACATTACGAATTCAAATATTTTTCATACACAGGGCACTGTTTTTCCGCACTCATGACGGATGCGTCGTAAGTGACAAACACTCAAGAGATCCGATTCTCAGCACTCCATGGATTCACCGTGCGGTCGCCGGGTCCATAGCGTAATACAGAGAGGAACACCGTGACGGCGACTGGGACTTGCGACCCAGATGTAGGTTTAGGGTGGCCACCTTGTGATGCATCAGCGCTCACCTCCACCGTCAGTCAAAGTCAAAGTCAAAGTCTTTATTTCTCAAAATAGTGCAACATTGTTACAGCTTTTTGACGTCAAAAACTCCTTAAAACTAAGTTTACCACCGCTTCCTAAGCGCTAATGGAGAAGAAACGGCGCTACAAACTCCACCCAGTAGTGTCCCTCCCCCCCTCCCCCTACCTATCCAAATTTGGTAAGATCCTATCAATGCCGCTTTTGATATTCGATTTAGTAAAGAGCTTACTGAAGCTCTTGGCTATCCGAGGTCTTTAAGTAAGTTGTACAGGGATTTAGCTGGAATTCCCCTTGCTCCTACTTCTACGGCGTAGAGTTTAACCACGTAGCCGTTTTTGGTTAACTCGTTAGTCAAGTCAAAGTATTTGTTTGTCTTTATAGCGTGGTCTTTAGGTATATTAGTTTCCCACGGTACTGTGAGTTCTACAAGCACTGCACGCCTATGCGATCGTGAAAAAAGGAATATATCGGGTCTGGATGATGAGGCACAGATATCCTCCGGTATTTTATAGTGCTTCTCATACGTGTCTACGAGTATTGTCCAGTCAACGGCAGTTATTAAAATTGAATATGGCTTTTGAGATGATTTCTTTGAGCAGCCTTCCTTTACAAACGGGTTTCGTACATAATACCGAAAGCTAAATAGTCGAATAACAATGGGTCGACAACGATTGGTCGGACGATCAAATTGTCGCTGGTACGTTAGGTCGAAGCGTTAATACGTCGAAGTATTATTACGTGGAAAATGCAATAGGTCGACAATGATTGGTCGATAGATCAAATTGTCGCTGGTATATTAAGTCGAAATATTAATACGTCGACGTATTACTACGTAAAAATGCAAACGGTCTATTGTCCCCATAAAGTTGAAATTTTCAAAAAGCCTGTCTTTGCGAAATCTTTGAAATAAACCTACTTATGTTATAAGTATAAGTGGATGCGAGCCGCTTCCAACCGGTCCTATTGGAGATCTATAGGGGAGGCCTATATCCAGCAGTGGACTTCCAATGGCTGAAATGATGATGATGATGATGATGATGAGTATAAGTTCATTTTAGAGACAAGTCATAAATATTGAGGGAGTCTGCAATAAATATAAACCAAGTTTTTGTGTCGGTATTGTAATTTCGGAAAGAGCGATTCATTATTCTAACAATTCTATCTAAGTGATATTCACTTTGATAGAACTTTAGTATAAAGAAGCTTTAGTATAACGCCTAATGTTTGTGTAAATAATAATTTTTGAGGCCTATATTCAAATAAAAGGTATAATATATATTTATTTATTTACTTATTTAAACTGGCTTTACATTTTGATATTCATTGCCAACGCTCTAAGATAATCCAATAAGTCCATGTTTGATTTTTTGTTAACTATCGACATAATTGTATTTTCATGTCTTCTACCTCGCTTCTTTGGGGAAGGTCCTTCAAGGCAACACTTTATTTTTTCCACTTCGAGGTTGGTCGTGGCTTGTTCATTTTGTAAAAGTTTAATGGTTTGGTATAATCCTCGTTTCTGTTACTTACAACACTTATTCCACCGTCTGTGCCAACCTTTGACTTTTTGAAAATTTCAACTTTATGGGGAGGGGACAATAGACCGTTTGCATTTTTACGTAGTAATACGTCGACGTATTAATATTTCGACTTAATATACCAGCGACAATTTGATCTTTCGACCTATCATTTTCCACGTAATGATACCTCGACGTATTAATGCTTCGACCTAACGTACCAGCGACAATACCTTATCATGTCGGCGCGAGTAATGACCCCGGTTTAATAACGTCCTACAACCCACTAGCAGGTAGGCACCTGCTACGGCTAGGCAGCCGTACCAGTTGCTTCACCACATGAGTTACATGTTTTATCTGTGACTTTTCCCCACCTGACTAGATTGATTTGGTCGGGGAGGGTCAACTGGAATGCATTTAGGTAAAATTTAAGTAAGGCCGGTGACCAGTCGTATATTATGGTACGCCATTTTAAGGCTATGGGAATACAAAATTCACCTAGGGTCAACCATTCATTTTGCATTTCTAGGTTAATTGCGTGCACCTTATAGGTGTTGTTTTCGTCCGCTTGAAGAACACTACATTTAATTTCCCGTAATTTTCCAGCCGTTTGCGATATATGTCCATCATCCAGACCCGACATATTCCTTTTTTCACGATCGCATAGGCGTGCAGTGCTTGTAGAATTCACAGTACCGTGGGAAACTAATATACTTAAAGACCACGCTATAAAGACAAACAAATACTTTGACTTGACTAACGAGTTAACCAAAAACGGCTACGTGGTTAAACTCTACGCCGTAGAAGTAGGAGCAAGGGGAATTTCAGCCAAATCTCTGTACAACTTACTTAAAGACCTCGGATTGCCAAGAGCTTCGGTAAGCTCTTTACTAAATCGAATATCAAAAGCGGCATTGATAGGATCTTACCAAATTTGGATAGGTAGGGGGGAACACTACTGACGGTGCAGGTGAGCGCTGATGCATCACAAGGTGGCCACCATAAATCTACATCTGGGTCGCAAGTCCCAGTCGCCGTCACGGTGTTCCTCTCTGTATCACGCTATGGACCCGGCGACCGCACGGTGAATCCATGGAGTGCTGAGAATCGGATCTCTTCTTCTGTCTATATGTCTTACAAACTAACGGACCTAACAGTTTTATGGTGACATATATAAACGTAAGTAACTTGTAGGTAATTGAGTAATAGTTTGTTAGTGTTCCGTAGTCCTGAAAGTTTCTCGTTCCGTCCTTGAGTAATTACTTCACGATTATTTCTTGCTTAGGTTAATCTAATTAAGGATCTGAAAGTGTTTACCAAAGTATTTAGTGTGTGAACTATGAAGATGCTTTTAGCTCAGTTCAATGCTGTTTGGATTATAAATTGTTTGAAGAGGTGTTTTGTTGGAAGACAATAAAAAGAGAATATCTATGTTTTAAGACACTATTCGAAACTTTGACACCTATTTGACACCAATCACCAATCATTTCTTCTGCCCAGTTATCCAAAAATGTATGTATAAACTTATCACGTGCAGCCCTAAAATAATTTTAAACTGTCATCCTTAGTGTTATGAAAATCTACATCAATACCAAAGCAGCAAAATAGCTTAGATTTATTCTTCCAATAACAATGTAACGAATTAAAAAGTATGTATTAGGTAGAACAGAACTCAGCTAAATAAGAGTAGAATTTTCAGTAGAGTAAATTGTATTTCTTGGAAAAATCTACAAATCGTTTATTTGTATACCGCATTATTTTTCATATCAATAACCGAATATCAACTTTCCTTAACCCTAATAACGGCAAAGACGTTAACCCTCAGCTACTCGAAAAACCACATGAGATAAAAAATAACTCTGAGCCACTGATACAAACATTACACTATACATAAAAGGTTGGATACCCCGGAAGGGACGCGTGCTCAGGGCGCAGATAAGTGAAGAAAGTGTCGAAGGGCCGTCTATGTCGTCACGCCACTATCTGGCGTTCGCAGTCATTAACGGCAGTGTTGTAGTCCGAACTTATTATCGTTTAATTTATGACCACACATTACCGCTTAAGGCGCCATTAAGCCGCTCCGGGAAAGACCCCGGGAATAAATAAACTGGGAAAGTTCACATGATGAACACCCTTAACTCGTTTCGCTGAGCGCCTCAGCACGTGCAATCGTTAATTTCGCCCGTCACAGATCATAAACTGTTTATTGTTTTCTATTTGGTCCTACGAAGTTTCATAATTTATTTTAATGTTCTATGTCGTTTGATGGGCATACAAAGTGCTCTGGTTGATAATTATATAGCTGAATGGAACACCGTCTACAATATTTAGAGTGCTATTAAAAATAATCATCAAAGACGTTCAAAGTGTGTATTCTATTTGTTTTTGATGATCCACAAAGTAAATATCTTCGTGTATTAACATACTATTTAATTTTCTTACTGTTTCATTTTAAATTGTTTCGTTTAGTATGTAATTTCTGTAATGGAAGAAATATTATTTATTAAATATTTATGTTTTTATAAATAGGTAGGTAATTTTTTTTTTTTTATCTCTATGAATAATTCGTGTGTTTCTTATTTTATCGCTGGACCAAATAGTATTTCTAGCACACAACGTAACCACCACATTTAGGCTGCCATTAATGGTGACCCCCATCCTTTTAGAGGGAAGCCATTCAAGAGTGAGTGATCTTAGGGGTAGTTAGGATACCTAAAAGGAAATAACTAGTCGTAACCAATGTCGATGTATGAGTCCTTACAAACATATTCCAATAGCAACGTTAAGTTTATCCATCGATTCAGTTTTGTACGCAACCATCAGTGTTCGAGTCCGAGTCGCTTATGACTAGTTCTTTAGAAGAACAGCTATTATTTCAATCTATTGTTGATTAGGATGCTGTATTGATGGAACAGAGATCTGTAACAGGCCATATCCGCAGCTCCAAAAGTACCCAAAAACGGTGAACTGACCTAACTACTTAGTGTTTCTTCAATTAGCACTTTGCTCAACAATAGGACGCATGAAACAAGAGAAAAACACTCTCGCCTACACAGATCATTAGCTGGAAAGAGCAAAGCCTCTCCCATGAAATTAGAGGCGTAACTAGAACTACTTTTAGTACCCAGAACGCTCATTATATTTATAACAATAAGTCTTTTCATAGGAAAGCTTGTTTTTTGCTATCAGTACATTTATTATTCTGTTGCTACAATTGCAACAAACAAGTCTCTTGTTGAGTTGAGTATCTATTTGATAATATAGAACCCGTTATGATCGGTTTTCTTATATAAGTATTCTCGTACTCAAGAAATCCATGTTTTATTTTTGACGACTACATTACGACAAAATACATTACATCCCAAAATTCACCCGAAGTTTTTCATTGAACGCTAAAAGCACGCGTGTTCACAAAACACGTATCAGTCAGGAACAATATCAATGAGCTGCGAAGCTGAGATCGACAAAAACTTTGGACAAACGATGCCGCGTCGCCCCTTAATGGGAAGTTAATTGAATTTGTTACTGCCTATAGGAAAGCGATCTTGGTCCGAGAGCTTATTGAAACTGTTACGACTTAATCAATAATTGCATTGTTGGTTATTATAGACGTATTTACAGCATGTTTTAATGGTGTTCGTAAATTGACTAATGTATTACTTTAGCGTAAAACCAGGATAAATGCGTCAGTTGGATAATTGCCCCAATTTTAAATAGGTACCTACTATGTTAGGAACGGTAGTGACGTTAACATCCCTACTATATATTTTAATATTATAAATGTGAAAGTAACTCTGTCTGTCTGTCTGTCTGTCTGCTGTCTGTCTGTCTCGCTTTCACGCCCAAACCACTGAACCGATTTTGATGAAATTTGGTATAGGAGTAGATTAGACCTCGAGAAAGGACATAGGCTATGTTTGGTCGCAATAACCGACATCCACGCGGGTGGAGCCGCGGGCAAAAGCTAGTTTTACTATAAATATATGATGCATTTTATGAATTTATGTATTTTACAAAGGTCTATGAGGCTCAGATCTTCATCTGCAAATCGGTACACTTACTATTTGGCAGAAAGTCTCTAGTGCAGTCTTTTCTCTCAGAAATCGGAGAAGAGCGGCAATAAATCAAAAATTAAAATAATTACGGCAACAACATTCTTATTAATACCTATTTTTTAACATAACACTCGATATACCTACTAGATAATTTCCTTCTGCTTATAACAAGTTCTAGGTTGTCAAAAGGCCTTCAATTGTTTCATTATGTGAAAAGACTTTAATTTGTGTCTATTAGGTTGTCAATTAAATATTACCTGTAAGTGCTTAAGAATAAAGTGTATAAAAGTTAGTTTAATAGGAAACGAAGTTTGCAACTAATAAATTTCAAGTAATTGACAAAGTAAGGTTGTCGAAGTTAGCCAGCCTTTACGAATAATTAATATTTAATTTATTAACCTAATGAAGTAACGCCATGATAGAGCAACATGATTAGAACAAAAGCTTTATGAGCTAAAATATAGTCCAGTGCTAGTGAGTTGAACAAATTTCCCTGTGGTTCTGGGTGAAATATAACGTGTGGTAATTGTCTCATTTCTCTTCAAAATAGGCGTTATTTCTAACTAGTAGGTGAACCTAGCAAAACACTCACAACCGCAGGTAATTTACTGTTTGCTATATTTTATGTACCATGTTTTTGTATTTTCTTGTATTAGGAATTTTCCCAAATTTTTCTGCCTATTAAGGCATGGAGAAGGAAATTCTGTCCTCCGCTCCGTGGTAATAGGGTACATGGATTTTGTTCTTCTTTTAAATCTCACCTGCGGCCCTAGACAAGAATAGAATAATGAATGCATAGGATTGAAACGTATTTTGACGCTTATGATAGTCTTCAACCTATGTCATAAACGTCAAAATACTGATATGGTGCTGATATGTCAATCCCATGCATGTCTAGAGGGGTTCTTATATAACCTTGATTTATCGACAACCACTAGGTAAGAAGGTTAGTTGATCTGCTAGGGTACGAACATACGCCCAAGTGGTTCTTCCATTCTTATCTAGTGGTTGTCTAGTGGTTGGTTGATAGGTAGATGAAAACCGAATGGCAGTGTTTACTGACACAATATACCAAGCGAGGATGTAAAAAGTGAACGACAAAATAATTGCGAAACAGAAAACTGAAAAGATGCAAAATATAAGTTCCAATTTGTGTTTGTGATAAAAACACAACTAAAAAGTGCACAGAATGAGACAGAATCGCTAATGCATTCACTTGCTTGTTTTCTTTTTCAAAGACTGTACACTTTCACAATGTACTATTTCTTTCCGGCGCTTGATAATAAATTGTTTGCGATTAACCGCAGTATTTTCTAAGCCCTAAATAAACTTGCAAACCTTAATAATGAGCTCTAGAGTTTATTAGAAAATTTAAGTCGTTATTCACTGAACGAATTCACCGCTGCGGTTTGAACATTTTACACGGGAAATACAGTTATAAATCTAAAGTTATGTGGCCAGGTGAAACGATAATAATCGGTGAACAAGATAGTGTCCAGTATTCGAAATATTATTATATTTCAATATACTGGACATAAAATAAGTCTAGATGTTAACGTTCAGATAGTATAGGTATTTAAACATCATGGTCACTCTAATGATCCCTTTTTTTTTTCAATTAACTAGGTACCAGGGACGAAGGATGAATTTTTTTTAAAGGGAAGCCGGTGGAAAGTAGGTACCTTCCCTCGATAAAGTTTGTCATGCACTCTGCGACCCATTGGAAATCCGGCAGGAAACGGTTCTAGAGACGAGGGGTTTCTAGAAGGTCACTGCTAGATACATGAAATTACAACAAAAAAAATAATGTAAGAATTGAGAACCTCCTTTTTTGAGGTCCGTTAAAAACAATACGCACCTTCTCCTTTAAGGCAATTGAATGGAATGACTGAAGCAATATCACTACACTGTGGAGTACTGAATACACCAAACATTGTAAGTAACTTTAAGCGCTTTATCATATCGCGATTCGCATCGCAATGTTATCGTATTGAAACCAATCACAGAGTTAGGGTCTGTGTCAAAGGCGTTGTTTTCTATTTGAAATATTTTCCTAATCACAACTTGTATAAATCTTATCAAAGCCGGAGTTACGAAAAATGAAAAAGGTTAAATGCAACCGACAGATTTCTTAAATACGACGTTGGACTTGTTTCTATCTACACTGAGAAATGTACTTTGTTACATACACAATACGATAGCTTTTTCAAAAATTTGTGAAAATATGGGGAGATATGATGTAGATATGGAGAAATGAGCTTTATACGCAATGATTTAGATTTTAGATTATACGGTTGGGTGGTGAGTTTGGCGATTTGAACACGTACTAATACAAACAACAACCGATACACTGTAGAGTTTCTTCCGTGGGTAGTAGAGCACAGTTTGCCACGTAAAGGTGGGGGAGATTACCTAGACAGGCGAAGGACGATAAGCGGCCTGTCGTTATAGAGGTTGTCGTAGACCCTCAAAATATAAACATGGTCCAGATGTCGCAGATAAGTGAAGAGAGCTTTTTAACCTAATGGTAGATTACTTGAGTGGAATATGTTGCGTGCTCGTGCCATGATGTCATGACTTATTGAATGGGAAATGCCTTAAGCCTGATAAGGCTCAAGAGGTTCGTGTGTTTCCATGGTATTGAAATATATAGGTAGATTTGTACGTTCAACTTATTTTTGACACAAGACAAAACACTACGGAGTCTTCTCACTTTATTGAAATCAATGACTAAATTCTATAATTGCATAAGAAAAGCTTCATGTCAATTATAATAGCCTATCGCAGTGCCAATAGCCACTGTCGATAAAAAATTGTACTAACCTACAATCTTAGCTCTAACCAAATTACTGCATCTAATTACTCCAGACATCTTAAATCAAATTCAAAAATTATCTAAAATAAATACCGTACAGTGTGTAAAACTGCAAATTAAAAGTCCATTTTTATATCGACGGTGTACCACTTCATTGTTATGCATACACCCATCAAGTGACGTCATTCCCGCTACAGACATCGTGTCGGACATTGCTTGTTTAAAACAATGTAAAACATATTTTTTGTATTTTTCCCCATTGTTTTATTCATGAAGGCCCCGTTTACATAGTGAATGTAATATTTACATTCGATTAATTACTTAAAACGCGTTTACGAAATGAACAACGAGTGTAATCTTTTTTTTATATTATAAACCCTGTTATCAGTTTAATCCGTTTGAGTAGCATCATTCATTGGAGGACATAATTATATAGAATCTAAAAAGATACATTTATGAACTAAAGAATATTTTACTATTAGAACTATCGGGATATTTACCATGTATTCGGAAACTCCACACAATACATGGTAAATATACCGATAGTTCTAATAGTAACGTGAACGACCATGAAAGTTTAAATACCTATAAAGAATACTTAGTGGTTTCTCTCTTGATGGATCTTCGGGGCCCAATTCTAACCTACTGATTGACGGAGAAGGCTCTGGCGCAGGCACCCTCTCGGGGTTGAGGGTTCAGACGGCAGTCACTGCCATAAAAGTCAAAATAAACTGAGCAATGGAATTATCGCTTGGATTAAAAAAAACACTTGACGGTTAAGTTATAAATACATTTTTGGAACAGTTTAGTTCCCGAGCTTAAATGTCTCTAGGGTGTAAATTGGTAGTGCCACGCAATTGCATTTAGTATTACCCATTGATTTATATTGTTACCAAAGGTATCACCCGTTCCAAAACGTAATTATACGAATAATACATTCACAGTAACAACACAATCAAACATAGCCATCGATAACAAACAGAATATTTCACCAAGTCATAGCAATTTTATTCAATTCAGTTCGGTCATTAACTTTAAACAAACATTTTTTACTGATTGCAACTATAGAAAATGATAAATAAAAAAAAATCTAAAAACGACAATCTATAAATATATAAACGATTTATGTATAAACTAGGTTAATTAGCATGCACCGTTAAATTAATAATTAAAATACAAGCAGTATAACCCAAATGAAAAGAAGTAAAGGAGCCCTGGACCACGAAATAGAAGAACAAGGAACAACACCAAGGTGATGATGACAATAATTAGTTGTACGGGGCTCCACCAAGATTTTTGCCTCCCAAGTCAGCTGGTACTTTTCTAAAGTAGAAGAGTAAACGTAATTGACACTTAAATAAGGAAGGTAAAGATTATATATATTTTTTTTTAAATTTACCATTGCATTATTAATTCTTAAAACAAGCTTACTACTTTAACATTCGGCAAAATTAATCCGTGAATAGACATTATTTACGTGCAATGACGGTCGTTTTATTTCAAATATTCTCAGCATATTACTTCTTTGCATAACCCTCTCTCACCCGAGCGTCGGCTGACGCGTGAAGCGTGAAGCCTCGAGATTTTTTCGGTATGTAGATCTTGGTTGGTGAAGTCTTAATATACAGAGAAATTTCCTATCGATGATATATTTTGGTAAGATATCTAGATAGCAATATGGCATCTTATTGCAGTACTTCTCTACCAACTGGTTCTAGGTCGAATTTAAATAATAACAGTTGCTTGGTAAAAGTTAAATATTACAATATGATTTTTTTCACATAATAAAGTTAATAGCTAATCTTCAATAAAATTAGTGTAAACTATTCATCAATAATATTATCAGGGACGGACCGGTAACACATTATACATAAATATGGTCTAAAACGGCAACTAATGTCGGTGTTAAGCCGAAAACGTATTGGGCAATTAAACGGCTTAAAGTGCTCAAATGCCATGGTGATAAAAAGCATAGATTAGTAACTTTTATTATTGATATAAACCGATATATGTTTGAGAATAGCTAACTTAATAATTTAACTATTTTTTAATAGCAGCCTAATTTTCAAGATTCTTTTGATGTCTAAACAAAAAAGATATTAATCAATTTACAATTCTTCATTTATAATCAATTTCAATAAATAATTGTTATTTTGTCTATTTCAATTTACAAAGGGAAAAGAGAATCGACCTCCGACGGGACTCGAACCCGCGATCTTTCCCTTACACCTTCAAGGGGAATGCTGTCTAACTGCTGAGCCACCGAGACCGTACGAAGCCAACTCAAATTCCTCTATACTTTCCGTCTTAGAGGCGACGGTGGAGACATATAGCTAGACATGTAGCTATATATCGAAGCTATATTTCTCTTTGTAAATTGATTTCGACAATCAGCATAATAAATGCAGCAAAATTAATTCAATTTAATTTAATTCAATTTATCAATTTGTCAATAATGTTGTTTAGTGTTTTTATTATTCATAATATAATATTATTATTAATTTGTGATGCATGCTGTATTCACCTGTAATTAGTTATGCAATTAGTCGTAAGCATCAAACCAGCGTAATTTATAAGTGAATTGTAATATTGTATATAACTGTTGGTGAATCTATTAAATAAATAAATAGATCCAACTCCTAGTTCAATAAATGAAAGTATTAACAACTAATTATAAAATAATACCCCTTACAAATTCTCTCAAGACTGCATAGCTAAACTAGATATTTCTCACTTCTTTGTGCAGTGAAAAAGAGCTAGTTATAAACAAACTAGAAGCGTAAATCTTAAAGCAACAAGATGATGTTGCTTTCAATATGGTCGACAAAGAATTTGTACTTCTTCCGCTAGTCGCACGGGTTTCTGTACTAATTAGGTTGGCTAATGAATACAGTAGGATCATCCGTAGTTGTCTTGGTAATTAACAGCTGAGATAGGAAATATTAATATTTATAAGCTTGAGGGTAAAATTCTCGCTATACATTGAAACAAAGTGTCGCTTTGAATTTTACATGCTGATTACACACATCTTATCAACAGGGCGTTTGTATGCTGTTTTCGTTTCTCTCTTGATAAAAGTGTGTTTAATCTTCTTGATTAACGGTCTCAAGGACATAGTAAACCTATTTATTACGGTCATGTTCATAATAACTTATTATAATAATTATTTCTCAACTTATTAGTCTGGATACTTGTGGATTGTCGCTGTTTTTTTACATTTTATTGAGGAAATCTTTGGAATCTAAACTAGGTAAAATCTGTACTTTTGAATTCAGTGCTTCGCTGGTCGAGTTCTTATTTTTTAGTTTGTGAATTTGTATGTATGCAAACGAAGTTCATTCTTTGATTATAGTAAGTAAATATGGCAATTATTACATTAATTATATTCTCTGTCAAAGAACGTGAATGTGTAACCGTAGGTATGTGAGTGTGTAAGTATGAGCAAAGTATGTCTATGAGAAGTTAAGTATGTTAGAATAGAGCATGGAGAAGATAAAGTAGTGATATGGAGTGATTTTCAGTTTCATTGTGTACTTTGTTTTCTAGTCTGTTCTTGTCTAGTCTATTTCGTCTTCCTATGAACGGGACATAATTTGACTGTTTCTTTGATTCTTACTAATGCTGCTAGTTTCAATTGTCATACTCAATTTATTCAATACTTATTACATTGTTATACTTAAACGATATTGTGTTATTGCTGTTCATTGACTTTATGGGTAGCCAACAATTTATCGTTTTCTCACTTACGTTTAAATACTTTTGTTAATTTTCCGACATACTTAAGGTCAATTTTATTCAATGATGGATATTGATTCATCGTAATCAACTTTGGCTCTGGTTGGTTACGAGGCTCATTATAAACATTAAACATTTCTAGAAAAAGGTAGGTACTAGCCCAATAAACAAATAACATCAAATCAATTCATCAGTCTATCAATGCAATTTATTGGGAATATCCAGCAAAATTTCAATATCATTCAAATTTCATAGGGTTAGTACCTATTAGTAAATGCAAACGCGATCTGTTAGTAGAGAGGGGTTGTGTGTAAAGAGATGTTTTATCTATCCCCTGGTGCCTTTTTATCCTTAAGAGCTGTGTACTTTTTGTTTTTCGTGTTTTTAGATATACCTTAAGGGATAGCCTTTTAATAAAAATATGCCAATATGGTACGATCGTTATATTTTACTTGATTTAAATTAAACAAAATTTAAATATTTTTCAAAAAACAATCTAATTTACAAGCAAAAGCTAAGATAAACCCTTTAATAAAAAGAAGTAGAATCGTGTTACGTCACGCGTTCACAAAAAGTTCCATTTTTAGAGTTCCGTAGCCAAATGGCAAAAACCGGAACCCTTATATTTATTGTTGTTAAAATGGCACTATTTTGCTGTGCAATAATATGCAAAAGTACCTATTTACTATTGACATTTTTGTTTATATAAAAGAGAAAGATTATTTTTTATTAAAATTAAACACTATAGTTAATTCATATTTATTGTTCACAGATTCCTAATCACACGAAGCACTTAAATGCTAATAAAATTTACAGAAACAAGCAACAAATAATACCTCTAGATAAAGGCAACCGCGGCGGAAATGTAACAAAATAAATCATTACCTACCGAATAATTAAGCTAAGTATGCATAATAATTGAATAATATGTTTAATTAAAGATAATGGCTGCCACGGCATTGTAAGAGTATTAGAAGTGTGAATTCATCAAACAATATTGTGTCCTGTAAGTATCCGAACATGATTTTGGTTAACAATAAGCAAAATTATGTCGATGTTATGATTTTGTCTCAGGTTTTATATTTATTAATCTAGATTGGTAGGTACACAGTTCTGAATCTCGAGATTTATCTGAGGACAGATTCTATAGACAATCTGTTAAATCTATTAATCAAGATTCAGAACTGTGTACCATTCTAGAATATGAGGCTAAATCACATACCTAATACTTATGATTTTTATATGTTGCTTCAACGATAAGAAACATGATCTGTAAATTCGTTGAAACGCCTGCATTGGTGCAACTGTCTCATAATAGTGCTAGTCGCAAAGGTAAAATTCCATTCTCTCGTATTTACCTCCAAAAAGTGACTCTCAACTTTAACGAAGGAAAAGAAGAGAATTAATAGTAGTCATGAATCTGCAAACCGTATTAAAAAAAAACGCTGAACACGATGTTAATTTGCGCAAACAAAGATCAGCCCTGCTACGAACCTTCCACAAGTTAACAAAAGAAATACATCATTATAGATATAAAGATATAAAACTACTGTGATAATAATAGCATTATTTTTTTTGCAGATTTCTTGTTAATATAAATAATCAGTACGATAAAAGTGATTTATTCCAACTTAATTGAATAAAAAAAATTCATAATACATAAATTATGTTGTCAGCACAACTTTATTTTCAACTTTCTGTTTTTCACCATTCAAAGACAAAGATATGTTGTTCAACTCTCACGCGGACAAAGTTTCGGGTACAAAGTAGTTGAAATAAAATGAAGAACTCGGTCAAAATAATAAAGAATTATACGACGGCGAAAAAAATTTAAATGATTTTATTTATGCAATCCAATTCGCAAGATTGCCAACGACATAAATGGCGTGAACACCAGAATAAATATACTTATGAAACTTAACTGCGACTCATAAAATTCCACGTTGTTAAATTTGATTTTATTTTTATTGCGTCAACAAAAACAAATCGTTTTATGTTCAGATTTAAATTTCAGTGTTCCGCCGAGGGCTGAATATCCCTAGTGTAATAAGGCGATGTTTTTATTACAGTGGGCCCTTCTAATAAGCGGACACTCACTGTTTGTTCACAAACAATCTCATCCCATTTCGTAATTTTACACCTATATCCGTTAGCAAACGAAACAAAATTACACGGGCTAAATAAGTTGAAAAAACAAGACACTGCTATATCCAGGGTATATCATAATATTATGCTCTTTCTATTAACTAAATTTCTTATAGCAATTATGAGAAAATAGTAAATAATTTCGTCCCAAGAATTTCGTTTGTTCCCCAATGGAAATGAACTACAATATTCCTTGGTAATGTTATAATTATCAATCGGGTTACAGTTTTTTCTACAAATCCGTTCAGGCGAAGCCGGGATCTAGTCTTTTTTTTATTAATTGGACACGTCAATATAACTCCAACATGTCCAATAGTAAGCTCTTGAGGAAGAGGGTCACCATGTTATTGTTTATGTGATTACTAATAACTGCAATTTGTTAGCCCTCAATTTGGAGTATTAAACAAGTAGACAGAGTAGTCCAGGGTTCATATTCATACCGGCTATGTAACGAAATGCCTACTGGCAAAATGTCTTATGGAACATCATTTCTTGCATGCTTTATTCCTAAAACCAATAAAATTCAAGAGCAGCAATCTATGCACGATGCACGTTCCAATATTTTCAGTAAGGTTGGCAATACCTTGGAGCGCTTTTTAATAGTCGCTGTGTGACGTGCTTGCTCCATTCAAATAACCCGACAGGCACCCTTGGCGCTTGCAACTTTACGTACGATGTTCTCTACCTTAAACTTACCCGCACCTGGTAAACTCATTAAACTAACAAAACTCATTTAATTTTGCTACTTCATAATTATCTTTCGACTGAAAACAAAATAAAATTCAGTTCGCTAAAAACAAGACTGTTAAGTGTGTCAACGTAACATGATAATTTAACTCATAAAATATGAAAAAGTTACATTTTTAATACATTCAGGTGTCTCTTAGACAGCGTGAGAATGTTCACGTCTTAACTTGTACACTCACGGTTACAAAGATCCAAGAAATTAGGCATGAATTAATTAATGCGACATTAACATCGAGCCGGGCATGTATTATAACTGCATTATTTATTACATATTCATGAGAAAACTTCCGAGTGCGGCTGGTGACAAAATTCATTCGTGACTTTACCAGCGCATCAAGTTCCCATGAATATAAAGTCGCATGAAAAGGTCCGCTTGATAAAGGCATGTATTATAACAATAATTTTATTATTACTCAGAGCTCCATATTGAAAAGTTTTTAAGAGAATAAGTGTGAAACGCATTTCATTATGTACTTGGATATAGAGAAAGTATTTACTTTACGTTAAACTTCAACCACGATTAATTTGTTTTCAATTAATATAAAGAATTTAATTATTATCAAGTTGATTAAGATATTATCAAGTTAACGTTGTTTGCGTTTGCATTCAAGGATTTTACCTCGGAGCCCGGGTCCGCTTACATTTTCTTCTCCTTTTATGGGACCTGAGTGAACCTGAGAGAAAAGCCTCCGTCAAAGCACTAACTTGCAGATTGGCTTGGCTCCACAGGACTTGGTGGAGTCTCGTACAACCTACATGAATATAAAGAATCGAATAGGTATCCAGTCAATAATGTTTATTACACATTTGATAAATATTAACGAATTTGGCAAAGATAAATATGCATTATAAAAGAACATTCTTCTAGAAATCTAATACTAATTACTGCAATTTTTTTTACTAATTACTGACATAGTTATAGATATAGTTAACAAAGAAGATACGGTTGCACTATTACATTCACTTTTCATAGAAAGCTATATGTAAAGGTGCAACTTTTTCTCTTTTGTCGATTGTACATTAAAATTTGAAGGTTTTATAAAATGATTTGAAATAAAAATATTCTCACTAGAATTCTGACGTATTTTGCTTTGAACAAATGACGTTTTTCAATATCTCTCGACTCTCTTTTAAGTATATTGTGTGTAGGTACTTGTTTATAATAAGTACGCAGTCTTCTAGGGCCATTTGCCCTGCTATAAACATGAATGGCGCCAAAACGTCTCTCTTATCTCGGGCATTTCTCGGCGGGGCGGAAGCGGGGGCTCTAAAGGCGGTATACCGTTCTTCAAGTGTGGTCCTAAAGGATCTCAAAATAAGAGCCGAGGCGATCCTTTTACAAAAGCACTACGTTCTTAGAGCAAATGGATTGTAAAAAGAAACTTCTAACCGATTTTTATATTGATTTTTATTTAGATGACTGCTCAGCCAATGTTTAATCTGCTCCGCGCGTGTTGCATTCGGCATTAGAGGGTGTGCCAAAGTACTTTTAGTTTCATTTATAACTGCTATGTGAGTTTGTTTTGGGCAATATTACTTTTATATAAAGCCTCAGTTTATATTTCTTGCAAAATAATACTTGAATTTTTAACAGTGCAATAAAAGACATCTGTAAAATATGTTAAGATGTTAATAGAATTTGGGGTCACGAAAACTAGTGATGTCTACGCAAACCCCGTCGTTGAACCGGTGAAGGGAGAGGACGCGGTGATATTATTTTATTTTACAAAATGTAGTCTTCGTAAAATTTTATGAGAACCGTTTTTGAGGGGGAGCGTAAAGCAACGCTCATTAACAGTGTACCTATAGGAAGTAGCATGATGTGACGATACAGTTTTATCTTAGCCGTTGACTCTAATTACAGCCTTAACGACTACTATTGTTCTATTAGACGCTATATATTCTAATTCCGGTGCAAGTGTAATGATATTAAAATCCTTAATGGCTTCATCGCTCCTTTGTAATGAACGGTCTATAGTATTTTGGTGTTAAATGAAAAAATCTTTTTCAATAGTACCAGGAAGAAAACCGAACCCATATATCATCTGACAACATTCTTAAAATATTAAAACTATAGAAGGATACGAGAATAACAAATAATATAAAATGTTAATAGATATTTTGGAAATTAGCCATTTATATATCAGTGTTATACTATATTGAATGAAAACATACAAAGTAAAGATAGAATAGAGGTGATTGAGCATAAGCTGAAACAACCAGAGTACCTATAGGGTGTCCTCAGGGGCACTTGCCAAACAAAGTTTTATTTTATCAGACTGGTATTTTTTATTTTTTGTTTTATTGCCTTAAAACTTCGGATATTTATGGCTAACCACTTTGCATAAATTCCGCATTCATTACAGATCTCTTGAATATTGGGCGTTATTTTTTGCATTAAGATGGAGTGGAAGTACCACTAAAATTAGTACAATGTTTATTCAGATGGCGTTCAAAATGTTATAATAAATTAATCCCTTCACAATATTTTGGCGATTTCTGCATTAGAATTTTGTTTCCAAACAACTAAATTAAACAAATGGTTAAATGACGAAAGGAGAAAATGTAAAAAAGGGACAAATAATGATATTTTTTCTTAATATCTAATGAAATAATTTTTAATTTAAAAGGATTTGTCAAGGTAGGTATATGATTTAGTCTTATACCTTGACAAATCACTTTAAATGTTGTGCTTCAATCACAGGAAGTTCCTGCGTTAAAAGTAAAGTATGAATATATAATATAAGCTTGTTATCAGTGTACTTAATTCTAGTTTACTAGGACATTAAAATAGTTCAAAGTTGAGTGAAACAAAGGAGTAAGGTCACGAGTATGCCGTATTCTCCAGAGTTCGGCGCAAACCGCACATAGCTTAAGTGAACCATTAATGAAGATTAATGTAAATGGCGACGGAACTATAGCTTGCCAACTATGTAAATGTTTGAATAGATACCTACGTGTCACAGCTGAGAAAATTACGTCAAATATAAAATGATTTCCATTCATTTATCATCATCACTGTATCCTACAGAAAATTGTAAAAGCGTGATTCGACATTACATACATTTAATATGAATGGTGACCGACCGTTGTGACGGTGTGTAGGTCACATAATTCATCATTTAAATATTATTTGTGTACGAAAGCAAAACGATGTCTCTTTGCATGTGTTGAAGGGGAACATTGTTTATTAAATCACTGCCCTTTTGGTGTTCTAATGGACAAGTTTTAATACAAAAGACCATAACCAAAGTAGTAAATTAATGCATTTGTAAAATGAATATTTAAATGTTAAAAAAAAATATTTTATTATGCCACATCTTTCTCTCCTTTGGGGCTGAATATAATTAAATGCTCCTTAATGAATTTTAAAGCTACCTACCTATATGTAGGCTATAGATAAGGCTGTGTAATATCGGTTAGTAAGTAGTTAGTCAGTCACACTTAGACTATACATCGCTATAGAGCGCGCCTTACAAGTATGAACTGCTATCACGGGTATGGACAGTACCGATGCTCCTAGCTCAACCTCAATCAGTAGCAAAACAATACCCATCAAAATGACTTCACAAATAATATTTAATTTGATATGTTAAATCAAAATTTTATACAACATCGTATATTTGTAGTAATAATGACGCAAAAATACCGCAAAATGACGCCATTTTTTTGTATTTTGGCTTTAATTTTATCCATGCATATCAAATCGAACAAAAAACTTCTTAACAACAAACTACATTAATAAGTGCATCTATTGATATTTTCGGTAATGCACGAAACGTCACTATATGTGCGCTATACAATCGCAAAGTATCTGCTAACACTCGGCGCCAAAGACCTGAGTGATAGGCGCGCTCTACATTTTATAATGTACCTATACTCTAAGCAGTCACAGGTCTGACAGCACTAACTTTATTAATAGTTATAAATTACATTTACATACATATACTCATGCCTCGAAGGGGCAGGCCGAGGTCTATTACCATCCACATTTTGGCAAACATGATTTTCGGCCCCAAATAATAGGGAGTGAGCCTATTGCCGTCAAGCGGGCACTTACGGCCGTTCCCAATAACCTATCTATCGCCAGTTTTGACATAAGAAAGGATAAAAACATCATCAATCTCTATGGTAACGCAATTCATAGTAGCAAAATAGCAATAGGATTTGACAAAGGAACTATCTCTACCTTTACCTTTATCTGTAGATATGTTATTGGGAACGGCCATTAGTCATGTGCTGTATCATTACTGACGGATGGAGAACAGCCCAATCGCCTTCTACGATACTCACATTGAGAGATGGGGCCTATTCTACTCCATCAGAAACCAACATGGCCCTTTTTTATTTATATACATATTTGAAAAAGTCTATGAAGTAGGATTACACCAGTAAAAAGAATTCTAGTGATCAATTCAGGAATTTGATGTGTTTTATATATCTTCTCTAACATACTTATTATAGCAAACATTTCGCACGATATAAAATGTGTACAGGTGGAGAAAACGAATTTGAAATAAACTGTTACCGAGTTTCGTCTTGAAATATGACGCATATTCAACATGACTGCCATAATACAATAGATTTCGATCATTTTAGGTAATAACATATATTTTTCTGAAGTTGAATTGTTTGAATCATGGTTTTATATTTGACCTGGGATTTATAACACGTTGTTTAGTGTGATTCCCGGCAGATTAGAATTTGGGCCACCTCATCCATCTCTTCCCATGCGAAGTCGTACAAGGTGACTAAGGGATAGGGCTGTTTAACATCAGACATATATATACACACTTATACAGCCCAGACTCAGCCTCAGATGTATGGCTCGAGTCAACAATTGTGCCCGTGCCCGGAATACGGCAATAGGCTCACCCCCTATTACATGGGGCCAAATATAATTATCGTTGAAATGTAGGTGTTAAAGGCATGTTTATACACGTATTTACCTATGTATACATATATCACTTTTAAATGTTTTGTTTCAAGGATTTTAGCGCAAGTATTGTAGCTGTTTTTTTATAAAAGCATTACGTCGTACCTAATAAATCGCAAAAATGTAACTGGCTCTCTATACATCGAAGAGCTTGGTCATGAAGAGGTTGTAATATTACACTATCTACACAAAACCCACAACCCGAGTCATAAGTCCCGGGGTCTACTCGGGTTTCATTTTCTGCCACAGAACCCGATACCTGGACGGTGTATCCATGAATAGCTAACAATTTCGTTTCCCGTCCATCCTGGAGACATTTCAAAGTTCATTATAATATGTCTCTACCATGGTGAATGTTCTGATGAGCTCTTCCAACTAATCCCACCCTCTCCTTTCCTATATAGGACAACACGTGCAGGACTTAGATGCCACCCGCATACGGTGCAGAATATTCCATCAAGAACCAAGCGGTTCGGCGACTCCTTCTTCTGCCGCACTATTAAGTCTTGGAATTCCTTACCAGTTCACATGTTTCCCTCCTCCTACAGTCCCGGGTCCTTTAAGCGGGGCGTGAAAAAGCATCTGATGAGGCCGTCAAGCTGAGTGCCACCATTGTAACATGGTACATGTCTGTAATGGTGACCCTCTTTTCAGAGACTTTGCTTTCAGCTTACCATCAGGCGAGGCGAAGTCAAATTGACGTGTCCTATATAAAAAAAAAAATATCCTCAAAAGCATTGATTCCTTATTTTTCTTAACTGTGTTGTTATCTAATAGAGGATAACAAAGTCTCCAGAACAGTTGAAACTTAAACTTATCCGTGACCTACATAACATACTCAATAGCGTTTCTTATCGTGAGGATGTGTCGTGTAGTTCCTATTGTGCCCGTAATAGTCGTAATCGACTACTGAGCCCGCGGCTAACGACTCTTTGATTAGAACTAAGCATTAACACATTTGCTCTTGGCTCGAATTGCCTGCTAACATTTTGATCGCAGTTATGTGTTCTGAAACTCTAAGCAAGTTTGTCTCATATAAGTATCACATATTGATTTATAACCCTACTTTCATCTTGTTATTGCGTACCTAAATAAGGTTACTGTTTCATGTGTTTATTACTGGTACAATATTGTGTTATCAAAAGACATGTTTATATTATTAGAAATCATACAAGTGTGCGCTTATGTAGGTACACATATGAAAACGGAAAGCTCACTTACGGTCGTTCTTCGAGTTGAAAACAGTTTGAATTTTCTGGAAACTGACTATGCTCGAATCAAACGGACTAAAACCACACAGTGTAACGAACTGGTGACTAAAAAACATCCGAATTGAGAACCTCCTCCTTTTTTGAAGTCGGTTAAAAAGCGCTCGCCGCTAATATAATCTACAGAGGTATTCTATATCAAAGCAACCTCTTTTTATTACGTAACAGATCGTCGAAGACACACGTTGAATAATATTTTAATATTTTTAAGGATTCAGCCGTTGATGCTTACTTTGGGCCTAGATAGCGCTGTGTAGAATGTCATAGAATATGTATTTATTGATATACGGGCTGAAGTTCCTTGCCAAGTGGAAGATTGTGGCAGACCGTGTCATCTACCACCCGCGCCGAGAAGTATTTCTACTGAGGTAGCTACCCTACATGGGCCTCTGAAAAAATTAGCTAAAACGAGCAACCCCTAAGGAAAACAGTGGTGTTAACCTTTGAATTGCTTACTAAAAGGTTTTCCAGTGAACTCATATAAGTTTTGAAATTGTTATAAAAGGATGAGTTTGTATCCCTGGACTAATACCCTGGACTGGAGTAACTTTGAATATTACAAACACTTGTGATAAGCTAAATAGATATTTCTTTGTGTTCTATTAAAATATTCTTGTGTTTCTTCGTACGAATACTTAAAGCATGTTGATCCTTATTTTACGCTCTTTCTCTAACTCCGTGAATAGAACATTAAACATTAGCAACAATATGGAACGGCTAGAAAAGTTAAAATGGACGTTTTGTTTTTTATTATTTTTGGTTCTGATTGTAGTACCAATGTATTTATATATTTATGTATCTGTTCCCTCACTGCTCCACAACTACTTGTTAGAACTGGACAAATGAGGCATCGTTAGAAATCTCTTGATCGTCCGCTGGTTATAGGTTATATGACGAGTCACTGAATTTAATATATTAAAAATAATTTTGTGATAAATATGCCATGTTTGGTATCAAATAAAAGGGTTTAATTAGCACTTTTTAAATATGTTTAACTTATTAGCTGTTGCTTGCCTGAATATAATATGTATAAATATAAAAATATGTTTAAAAACGAAAACCCGATTAGGTACTGAAAATTCATGCTCTAAAAAGTAGGTATTAAACAAGAAAATATCAAAGATAGCTCTGGTCGTATGCCACTTTTCCCTAAAATGCATTGTTTTGTTAGAGTAAGTGGCTTACGACCACGGCTATCCGTAATATTTTCTTATTTAATACTTTTTAGAGAATAATTTTTCTATAGTTGGGTTTTATCATAAGCAGTTGCTGCTGCTACGCAGGAGGCGCGGGTTCGATCCCCGCTCAGTGACAATATTTGTATGCATGAATATAAATATTTGCATTGGTCTGGGTGTTTCTATGTATAATGTAGATATGTATTTACAAAAAAAAAGTATCTAAGTATGTACATCCGCATTCTAGATTCCATAACACAAGCTATTTAAGCTTACCATGGGTAGCGATTAGATAGTGTCGTGTAGAATGTTGTAGAACATAATATTTAGATTTAGATATTTAGTTCTATATTCTTTTAATTGCTTTATTGTATAAAATAAAGCATCAAATAATATGTTAGGATTAGTAGGTAGGTTAGGAAACTTAGTTTAGTAATGAAAATGATAGGACCCACCTGAAATTTAGTAATGTTTGATTCCCACACATTCTGAGCAATTATATGTAATTTTTGAAATGAGGACAATTCGATAATTACATAACCTACATAAATAACCCTATTATGAACTACAATGGCCTCGAATAAACGATCGTATTAACAGTTTTAGGTAGGTATTACATTAAATACAAACAAATTCTTATACTAATTTAAACGCAGAACAAAAATTATCCTATCATTGGTATTTCTCCAGTTATCGCCACTTTGAGTTTCATTACAAAGAGAAAAACAAGTACCTAACTACTTTCACGTAAACTACCGACAATATATCACCTCCCTGCTGGGGTTTTCCCAAGCGACTACAATATGTGGTTCTTCAAGAAGGGCCTCATAAGGTTCTTACAGGGTCGGCAGCATGAATGCCCCTGATGTTGCACAAGTCCACAGGCCACGGTAACCGCTTCCTATCAGACAGAACGTATGCTTGTTTGTCATCTAAGTGGTAAAAAAAACATGAAATGCTATTTTCTGAAACAATAATGGACATGGACAATTGTTTTATTTATTTACTAGCCTTCCGCCCGCGGCTCCGGCCAAATGGATCTCTTATCTTCGGTTATACTCAACCGATTGCAATCAAACAAACGTAAGATTTTAAGTCTGAACAAGATCTTTCTAATGAAAAAAACCGCATCAAAATCCGTTCAGTAGTTTTTGGATCCAACGCGGACAAACATTTCCAATTTACAATTATATAATAGAATAGAATAGATAGATAGATACACACACACTGACAACTATCTTCACGGGTGACATCTAGACTAGACACCAAATGAACATAGAGCTAGAACTAGAACAAGAGCATTCTAAGAGCATTCTTTCTTAATATTTTAGTGTAAATGAAACCTTATTTTCAGCTTTTACCTTGGAAAGAACAACAAACGAATGTTCTGTCATTGTTTACACAAAAGAATTTGACGTAAAACGGATAGAATGAGCATTCAGTCGTTTGGTGTCAACCATTATACGATAGCGCCGTAACCTAATATACAAACTACAATGTACAATAAAACTATAACAAAGTACAATGGATTTAACAAAATACAGATTTTATTACTTTATGTCAATTAATTGCTTTCATAATTTCAATGTACGAGTAGTACCTACTCTAATCTATAAACCCGATCTGTCACGCCACGCCTTTTTACACGTAGACACCTCATTAATTTTATTTGGTAATCGCGGCGTGAATGTTAGAACTTGTTTACATTGTAATTACGGTATTTTGAAACATAAATAAAGGAGAAAAATGTAGATGTATCGGTGTCTATAAATTATAACGCTTGTTGACAATATGAAATGATACCGTTTGTACAAAGAAATCAATGTTATGTAAAGAAATGAAATGTTATACGGCAATATAGGCTCACGCCCTAATACGTGGGACTTAATACAATGATTGGTGAAATGTGGGTGTTAATTCACCTCTGCTTAACCCCCAGGGATAAATGCATTATTACATGTATGTATGTACTGTCCAGTGGTTTATTATCCACGATAAGATAATATATGTGAGACAATAATAATAAAATCAATGCACGACAAAAACGATAAGTCATGTTCACCGAAAATCAAATCCAGTAGCAATTTAAAGCCTGCAATCCTACCACCAAAGCATAATTCCACGTAAACGGTGAAAGCAAATATCAAAAGCGAAAAACCTAACACCACCGACACATACAATATTATCACCGTCTATCGAAATCGAAATAACAGTCACACTAATTTAAGCAAACACTTCTATTTATATTAATTCCAAACGGGAAAGATAAACCAACATCAACTAATTACTTACTTTGAAGTACTAAATGTAAATTTGACAAGCACATGAGTACTAATAAACACGAGTACCTAAAGCCAGCTGCCACTAAAACCAATAATATCTAATCCACTTAAACGTCCCTTACAGATAAAACCCATTTCATTACGTCCCTTACGAACGCTGCATTGAACAAACCACACCTATAAACTAAAACATTGTTGCAAATCCTTAGCATGAAATCACTACTCAGTCTAGAGGGGCTCGTGGAAATCATTTATCTAAAAGCTGCTCCCTTCCCCGCCATCAAAACTAAATCAAGTAGGACGAGGAACATAAACCCGACCGCCCTTGCAGTTAGATAAAATGTAAAGGGAAGTTTGATTCACTCGACTCGTATGACACCACACGTCGGGGCTCGTCCACCACTCCAGGCCTCCGTAACGACCTCTTTATACTCAACTATCTCTATTTGACTACGATTCATATCTCAGAGTCGAGGGCACTTAGTGGAACATTATTGGAAAACTCAAACCTATACCGCTTTCGACTCGATCTTAATATCAACGTGCTTCCATTTTATTCGATTTTGTACAACATAAAAAACTGTGCTACTTTCAAGTTTCGTAATGTTATTAATCTCGATAAATAAGACCTTTTACGTCCACTTTTACTACGACAAAGAAGTTTTACTTTTTCATATTACATTAATTATCATCTGTATCCCGCAAATGGGTGCTGCGTAATTGCCACTTATACTTCTGCTGATAGGTATAATTATTTGTGACGATTTCTAATTACTTAATTCCCGATTAACTTCTTAATTACCAGCTACAGCGGTATGAGAATGGAACACTGAAAAAAGTCATTTAAGCACGTCTTAGCAGGGCAAATATTGTCGGTGGCCTCCTCTTTGGAGGTTCATCTAGAGATAAGCGGCAGTGAGACGAGGCGGCCAGCATCTGGCTCGGTAATTAAGCGCATCTGCCTACGTTCAATTTTGAAACGCGCTGGATGAGTTGCCCGGCGCTCCTTCGGGTCCATTCGGAAGGGTAAGAGCAAATTGCTAAACTTTCAATTAAAGAGTTGTTATTCAAACCGCTTCCAGTTCCTCGATGGAATTATATTTTATTTCACAACGAAAGCTCTTATTGGTACTTGTTTCCTGCTCTACTTGGCCACAGTTATACATTTCGTTAAAAGGAAACTGTGGGAATTTATTAACCATTGTATATTTAATATAAATTTCTATGGCGGCCTCGTGAAGCGGCTTAAAGATTATATGCGTTGATCTCTTAATTTAACTCTGGGATCCGAATGGCTTGAAGCCAATTTCCAGAGCATGTATTGTTGTGCTTTACGAAGATTGGTAACGTTTATTAGCGGACTTTGTTAACATTATCTCTATTGAAGACAATTCTTAATTGAAGCGCTTCATACTTTAGCTTTTTTATTGACATAATTTGTTTCATAGACTGTAAAAATCCAACATTACCTAATAGGTTCGCTTAATACAAACATACTATTTACTTTTATTAATTTTCAACCTAGATTATGCCTAAGTTTTATTAATATTACATAATTACAATAACTATATATAATAATAATGAACGTCTGTGCTGCATTTAGAACTGTCGATATCAATTAAATCCTGACTTCGACTATTGCCGGCGGCGTCGCTTGCCCGTCTTATTTGACCGACGGATATTGACCAAGGCATTAAACGTACCTAGTTTGAGCTAATGACACAATTTAAGCTCACATCGCAGGCAAGTATATTGGATACGAATCTATCTAAATTCATTCTTATGTCGAGACATAGATTATGTATGCATTAGAGGGTAGGCTTCTAACAAATTCAGTCCTTATATAGGTAATCAAAAGTGAAGAAGTTATTTCGATTCAAGTTTGATTCCCGGGCGTGAGTGACGTTGATTTTACTGTTTGGAACTTCTTAGAAGACAAAATAATGGTAGTCTGCAATTGACTCGTCCTCTGCTACGTGAGACCAATAATATAGTTCGCAAAGCGTGACTATTAATATATCTACGCTTACCCTTTGAGGACTGGAAATTATTGTATTGATTAAAAATCTAAGTTCGACTCAAATATCTGATAAGTAAGAAAAAGAATTGGACTTTAGAAATTATAACTATTCGTTACAACACATTCTACTCTTAATTATTTAAAACTACCTACACTTAATTTTCACATTATTTTTAAACACTCTCTCCTAGGGCCCTTAAGCACCAATTACGTAAATAATAGAGAAAAACCTAACAAAATTCTTGTCCTTGTTCCAGTAGTACCTGGTTGCGGTGCAATTTCGGCTCGATGTGCGTCCGCCGCGGAAGGAGGGAGCATGCTGGTGCATCTCTTGATACTTAGCACCGCTCTAGCGGCAGCCAACACTGGTAAACACGGTATGTATTTCAATCTTAATATTCATTTTCATGTATAACACACCATATAATACATAAAAACTGCGAGGAAATCGTCCTGCTTTGGACATGCAATGCGTAGAAATGAGAGTAATATCGTCAGAAAGGAATTAACTATGGAAGTGGAAGTGGATAAGGGAAGAGGAAGACCTAAGAAGAAATGAATGGACTGTGTGAAAAATGATATGGCTAGGAAGGGAGTGAATGTTGAGTGGAACTAGAGATGAATGAAAAAACACACATGTTGCGCCGAGCTCAAATAAATACCTATGGGATAAAGGCAGGAGAAGCATGAGGATGTTGATAATTGTCACATAAAATTTCTTCAAAGTTCACTCACGAGAAGCTAAACGAAGCTCATGTACATAGAACATTGTAATTTGATAATATTTGCGAATCAACACGCCGGTTCACAACATGGCCACGTATTCATTGGTATATTATTCCCCGGGGTTATTGTTCTAAATCTATTCAGTAGTAAAAAATCGGAAGAGAGAAAACACCCATTCAACTTATATTTATTTAAGTTATGAATGTACTTTAACATCCGCTTTATACGTAACTCTTATAAACGAAATTCATATCGCCCACACATATGAATTTCTCTCTCAATACGAGAATCGAATGCGACCGTGAGGTGCCATTTCAGTCGTCAATTACAGACGACGGTAACGCCCAAGTTTGAGGTAGATTCTCCACATTTGCTACAACAAAATGGCTTCAATCTCATAACGCTAAGTTTCTTTTCACTGTCTACAACTGTTTCACATTTCATAAAAGATATAAAGATTGTGTGGGCTGATAGATTTTCTATAGCAATGTTATCTTGTACCTTCTTATAAAAATGCTAGATCCATCGCTGTTGGTTGTTTTGATTTACCATATCCTTAGGACTAAATTAAAACGACTATCTACATTATGTAGAACTTTTTTTTTACAAATTGAAGCAATTATATTACGAGTATAACCGAAATGTTATGATAGGGTTATTCCTACATTTAAAGAGAATATTACCTGAAGAGGAAAGGAGAACCCTGAAGAATTCCAGTAGATCTCGACCTCACCTTAGCGTGTTATAGGTAAATGGTGTACATCGAGCATACTTCTCATTACTTCTCACTTCATATTTGTGAATTGTGAAATCAGCTTAAATAGTTAGGTACGTAAAAATTGATCAGACGTGTCTCTTAGACGAATTTACTAAGGTTTTTTTTTAGAATATTAGCAACCGAAATTACTAATATTCCCCTTAACCCCTCCAACTAATCTAAATTGGTTGTGCTGGGAGTGGGTATACGGGGGTAGTGTAATGGCCAGGATTCGAACCCGGGACCTCGCGATCGTAAAGCCGACTCGTTAACCACTAAGCTACCGACGCTTAAATCTTATGTCTGTTATTAATAAATTCGATTCGAATTCGAAAAAGTGTGCAGTAGTGGGTCTACTTTATCTGTATTTACTTTTAATGGTGAACATACTTAACTTTATATTTGGCGGCCATGTCCAATAAAAGGTCAAAGCAAAGTGATGGCAAAAAAAATATTTTGACAAGGTATTTCGAGGTATTTACCAAAATAAAATGTAACAGGAATTATTGACTGGCCATATCGAAGAATTTCAGTATTAATTTTTCAACATATGTATTTACTAGCTTTTGCCCGCGGCTCCGCCCGCGTGGATGTCGGTTATCGCGACCAAACATAGCCTATGTCCGTTCTCAAGGTCTAATCTACCCGTATACCAAATTTCATCAAAATCGGTTCAGCAGTTTAGACGTGAAAGCGTAACAGACAGACAGACAGACAGGCAGAGTTACTTTCACATTTATAATATTAGTAAGTATGGATATGGATAATAATAGGTCTTATTTAGTAAGATTTCACATACATACCTAAAATTATTAACTCATATTGTTATCTGCTTTTGAATTCATCATCATCAGCCGCACGCTAGACTCGGGTGCATCTAAAGCTTACACCTTGGAGCCCGGGGGACGTCGGACTAGGAGACTAGGAGAGGACTAGGAGAGTAGGAATCCTTTATTTTGAGATTGATTTATCTTGGTTTCTACGGTGGGGACTACCATTTACGCTCCTTCCAATCCTATTATAGT
The DNA here is from genome assembly GCA_914767945.1 of Eilema depressum. Classification (NCBI taxonomy): domain Eukaryota; kingdom Metazoa; phylum Arthropoda; class Insecta; order Lepidoptera; family Erebidae; genus Eilema; species Eilema depressum. The sequence continues at coordinate 15,901,261 of OU612013.1, forward strand.
ATTTAAGCTATATCTTCATAATTAGGGAGAATAGATTATAGACTTGTAGTAAAAGTTTTTTTTATACCACTTAGGTGGCAGACAAGCGCACGGCCCACCTGATGGAAAATAGAAATATAATTACAGTTTAACCACCGTTTTAATTGTTTCTTCAGATTATTCGACGTTTACAAAGTACGGGCGATATTTAACTTTTCTGCAAGCATATGTGAACCCCGTGAACTCTTAAATATTGCTTAAGATGTATTTATTTACTCTTATCAATGCTCCAATCACCCTCACACTTTTAAACCACAAAGTTAGCTTACTCCGTTTAAAATAAATTTTCTCCTGTGATAGCTCAAATTGCGGAAAAAACTCCCCTTATAGAGATTAGTGGGTTCTTAAAAAAAGACATTAAATTTTATAGGAATAAAATGCAAGTACGACACCGCTTTTTAAATATAAATGTAAGGTTGTAATAAACATGAACCTTGTTAAAAGAAGAAAAATGTTCATCGACAAATACCTACTACTTTTGCAAATGTGTATAGTTTAGTTACCGAATAGATAATAGAGACATTAAGACCCAACGTGTACATTGAAAACCAAAGGTCTACGGGCAACGAGTTCACTTCTATCAAGACGGTAAACGATGCGAATACAAATCGGAAGCAACTTTCTTTCGCCACTGGTACGATCAAAATTCGGGTCAGTGTTCCAAATAGACTGCATCGAACCTTTATAGTTTTGTAGTATCACTTTTAAAACCCAAACGTTTTCGGTGAGTCACAACTTCAAGTAACTACTTACTAACTTTGGACAACTTTGTTTTACTAAACGAACGCAATAAAAAACATGAGGACCAATACTGGCGGTGGGGAAGTGTGAAATTGAGTGCCTAGACGGTGCATTCGCTCAAATAGTTTCATCACCCTATTCAGCCTAATGTATGAAGTGTTGTGGATTAGATTCCCATTTAAGAAAATTATAATTCACAGATACCTCATAATTACAGCCTGTTTCTAATTTGTTCCAGTAATACAGGAAAATAATACGGGAATTGTTTTTCTCAAAATTCAATTACAGGATTAATTGAAACAAAGAAAATGTATTGTTTTCATAAAAATATTTTTAGATAGCTACGTTCACACTGTGAACGTTGTAAACGTTTCAAGACTGTGAACTTGAAGTCTTGAAACGTCAATTTCAATTAAAATTTCACAAACACAAGAAACCTAACTGATACCTGATGATAATATCATTATTTTGTGTAAATATCGGTACCATATCATAATAGTGACATATTTAATTAGCAGTTGGACTCGCACACATAGAATAACACGTCAAAGAAATACTATAGTGACCGCCTACTCTGTGTATTCAACATCTACAAGTATTTGCCGTTCCAAGATGCACTGCTAAGCTGAGTGATACTATCAATTTGTGTAACAACAACATCATTATTAAAGTGTCAAAGCATATTCTGAGCTCGTTTATGTTAGTGTCATCTCCATAAATACACAAACTTCTCACTACCATCTTGATACAATTACGTCTTCATGGGCCAAGTTTAGCTCTCGGATTATAACTATTCAAAAACATCTTTAAGGCCAAACAGAATAACATTAAGACTCAGCCGCCGTTGTTTGCAAATAATAAGAAAACAGACTTGGTAAGTTAAAAAATTTCGCGTAAAATTTGCATAAACCTCGTGGAGCCCTGTTCACTTTTCTCTACTTTCGTTTTTTATATCATCTCCTTATACCGTTGCCTAACTTATTTTATAACAATATCTTATTAAGTGAATCATAAAATAGAAAATCAAACGAACTTACCTGTAAGTGAAGTTCGATGACTATTAAACGATGTGATTCGCCCGAGAGATTACACCATTTACTAGTAGTAGTACGCACATGTGCTGCCATCTTACACAATTTTAGAGCAACATTAAAGAAATGATCCCTGCGCTCTGATGTGGGTATCTCATACACGTTTGTCCTTATTGCCATTGTAAGCCACTATTTCGTGCCTGTATGGGAAAAATCTAGAACAAACTTGATTAGGGTTAGGGAGGGAGTGTAATCTCTCGGGCGAATCACATCGTTTAATAGTCATCGAACTTCACTTACAGGTAAGTTCGTTTGATTTTCTATTAAACTTCAGTGATTCGCCCTTCGAGATTACACCATTTACTTGTAGATGTTTAAAGTCTCACGAAATAGTATTAAAAAATAATAATAATAATGGATAAATAGAAAGATTCCAAATTGATTAAAAATTGTAATCAATTAAATCGATAAACAGCCGTAGAGAAATAATGAGCAGTTTGTTAAATATGTTTAATAAGGTAAGGACATGTTGTTGACCAAAGCCAGTCTGCCGAAAGATCGAGCAAAATAGTCAGAGGTATTCGTATCGGTGGCCACTTCTCTGATAAAAAACTTGGCAAAAGTTTTTGATGTGTCGGTCCAACCAGCGGTTTTCTTTATAAGGTCCAAGTTTACTCCGAACCTTTTGGTGGCAGATGTGACAACATGCTTTGTGCTATGAGCACTAAATACACATATATCTATTCTGCTCTCACCCAATGGGGCCTTGATCCAACGACCTAAAGATTGTGAATTTTACAAAAAGGTTTTTTATAACTAATAATTAAGGAGTCAAAATTTGGTTTACCTACTCTTTTCTGCTGACACAAACAAATATTGTTCTATAATGTCCTGGCAGAGCAAGTGGAGGGGTTTTCATTGAAATATGGAAGAGTTCATATAGGTCGAGGTTTTAATCTAATGTATGATAATATGAATTACAAACTTTCATTAATGTATTTTATAATAATAGTTTAATTAAAGACAATGTCTGCACCCTATGTGCAGTTATTAGAGCCAAGGGTGTAGTAAATTTTCGTGATAATTTCTCGAAAGAAAGGCCTTCATTAGAGTATACCATTTACTTAGATATTCTAGAGCAATAGTTTTGGATCCCAAGTAAAATTATATCTCGGAAGAGGAGTTCGTAACTTATAAATACTCGTTTCATAAATCCTATAATCACTGTGGGTCGTTATTGGTTGACAAATTTATAATCAGGGACAGAGCGGCCTTTGTGCAATTCATTGAACTATAATCTTGGCCCTAGTTAAACAGAGTAACTAAAAAATGTAATACATTAGCAACTGTTGTTTGAAATATAATTAAAATTTCTATCCTAGCAGAAAGTGAACCATTTTTAAAACAAGTATTTTATTGTTTTAAAGTATTATGATCAAGACGCTAACATCACGTCTGCTGCATCTAGAAGAGAGCCTTATTTCAAAAAGGCTTGCCAGATAATGACTCCTGCAACCAGGATAAAAAATTCAAAATTCAAAAATCATTAATTGTCATTTACAATCGGTCTTTCAAAGGCTCCTGTAAAGCTTGTGCTCCGAACTATAAAGAGGTGACAACAAGTGTTTATTAGGTGTGAATGTAATTAGCTTACTAGTTAACAACTTCCTAAAGAGTGGGTTCCAAGGCTGCGTAGGCCATAGAGGTGTCACAACAATGCCCTCATCCCTGTCTAGTATATAGAGGGTGTCCCAAAACTCAAGGATAAGGTTAATGCATCCAGCTTATACGCCTCTGGATTATTGTGCCAAGAGATAAATTTGACACATTTTTTGTTTATTCGACTAGCAAACAATTCGATTTCAAGCTGATTAAAATATTTCGCATATACGGTGAAAGGTATAGTTTGTTAAGTTCCCACTCAACATCGGTATGTATGCGACGCGATCCTGCATCTGCTGCGTAATTGTCTTTGGAAGAAATGTAAGAAGCGAAAATAAACAAGTGTCTTTCCGCACCACTTCCAAATATTACGACCTATCAAATTGAGGTGGAGAAATTGTATGCCACCCATCCTATTAATATAAGAATTAGCAGTGCAGCATCTATCCGTAAAAGTATCTCGCAGTTACAGTTTTTATCGGCAAAAATATTTAGCTCAAAGAATGTGTCAGCCAGTTCCTCATCAGGCCATTGTCCACTGGCTGTCTGACTTGCGCAGCAAGCACCCCAACCAGTTCGAAACGCATCTGGGTATATTCCCAGCTTGTAGTTGCCAGATCGAATAGGACTAGCACGGTGGTCGATATTACAAGGCCACCAATCAGAGTTTTCGCGTAAGAAACTAAGCAAGTTAATATAGGTATTGATTGTAATCATCACTGTGTTTTAAGGCAAGATAGTTAGTTCTTTCAAATTGCTTTCAAAATACTGTGCTGCGGGGCATATTGATACTAGCAACCCAATCAGATGTGCAAAATTTCGTCACCTGCATCTACTAGAAAAATATAGAAGATCGTCCTTGATCTTCTTTATCTTTTCTATTGTGATGGTAATTCTCATGTTTTCAGGATGAAGAAACAAGACCTAGAAATTTTGCAGTTCGACTGGTTAAGTAGGTCTACACTTGATCTTTTTTAAATTAATTGTGAAATCTAATGATTGAAACAAGGTTTTGTAACCTCAAGGTTAGCGAAACCAAGTTGGGCGCACCTGCACTCGACGCGCAAGTTTCATTATTTTGCCTAAGACTCGAACAAATTACGGCCAGTCGGCGATATCATACGAAGGTGCGCGCCTTTTTAACAAACTACCCTCAGACATCAAAAGAATTAACTCGTCGGATGTATTTAAGAAACAATTAGCCAAACACATAATCTTAATGTACTGAATGTGTCTGTTTTTAGTGTGACAACGAATATTATCTTAGGAATTTGCAATTATGTTCTCATTTATGTGATGTAAAATATGTCTTTATGAGTATAAAACTCTTTAAACCTAAACCAAGGTTATGTTTACAATCTGTATGGTCATCATTACCAAATAGTAGGTTATAAATCATCATAATAAATGACTGATAGTAATCCTTGATTAAACAACAAACTGTATAACAGGACGCATAAGTTTAGTAAAAACATAAGGTGCTAAATTAGGACCAAATGGTAATACTTGAGATTCAGGTTTCATAGTTTTCTTAGCCAATAAAATCACAGTCGTTTTCTCGATTCACTGTGAATCTTATAGAAAAAATAGGTATCTTTAAGGTCAATGGTGCACATCACAAGACCATCACAATGGTCAATGCCAAAGGTATGTTCTGAAATAAGCTTCATGGCAGTTCTATAATCATAACATAACATAACATACATAACATAAACCGAAGAAAACCGCCTGTATCCCCGAAGGGGTAGGCAGGGGTGCTAGCACCCATATTTCGCTGTTTATGTTTAGGTCCCAATGTAAGTTCTATAATCCTCAGGTCTAAAATGCGGCGCAATGATAGACTGATTTAATGATTTTAAATTCAAAGTAAATCTATTCTTGCCGTCAATTTTCTTTACAAGAAATCAATGCAAGAAATATATAAGATAGAAATTGACCCTCACATGGTTCCTTATTCATATCTAACTTTTCTGCCTGAGGTTGAGGCTTATTAATGGGTAATTTACTGAGTAATATTACCAGGCACTGGAATTTGCAGACCGTTGACCCAAGACAGGATTATGACATCTTTTGTGATGCAAGGCTAATTATTAATGAATAATTTGCGTTTTACCCGCCTGTATAACAGAGTCGTCCACCTCAGCTAGAGGCGCGCAGTCCGGCACGATGTTCTGTCGCACGTTGCACTGGTACCTGCTTGTGTCCACCAGCCGTCGAGTTCTGTGTCGCTGGTATGCGACGTGGCTGCGACTGTAAGCGGTGGCGGCCTCCCCCCCCCCAGTTTAAAGCCCTGGATGTTGAGGCTCTTGATTGCATATTCTTGGGTAGCAGTTTTTCGGTCAGAATAATATCCCTCATAAAGGCACTTTCATTGACCGCTGCTTTGATCTCAGAATGAAGTTTCGGAGCTTGGGATAATTTTAAGTTATCAGGTATATCATAACCTCTTAAAAAATTATCTTTGGTTTGAATGAAAGAAAGAAAGAAAAAATCTTACCATCTTTTAGTCCGTTAACCAGGATATCAGACTACCGGCTTGCTATGTCCTTATGGCATTTGGTCCGAACTATTTTTCCTTCACAGGTTCTTCGCCTATTAGACATGAAATATCGTGTAGCTCCTGGGTACCTTCGGGCTCTCAGGGGCTTGGAGCCGGCGCAACTGCGGTGTTGGGTAGGCGCGGCAGATGCCAATCAAACTCGTACCATCGCAAGAAATTCATGACACAGCCTCCCGGACTGTGCTCTAGAATTCTGTATGCGAACCTTATACGCAGCGATTAAATCTTACAGGTTAAACTGAAGCATATTCGAAGGTTGGTATTAGTCTTTCAGACTAAGCTCGAACCGTCGCCGTCGAAAGGAATTCGTGACACAGCCATTATCACGAGCATCATTAGCTATAAGAAGTAGGTAAGTACCGTATTCAAGACAAGTCTCTCGGACTATGCTCAAGAATATTTGTGTGTCCCCTTTATACAACGATCAACCTCCCGGATTGGCCTGAAGTATAAAATTACGGGTCGGTAATAGCCTTCCAGACTATACTCAGTACACAAAGGTATTCCTAATCTTATATTTATTGGTATTCGGTAAATACCTTCATCTTGCAAATCCTCCTGCAAGGGATGTTCATCCGCATGTACCTGGTCATCGTTCTCCGCGTAATCCTGTTCAATTGATTTTGAAGACGTACTAGAAGTCGCTTGCGATGCTTCTGAGCTCGAACTAGAACCACGAGAACTTTCCGACTTTCTGCTTTTCCGGGCTGTATAACCTTCATCCTCGTAGTGATTACGTTTTCCCATTATTATATTGATTAAAGACAAGAAAAAACTATTAAAATACCAAATTAATAACGTATAGAAAAATTTTTCGTGCGCGATGGCAGCTACACAAAACGTGTATGGGATACCCACATCAGAGCGCAGGGATCATTTCTTTAATGTTGCTCTAAAATTGTGTAAGATGGCAGCACATGTGCGTACTACTACTAGTAAATGGTGTAATCTCGAAGGGCGAATCACTGAAGTTTAATACTTTGTAAGAAGTTGCAGATACAACTGTTAATAATGTTAAGGAACATTTTTGTGTCTAGTGGAAAATTCTTGATTCTTGCCAATCTGTCATTACATTTTCGATTTACCGACATCCCGACTTTCGCCTCGTACATCTATCTATGTGAAAAATCCCAGTAAAAATCTTTCGTCCGAAGTCACCCTCTCATATATTTTATTACGTAGGTAGCATTATATACGTTATACGTTGATAGAACACGTGTTAGTTCGTGTGTGAGCCCGCCAGATCAAGCATAACGGTGGTGTATTTTAGGAACTTATATTAGTAGATTGTCAAAATGTTTTCAAATAGGAGGTGAATTTAGTATCAGTAACCAAAGGCAATGTAAGAGCTTTTATCTCATAACATAACACATAACTCATTTATCCATAAAAATATTACACGTCACATAAATACGTATCAGCACATCAGGCGATTAATAGGTAGATAAAACTTACTAATGAAATGAATTGAAAAGTTTCCTGAAACCATAAACTTCTTTATTAATGCTAACTTAGTGTGAAAATCCAACATACACACAAAACTCTGGTAATACGTATTCGATTGTGGAAAGCTCCATATAAATAATAACAACAACATGAAGTTCAAAACAATTCCAACACCAAAACAATCAAAAATGTGAAGAGATACCAATTTAAAAGAAAAGATACATAATATACATGAGCTAACGGAGCATTGCCTTTGTGAACTAAGAACTGAATCCCCAGAGGTTTATGTCTTTTTCGGATCAGAAGGCTTACCGGAGGACGCGAGGAAAACTCCTTTCCTTCATAAATATTTACTTTATGAAATAACGCGTCCCAAGCTCAGCTTAGTCTCCCACACGGGCTGGTACCAGGTGATAACTGCCAAATGACAAAAACACTCTTTTTACTCTCAAGGTTTCTATTAGAAAATAATAACAGCTACGTAAATATTTTACCCACACATTTTCTTTTTACGAACGTTTGTTCGCGGAGTGCGGCAATATTATTAGAAGTTCTCATCGTATTAAAAGCATTATGTGATAATAAATCAATCTCGTAAATTTGTTTAAGTAATAGGTTCCTTCGCGGTGTTAAAATTATTCGCCCCTACTACGTGATTAAGTAAGTAACTCTGAATTGGTTGCTTGGTATATTAAAAATTGATTCTTACCAGAATATTAAAGTTGTAGTTAGTGTAATGTGTGTCTAGTATTGTTTGGCTAAGAATTCACGTTCTTTTTTAATGCTTTTGCTTTTTTAAGTCGGTTAAACAGGATTTTACGTCCCCTTTTCTTTATCTAGTGTTCAGTTTTGTAAACCAATAAAAAAGAAACAAGTCGGCTAGTTTTCGAAAAGAGTTAGAAGTTATAAATAAACAAGGAGGCTCGGGTTATACAGGCATTACGTAGGTACACCAAAACGATTAATATTTTTATGAACAAAGCAGCGACATTTCACAGAGGAAAACCTCATACTATTCGACTATCATCTTTTGCATTTTGTAGTACCGAAATAAAGTGACTCTATTTTCAATGTTCATATTTTTTTTATATAGGACACGTCAATTTGACTTCGCCTCGCCTGATGGTAAGCTGAAAGCAAAGTCACCATTACAGACACGTATCATGTTACAATGGTGGCACTCAGCTTGACGGCCTCATCAGATGCTTTTTCACGCCCCGCTTAAAGGACCCGGAACTGTAGGAGGAGGGAAACACGTGAACTGGTAAGGAATTCCAAGACTTAATGGTGCGGCAGAAGAAGGAGTCACCGAACTGCTTGGTTCTTGATGAAATATTCTGCACCGTATGCGGGTGACATCTAAGCCCTGCACGTGTTGTCCTATATAAGAAAGGAGAGGGTGGGATTAATTGGAAGAGCTCATCAGAACATTCACCATGGTATAGACGGTAAAATACCGCCAAAGATGCCACATCTCTACGCAACTGCAAAGGCTCGAGGGTTTTGGTGATCTCAGGATTCCCAATAATGCGGACTGCACGTCGCTGCAACCTGTCGAAGGCATCTAGTAAGTACTTTGCAGAGCCATCCCAGAGATGAGAGCAGTATTTCACGCAAGAGCGAATTTGTGTCCTATATCCTAACCAACTGTGTATTATATCCTAACCAACTGAAGTGTAATGCAGCTACACAGAAAATTTCGCTATCATCACAAAAAAATTAATCGAACTATTATCAGATACAAGTTAATACAATATTCAACGAATGTGGCGTGAGTGATAGACGGTTAGCGGCGTGTGAAACATTCACACAGTTGAGCGCGGCTGACGTGCGCCCGGCATCCATCGATATTCATCCGCGGCCATTGCAATACGCCACTGAAAAGTTACATCCAATTAGCAGAAACCAATGACGCATGAACTTTATTCACCAGACTGTATTTGACAATCATTCTCCAAGTTTAAAGTAAAAGTCAAAATATTTTATTGCCGATATTATTTAATAAAAATAAGCAGAAGTTTAAAAAAAAAACCAAATTTGGACTCAATGTGGAGCAGAATTGCGTTTATACATTTTTGTTCCGTGTTAACGATTTGAAGAACGGAGATTGTTTGCATTTCTAATAAGGTATTACAACAAAGGCTAGATTAATTAGCTTTTTATTCAATTACGGTGGAGTGGTAATATAAAGAGTACCTGCCTCGATATTTCATTTTAGACGCGGAAGGGATTTTTGTGTTTTATTTAAGTTTTATTCAATAAATGTAGATTTAAATTTATTAAAGCGCTACTTTTGATGAATTAATTGCTAACAGATCGTTACAGCGAAAATTGTTTTGTTATGAAACTTGGTAATTCAGTATTACACATTAAATTAACTCATGAAATTCCATGTAACTTTTACAAATTTTTATTTCACTGCAATGCTCATAATATAGAGTTTAAAACAGTGTTAAAGCATTAAATTGTGAAAGCTGCCACCGAGTGCACTTAATTTCGTTTCAAAATGCTTTTGTAGGCAACGTCGACGTCATTTTATTTTTGAGGCGTTTTTAAATAGGACTTTTTACACCCGTTATCGTATCATGAACATTTATTTTCTTTCAATATAACTTCGGCAATATGAAAACATCCTGTTAAAATCCACAAAATAAACAAACAAAGACAAAGTACATACAGACAATCACAACTCACCCAAGTGAGGATCACTATTTTTTTCAATTTCAATTCAATTTTATTTATGAATATAGATGTGTATAGTTCTTATTTTAAGTTACTTAAAAGTGCGCTATGTCCTACTATGGAATATGGTGTACAAATTAAAGATAACAATCTTTAACAAATAAAAATAAATAAATGATATTCACACCCGTAATATTCAACGTATCTCGGTTAACTTTAGCTCGATCCGTAAATTGAAGTGACTAACGTGATCGCCTCGACTACTGTCACTGCATCGTGTATAGTGATTTACGACATTAGATACATATACATTTACTAACTGCTACCCGTAACTCCATATGCACGGAGTACTAGAATACTCGTCAACAGTTTACCTTCTCTTCCCTTCTGCGTAAGAAAGAAAGTGTTTGGAATAAATATCAAAACCAGCTCAGCCTGCGTGGATATCGGTTATCGCAACCAATCATAGCCTATCTCCTTTCCCAAGGTCTAATCTAATCTATCTTTGTACCAATTTTTATGAAAATCGGTTAGATGTTTTAGGCGTGAAAGGGTAACAGACAGACAGAGTTAATTTCGCATTTATAATATTAATGGATGTCGTAACAAGTTTCACAATAGTTTAGAATGAGGCGAAAAGTTAGTACAACATAATTTTTAGATATTTATACCCTTGATTAGTCATTTTAATTGAGTGTATTTGGTCCCTCAATTTGAAGAGCTTGAGGGACACCCAAACCAAACTAACCTGCATGCCGATACACCTGCCGATTGGCGGACGAGGCTTTCCTTTTGGGATTCGGACAGCAGACGCTCGCATAAAAGCCTTGTAAGACAAACCAAGAGAAGGAGAAGGCTTAGGTTATAGGCTCTGAAGTGCAAAGTATCAGATGCAACCGAGAATGACACTAAGATAATGATGATGAATCACAGCAACTGCTATTGATTTAACTTCAACTTTAACTTAACTTTAACTTAACTTAACTTTAACTTAGACTGTAAGTTTATACTTGTGGTCTACTTTGTTTTTCTATTCTATTAATTTATGGTGCCGGGCCACCCCATCTCTTCCTGTGGGTGTCGTAGAAGGCGACTAAGAGCTATCACTTAGTTCTCCATCCGACAGTAAACTATTATACGCTATATTACTCATGGGCTATATGCCCATGAATAATTGCCCGCTTGACGGTCATAGGCTCCCCCCCTATTACGTGCGACCGAAAATCATAGTTGACGAAATGTGAGTGATAATACACCTCTGCCTACCCCTTTGGGGATTTACAGGCGTATTATATATTATTTTGTAAAAGTACTAGCAATTGGTATTTTATTGAATTTATTATATTACAAAAATTAAATTAGAATAAAATGTGAATTAGGATGAATTAGATAGGTATGTTATTTTTTAATTTCGCTAACTAATACTGAGTTAATTACTTCGATAGGTCGTAGTTACAAAATAAAAAACGTATATAAAAAGCTTGAGAGATGGGTATATTAGCTATATATTATATTCTCATCGCCCAAAGCGTTCTAAGTAATAAAACATAGACACCATATAATAACATTGCGCAAATGGGCAAATACTTTATGAAAATAATTTACAAAAGACAAAGTTATTTTTGATAAAAGAAAATTTTGAGAGAGCTCGATTCATGAGAATAATGCTTACTTATCTGTGAAAATGCCGCCAGCTTTCGAAGTGACTTGTTTTTCTACGCCGTTAAGTGCTGATGAGCCAATACTAAAAAAATAACGTATAGGTTAATATTAAATTCTATTACATAGGTACTGTTGAGAAATAAAAAAATAGTAATGCAGATTGTTAAAAAAAATGTATGATGTCACTTATATTACAATTTATTATATTATGTCACTTTAGAATGCCATAAAGCTGAAATTTTTAATTAATTATTTTGACAGAATGATACCGCCTGAAGTTCGTGAATCTCACTTATTGAAATAAAAATACTTTTTTACAGATTCTATCGCGATATATTTGTTATTATTTACTTTTAGCCCGACGTTTCGGCTATTCAGGTTCTGCGGGTACGTTTTTTTTATCGAGCGAAAAATCCCCACGGATACCTCCCCCGCTGGAGCCGGTGGAGGAGGTTATGTCAGACTCGAACCGACTAAAACGCACGCCATATCATTCGCACCCCGGCTGACCCACGGCCATATCTCTCGATCTGTCCCTTTTCCGGTGTGGGGAACACCGAGTCCCCAACTCGCCTCCGGGTATGGGGAGGAGTACAAGGCGCACCGCCGCCGCGGCCTGCTTCTGCTAGGGTGACGGGTGGCTCCACCAGTCACCCCCAGGCCCGCGCTCATGGGGGACGGAGGTCATTCTGCGACCTCCGATGACCGAGTTTCCTCCGCTCGTCACGGGCCGCGCGGTTGGCGATTCATCTTCGCTCCCGTTTCGCTGCCTCCTTCACGAGCATACCTTGCTCGCAGAAGGAGGCGGGTTCTGCGGGTATTGTATTGTTATACCTATGGTGTACAATAAAGACGTTTTTACTTACTTACTTACTTACTTACTTACCTACTTACTTACTTACACTTCAAACTGTGACAACTACCATCTTTAGTCAACCGACGACCATGGCTGCTGAAAAGTATCCGAAACGTCAAATAATAACAAATACAATACATATTCGTTAAGAAGTAATTTTATTTCAATTTTGACAATTACAGGTCGATCATAGTGATACAAGACCTTTAAAATACAAATTAATAAAAGGAGAGTTACCGCAACCTCTTCAGTGGTGAACCTTGTCAGTTATGTAAAGTGAATACAATTGTTCTTCGGGCTGCAGACAACCAGCGTGGCAGGTTCATGGAAAAGGACTTATAGCCCCGGGGGCTGCGGGCTATACAAAATACGGGACGGTAAGCATGAATGAGAGTAATTCCCAGTGGAAGGCGGGCATGCGTGATGTTACAGAGAAACTGTTTGTTGAAATTGATAGTATTTTAATATACCTTTTTTTTTTATACCTCTCCCACCGTAGCCGGAGGAGGAGGTTATGTCGGACTCGAACCGACTAAAACGCACGCCGTCTGTGGGCCGTCAGTTGCCGGAGGTGAGATTGTCGTAGCCATATCCCTCGCACCCCGGCCGACCCAGGACCATATCTCTCGATCTGGCCCTCTTCCGGTGAGGGGACCACAGAGTCCCCAACCCGCCCCCGGGTATGGGGAGGCACGCAATGCGTGCCGCCGCTGCGGTCTGCTTCTGCTAGGGTGACAGGCGGCTCTACCCGTCACCCCCAGGCCCGCGCTCATGGGGGACGGAGGTCATTCTGCGACCTCCGACGCCCGAGTTGCCGCTGCTCGTTGCGGGCCGCGCGGTTTGCGATTCTCCTTCGCTCCTCGCGCTCCCGCTCCGCCGCCTCCTTCACGAGCATTACTTGCTCGCAGAAGGAGTCGCCGGCGGCCCACGAATCTGCGCAGCGAACCATCGCTGCAAGCAAAGTGGCGAGCGTGAGAACTCTCACTCCTAGGGTCGCCACCAGATCCCGTCTCGGCGTCTCCGACGCCGGACACTCGGTGAGCGTGTGCAGCGCCGAGTCCTCGCTCGCGTCGCAGTGATGGCACTCGGACGTTGGCTCTCTCTGCGCGATCCGATGCAGATACCGCCCAAAACACCCATGATTGGTGATGATCTGCGTCAGCCAGAACGAGAGGCCGCCGTGTGGCCTCTCTAGCCACTCCCCCATGATGGGTCTTACCGCCGCTACTACGGCGTGCCCTATATTTTTTTTTTAATATACCTATTATTACTTGTACTCACTAAATGTAAAGATAAGTACAGACTTGTTTGGATGATTTTCTTACATACATACATACATATACTCACGCTTTTAAATCCCCGAAGGGGTAAGCAGAGGTGTATTAACACCTACATTTCGCCAGCTGATTTTCGGGCCCACGTAATAGCCTATTGCCGTCAAGCGGGCACTTAGTCATAGGCTATACATACAGCCTATGTGCTTACTAAGTGCTTACTGATATACAAACGTATACATTGTAAAACTATTAATTTTTACATCTTGAGCACTTAGTAACTACAAAACTTAAGGAATTTTAAAGTGAGAACATTTTGGATCACGTCATTCTGACAAATCATCAAAGTCAGATCTGAAAATAAATTGCCGACATACTAATAACAATACACATTGATATAAATAAATATCATATAGCTTTTATACATAATATGTATATTACACATACACACACATACACACATAATATACACACATATAATACTCACGCCTGTACCTAAGGAGTCAGAAGGATTCAAAATCAGTGTTGACGTTTTGTTTCATATTTATCTAACACTGTGTGGGTATATTTGCTAGGCAGCAGTAAGACTTTACGTAATTGCAGAGACAAATTCAGTACGCTCACAATTTTGAATAAATGTAAAATGTCAGTAATACCACGATGATCTTCGACACAAATTAAAACTTTGAACCGTGAAGGAGCAAAGATGTGGCCTCCAACGAATTGTGTCGTTTTTGTCTTGCTTTAATTGCGTCTGCTTGGGTTTGTTTACATTTATTGGGACATTGAAAAACTTGCTTTCAGCCTTGATGAATACTTATTTTCCCCTAAGAAATATGAAACATTTTTATACCAAACATATTTTGGTTTACTGGGATTGTAAATCTAGGGAATGTACTCTAAATAGATATTTGAAATCTAATTAAACCTACTAACTTGTAACTGTTGCATCGTTATTAAATTTAAAACTAAGTACATAAGGACGATAATACTATATTAATGAACACTGTAAAGTTACTCTAAATGTGTATAAGCTCTTCAGCTTACCCTCTGATTTGAAATTTATTTGGTTTGTTTTAACTAGTCCTAAGTATAGAATAAATGTAACAAGTGTTTTCCCAGCAGCTATAAGAACCCCCTTTTATATAAAGAAAAGCATTACTCAATTCATATTACCCTAATTATTCTTATTTACAAAAGCAATCGCTCAAATTACACCTTTTCAATCATTCACAAAAGGATGTTCAAGTAGAAGCGCGACCGTACTTAACTTTTAAATCAAATTAAACCGATCGATTGTAACAAATACTATTAAGAATATCTCGGAGTACGTTTGCTAAAGGAACCGATCTTTGCAGAAAGGAAAAACGGGCCACATTATTCTGCAAACAATACGGATGCTAGAAGGTTTAATCTCTATGAGGTACAAATCGCTCGTTATGTAAATTGAATCTCTTGCAAATTTGAATAGCTTTCATAAGCCAATTCTCTCTGAATAAAAACAATAGAATACTCTTTCAACGTTTTAGATATTTCTCGAGAGTGGAATTTATCTCGGATCATTAATTATTCAGCTCCCGTACTTAGTTACGATAAGATAACATCGGGATTTGGATAGAACCTCTCCTTGAACTTGCCCACTTTTAGGTTAAAGTAATTTGAATGGAGGTTGACATGACACACGATTACGTCACTTCCTAATTGAATTGCTTCCTTAGATTGTTGAACTCTTTTCTCTAATAAATTGCAAACAGGAAAATTTGCTGAAATCTAATATTATTTACTGTTGTAATATAGCTTTATCTACAACATCAAAAAGAATAAGTGTCTAAATATTTGGTTTTATAAGAGCAATAAGAGTGGGTATCTGAATGATTGGAATCAAAGAAATGTATACGGTCTGATTTTATTCAGAGGAAGGAAATCAGCGTTTTAGTATTTTTTGAAATAACAAGGTAATGTGCACTAGATAATTTACAATCCCTCTAATTAAACACATTCAGTGAAAAGTAATAGACAGTTCTGATTGCATATGCATTCAGAAGTTTAATGAAACCAAATTACTTACATTCATCATTGAAATGAAAATGAATGCACCTTGATTATCTTGATAAGAATATTATTTAACGTGAATGCAACTAGAATGCATTTAATTAGATTACATTTTATAAATTTCTTTAATGCTCTAATGCTCTGCTTTAACCCATTCGTGAAACTTGGGGTAAGCTAGATTTAACACGTCTTGTTTAACATACATACATATAATCACACCTGTAAATCCCTGAAGGGGTAAGCAGAGGAGTAACAACACCCACATTTCGCCAGCTATGATTTTCGGTCCCACGTAATAGGGGATGAGCCTATTGCTGTTTAGCGGGTATTTTGTCATAGGCTATACGTTTACTGTCGGATGGATAACAGCCCTATCACATATCGCCTTTTACGACACACAGAGGAAGAGATGGGGTCGCCCTATTCTGCTCCACCGGGATCCAACACGGAAATGGTCTTTTTATGTGTCAATATTTTATTAGCATGGTGTAGAATGTTGCGGTAAAGGATATTATTAAACTATGTCCTCGTATAAATATAATAAAGTTGTTACCTTGAACAGGTATGATTGGTATGAAAATCTATTTTCAGTAATATCAAGATATTGCGTATTAATAGACGAACTCCCACCTAAATACAATTCTACGAGGTGGATTGTTGTGTTAAGAAATTGTATGTAATGTTTTTATGTGAATATACATGAAAATATTCACGGTATACTCTAATAAAATTAACAGGTAGGTCTAATCAACAATTTAAGACAGACTTTTCAATCGTAATTACTGATTTAGATCAAAATGCATTATTATTCTTTAGTGTAAAACAAAATTGTAAAATAGAAAAGCGTCGTACAACAAACATTAATTAGTGAGCTTACATCATACAGCTTAAAGTTGTCGTCAGTTGAAGTCAGATGCTGAAGATGCGACCTCGTTTCGTAATCCTCGCGAGCGGTGGATGAATGGACATAATTTTCTGCACTTGACACCGTGTCTACCCCTCATTGTGGAAGTCAACTACCCGGTGTTTTGTTCATTTTTATTGCTAGGCTATATCTCAAAACCACTGTTACAACCGTCGTCTTATTGTGAGACGTAATGAAATGGTGTCGTAATTTTAATGACACCGTTTGTAATATGAATTGTTCTGTTTGACGTTTGAATTTTTTTCGTAATTTTAAGTTTGGAAAGTTGCGTATGTGTTTCTTAGAACTTTTTAACATTTTGTTAAAAGTTAAATATGTGGCGCTGGGTGCTTTAAAGGAAATAAATATTAAAACCGATATCAATATAAACTTTAGTAGGATATGGATCAATTAGAGTCACTTGTAAACATACAACTGCCATCTTACTTCCGATATTGAAGTATTGCAGTCGACCAGTTGTTGGACTTTGAAGGGGTCCAACTACCTGTACCGATTGCCATAGCTATTCGTATGACAACCGGGACCGTCTGCTTAACGTGCTCTTCGAGGTACGACCAGACCAATTCAAAAAGTCATATTCGTGCGTACAATATTTTGCAGTTGCACAGAGCGGGAATAGAATCCACGCCTTCTGCATAGCATTCGCGTTCACTAACACAACAGACGCTGTCGTGTTAACCAAGCATTTTATTTACGTATCATCATTTAAACAAGTATAACTTCCTCTTAATATTGTTTAGTTCGCAGCCTATATGTACGGTAACCGTCTTCTATCAAGCAGCCTATTTTCGTATCTTTATCTCAAATGAAACAAATCCTATCCGCGTCGGGGAAATGTACAAACGGAATTTTCGGATAGAAAGTATATCGAGACAACCACAATTACTCATTTAGGTACTTAACGACCATCGCATGTTGTGTTATGAGATGGATAGTTTAAAAACTCCTTTTTATGTACCTATACATCTTGGATAGATACGTAAGTATCTCCTTTGTCTAGTGTACATAGGTAGACTTAATATGGCATTAGGTATTCTCTATCAGCCAACCTGCGGTACTTTCACTTGCCTACATAAGTAAAGGCGGCACACAATGGAACTTCAAAATGTATGTAAAGATAGTAGATACACGTATATATAAATAATTGATATCGTCGAACTAAGAAAACTAAGAAAAGAAAAGCGTAGGACATCCACCCACAAGGTGGACAGACGACCTCATAAAGGCCGCGGGAACGCGCTGGATGCGAGACGCTTCCAACCGGTCCTATTGGAGATCTATAGGGGAGGCCTATGTCCAGCAGTGGACTTCCTATGGCTGAAATGATGATGATGATGAAAGAAAAGTTAATTCACATTAAAAGTAAAATCGGATAATTTGGAAAGGAGCGAAGTACTCGACTGGCTTGAAGTAAGAAGCGCCTGGATAATGTCCTCTGGCACTAATTAAACTTTGGAAACAGGCGGGAAAAAGGGTTGAGAAATATGGCATTTGGCGGATAGTAATGGCGGTTGTGGTTTTATTTAATTTCCTTCGTTTTTCTTCTCGTTGTCTTGAATTATAATCTAAAACTGTCAATGAAACCATACAATAGTTTTTTTTTTAATTATGATCATTTTCTGAACATAGCAAAAATAGAAGAGAAGTAGGATTTATTCATTCAATCAATCAATCACTTCGGATACTTCCATATAATAACCACGTTCATGTATTATGTATGTATTAATGACATATTTGCCATTTCACTGACTCCATCTAGGTTGCCACGACTTTAAAGATGTTCTTCTCAATTACTCAAAAACCATTAACCCTGCTAAATTATGTAACGGTACGCGTGTAGAAAAAAATTTAAAGTTCTTTTTTTATATAGGACACATCAATTTGACTTCGCCTCGCCTGAAGGTAAGCTGAGGCAAGGTCTCGGAAAAGAGGGTCATCATTACAGACGCGTACTATGTTACAATGGTGGCACTCAGCTTGACTTGACACTCATCAGATGCTTTTCCACGCCCCGCTTAAAGGACCCGGGACTGTAGGAGGAGGGAAACACGTGAACTGGTAAGAAATTCCAAGTCTTAATGGTGCAGCTCATCAGAACATTCACCATGGTATAGATAGACGGTAAAATACCGCCAAAGATGCTACATTTCTACGCAACTGCTAAGGGTCGAGGGTGTTGGTGACCTCAGGATTCCCAATAATGTGGACCGCACGTCGCTGCAACCTATCGAGAGTATCTAGTAAGTACTTTGCGGACTCATCCCATCATGCGAGCAGTATTCCACGCAAGAGCGAATTTGTGTCTTGTATAGAAGGCACCGCTGCTCCGGCGTGAAAAGACGTCTCACTTTGTTCAGGGCTCCGAGTTTACGTGACGCCGTTTTGATGACACTCTCAATGTAGCTTTTATTGTTCAGTTTGCAGTGAACATATAAACCTAGGATATTAAGATTGTCCTGTAGTGGCAGTGGCGTGCTCTAAAGAGTTGGAAGGGGAAGGAAAGAAGTTCTAAGTAGTTTCCTTAGTTGGAAATAATTATTTATCCCTACTAATATAATAAATGCGAAAGTAACTCTGTCTGTCTGTCTGTCTGTCTGTCTGTCTCACTTTTACGACTAAACCGCTGAACCGATTTTGATGAAATTTGGTATAGGGGTAGATTAGACCTTGAGAAAGGACATAGGTTATGTTAGGTCGCGATAACCGACATCCACGCGGGCAGAGCCGCGGGCAAAAGCTAGTTTTAAATAATTCATAAGTATTTTTTATTTAAATATGCATATCATTGTATGATTTCATTTCAAGCCATATAGTGTAAGGCACGCATTAATTGCATTGGTAACATTAAAAAATGTGATCTTTAAATAAATGTAATCCTAAATTGAAAACAAACATTCTGTCTGAACGGAATGATGAGTTTGTACTTATAGTTATTAACATAGTAGGAAATATTTAACGCAAATAAATCCATCGAGTTCCATAGCCAGCAAATAGGGATACAATAAAGGTTGTAAATATAACCCAGAATCCATTTCCGAAAAAACTGTTTTGCCCAGATTGAGTTGATGCAATGCCAAGCTTGCATATCCGAACTGTAAATACTCGTATATTTAGCAAAAGAAAAACACAATGGACCAAATCAAAGCGAAACTCAATTCATTTTCATTAATATCATGTTCAAACCAAGCAAAACTAGCGAGGTAGTAGGTATTTATACCGTGAGTAACTGATTTCGCTTTTTTTCTAACCTCCGAAGGAAGTGGCATATTAATTAATTCCCTCATCAATCATTGCCGCTTTCTCTCTGAACCCGACGTCATTCACATTGTTAGAAGTCGACAGGATCACGCAAAATAAAACTGGCTACCTACAACTTCTTAAATATACATTTTGTCTTAATAGTAATTACCATGACTTAAACTTTATTATTCTGAAAGTTTCATTTTATTTCGAAGTAATTCATTTTTAATTAACCATCCATCCATCATAAAAAAACAAGGTCGCATTTTAACGAGACCCGTCAGTATTCTTACTTTTTTATAATAAAAAATAAAATAAAAAGAATAAGTCAAATAATTTAGTCTATTCAGCCAGTTCATCTAATAACAAGACAGGACGAAACGTTCGCTATTTGAGCGCAATCTTTCGACTTCCTGTCGAGTCGCCATCGACGCAATTAAGCACAGGAAGAAAGCTAATGACGTATAGCCCCATCTTTTCGTTTACACTTGTAGAGACCGACTAGGCACTATAACAATACACATAATGGATCGCTCACGTGCACGCTTTTATTATTACTAATTGGATATTATATTGGACATTGGACCTTTATTTTTACAAGAAAAATGAATACATTATAATTATTGTATTATCTTTTCTTGCAAAAATAAAGATGAATTATTCTTACTAACGAACAATTACTTAAAAGGCTACGTATTACACAAGGATAGTTATAGTTAATGTATTTTAGGAGCATTACGGTTAACTGCAATATGGCTTTGAATATTCAGGCAATGAATTCAGAGGCAATTTCAGTTTTTTTTCAGCCGCAAAGTGGCTTAACCAAAATCCTGTAAAGAATTTCCCACGCTGATTTTACTTCAGTTGGACACAATTTCACACAGTACTATTTGCTACTACATTTATTGCAAATAGTCAAATATTTGTGTACAACAGAGTGGGAGCATCTTAAAATAGCGCACATGTAAGCCGAAATTGAAAACCGTCTCTGAACTATATATTACTTACTAGCTTTTGCCCGCGGCTCCGCCCGCGTAGATGTCGGTTATCGCGACCAAACATAGCCTATGTCCTTTCTCATGGTCTAGTCTACCCCTATACTCATCAAAATCGGTTCGGTGGTTTAGGCGTGAAAGCGTAACAGACAGACAAACAGACAGACAGACAGAAAGACAGACAGACAGACAAACAGACAGACAAACAGACAGACAGACAAACAGACAGACAAACAGACAGACAGACAGAGTTACTTTCACATTTATAATATTAGTATGGAGTATGAATATGGATATGCGAGGTTTAGTAAAGGCATCATATTAAATTAACTAAATCCAAAAATATATAGGTATATACTAGATAATGATAAGTACACCTAATATATGTTAATTTTATGAATACCTACTAACCGCACTAATAATAATGTGAGTGTGTAAAGATATACTTACCGTAATGATGAACGGTAACTCTGAGAGCTTTCTTTTTACTTTCAATGAGTGTAATAAAACTCGAAGTTTCCAACGAGCTGCGGGTTATTGAAATAAAAGAACGGAGTAGGATCGCCTTATGCAAGGTTTATTACCGGCAGAGGTGATGCATTGCCCAGACTTCCCTTGTTTAGAATGGGCGTTGTCGTCTTAGATTTATGATTCTCTCCAGAAACATTCTACTGCTGCTTAAGACATTTAAAAATACATGGACAGCTTTATTACTCCTTCGTTTCGCTTACTGTCGTCCCAACTATTTGTGAGGGTTGATATTTTGTTCAAGGCTGTATTGCCTCTAACGGCTACCCAAATTTCCTGTCCCTGTTCAAAATTGTGTTTTTATGGCTACGAATGTGCTCTTCAAAATTATATCTATTCTGGGCGTAATTTATCAGTGAACATAAGCACGGTTCTAATAGCTAGCTTCTTCTAATTTAATGTATATTACTGTAAAGCTTTAAATTTCCGTGCAAATGTTTGATAATTCGTCCTGTAGTTATAACTTACAAAAGATATTCAAAATGTTTTTTAATTCAAGAAAATTATTCTCATTGAACACAGTATAATGAAATTCTGTGTCTCGCATTTAAAATTATGCGGGTTCAATAACGCTAGTTTATGGGTAATTCACAAAATGTAATGAAACGAAAAGAGCAAAATAAGTAACAAAAATACACATAGGTACCTACCATGATTTCAACAATTTTATTTTAGGGGGTCACTAGAATTCTGTAATAGGCTAACTAAATGATAGATTAATTGCTAGAGCTGGCTGAAATTTAAAAATAATAGAACCTGTTGATTAGCCAAGAAATGTTAATAAAAACAAAAAGAACTTTCTCCTTTTTTGAAGTCAAATATAGCAAAAGATCCTAGCTAAGCTTGAAAATGTTAGAAGTATTAATTGAACTGAGATGCACCCTTAATAACAATCAAGCATCACTCACGTCACATCATGAAATTGATTTCTCAACAAATAGATAGGAGCAACAACAAGACATGAAAAAGGGTAATGCGTTTGGTACAACCATCAAAACAAATTATATTAAGGCGAGAAAGTGCGATTCTCCGTCACGCGATCTCTAATGGCGTAATAAAGTTACGAGAAAGAAAACTTGGCTGTTCCGCGGCCCCAGCTCGCTCTTTTGCGTATTTATTAAACTTGCCACTATAACAAGAGCTTCGAGGCCTCCTTTCAACTACTTTTCTTTTCAAGAAAACGTGAAAGATGGTGAATCATTAGAGGCCCGCTATTCGTGGGCGTGTTGTGAAATCTGTTTGTGTTAAAGTCGTCACGCGCACCCACTGATGAGCCGTAGACGTGATATCACTCACTCGAACGTGACTCTCGTTTTATTTGAGATGTTGCGCCTAAACTTTAGTTCCAACGAAATTATTTTCTTAATAAATCTTTATCGAAGACTTTGGGAAATCATTATACTCTTTAGCAATGGACGTTCAATGGCTGAGATGGTATACGAATGACCATTTGTCTAGTGAAAATTAGAATTCATTTACATAAATTCGCACATTAAACAAAACTTAAAATCAGACTTTCGCAGAATCAATCAGGCTTTGAATAATTTGTAAATAATGTAATAATAATGACGAAAAATACCGTTGTGAGACTCAGGCTGATCTTTAATCATACCGGCAGCCATCTTGTCACCTGTCTAGCGCCAGCGCTGATACAATACAGGTGGATTTATTGCTGTTTTTGGGTTTGTCGCAATCCGGGATAGTATTAGCGTAATAATTTGTTATTTTTGTTCATGTCAATTAATAATGTTTATTGCAAAAAAGTGTACAATAAAATAACATGCAAGATTTACATAATATATAACTTTTATAAGCGATGAGTTCCAAATACATCAAAAGCTATGCTCTGGAAGTAGCCATTCTGACACCTTAATCTTCACTGTACGTTTACTGCAAGTATATTGATATTGGTGACTGCAGTCTTTCCACGTAATGAATAAATATACTAGAAGTCTACATCAGTGGCGAGAGAAGTCCCCATAACCCGATTTCTGCCGGGAAGCCAATGTAAAATGATAACATAACACCAATTAAATCTCTATAGAACTTGTTAAAATACTTTTATTTCAATATACATAATTATAGACATTTATGTAAGCTTCCAGTAATAAAATGGCCCTAATAATTAAAATAGTAAAGTTCGTTTTACATCTCGAAAAAGTTTATATTTGCGGTTCCAAGAAATTTATAACAAAATAATTCCAATCTAGTATAAGCGGTTGCTACCCACTTTTAGGTTTTCTTCAATTAGGAGATTTAAGAGTAATTACGAAAATGAGAAATGGGAAAAGTTCATTCTTGCGGCCATCAAGTTCTGGCCAATTTTTTTAATGAAGTCCGGAATGGCTTCCTCTTTTTGTCATGAAAAATTAATTTCCCGTCTTAATTCTAAATACAAAAAGCTCTTTGAAGAGAATTTGTTAATAAGTGAGCACCATAATTTGGTTGTACGCATTTGTTAATTTTTTATTTGACGCTTAAATAACATTTTGAAATTGCTCATTATAAACAGACAACAAGTGAACGTTTGTCTCAATTCAAAGTAATAAATAATTCTCGTAAATTACTCGCGTGGCTTAATATTAATTGGATTAAGCCTTTGATATTTAAACAGGCACATAGTTGCGTATTGCGTAGGAGATAATTAAGTTAATCTCAACTTAGATTTTAAGCGTCCAAACTCCAAATCCATAACACCGGAGGGAAATGTGATCCGACCCTATTTAACTGTTATGTTTACAGATTGTAGGCAGCTGATGTACGAAACGTTTAACTAGTTAGATATTTGAGTATCGAATTAAAATAATATGCGATAATACCATGTAATTTAATAACTAACGCTGCAAATAATATTCTGAAATATTTTGAAGCAGAGATCTTCATAGTTTAAGTGGCAATGCCATTTTTTTTTATCGTGCGAAAAATCCCCACGGATACCTCCCCCGCTTGAGTCGGAGGAGGAGGTTATGTCGGACTCGAACCAACTAAAACGCACGCCGTCTATGGGCCGTCAGTTGCCGGAGGTGAGATTGTCGTAGCCATATCCCTCGCACCCCGGCCGAAGTGCCAATGCCAGTCACAGTCAATACAAAATGCTTTCCAGCTATTCATTTTATTTTTTATATGGGCTCTTATGGGAGCCACTACTGTCTAAGAGGAAAGCCAGCACCGGAGCCTTATCTGTCAATAAAACCGGCTTGCAAGTGAGTGGCTTGCTGAAGATTATGGTTCCATACCCATATACACCCAAACTAAGCATATATATTTACTAGCCTTCCGCCCGCGGCTCCGCCCGCGTGCATCTCGGTTAACGCGACCTTTGCTCATATCTTCGGTTCCACTCAACCGATTGCGGTCAAACAAACGTAAGGTTTTAAGTCTGAGTAAGCCCTTTCTAACAAAAAAAACCGCATCAAAATCCGTCCAGTAGTTTTTGCGTCCATCGCGGACAAACAGACAAACAGACAGGAAATTAAAAAAATATATTTTCGTGTTCAGTATCGTTAACATAACATACCCCAAGTATTTTTTTTTAAATATCTCCAATGTACATACACGACCACTTTACAATTATATAATAGTATAGATTACGCCCACATTTTTGCCAGTTCTATTTTTGGCCTCACGTATTGGGAACATGCCTATTGTCGTCTACGGAGTGCGGTTTCAGTCTCCGTATTATTGCTACTTAGAGTTGCCTTATGGAAAAAACCAATAGGTAACGCTTTTCTTGACATAGGATCGAACCCAGGCTTGATTGATTTTAGGGCCAGGTCAGATTGATGGTAACATTAGGTTTCTACATTGCCTTTTTAGTTCAGGAACGTAGGTAAACAATCCGTGCAATCGTGTTGAAACGGTTTTCGACTATTTTATCTTGTTCATCGATGATTGGATAACCAACGCAATAAATTAAGCGTCAGTGGTTTAATGGTTAAGGAGTTGGTCTTACAATCGAAAAGTCCCGGGTTCACAACGTGAAACCACTTAGCACAGCTTTACCACAAGCAATTTAGCTTAGCTGGTAGAGTAGTAACCGAAATTACTAATAGGTGTAGTAAGTAGGTACCTAAGTAAGCCCTTAGTACCTACCTGTTAGTTATTTCGGTTACTAATAATATTCTTCAAAACCAAAACTTATAAGATGGGTTGATAACGTGGGTCCTTACTCCTCTCTAACGTATCAAAAATTTTGCTCGTACTGGTATCATCTCTAGTCTTCGAAAAATTAAACGATCTACCTACCCAATTTTGAGTTTTAAAATAAATAATCATTGAGTTGAACTGCGGTTTTATTCACACATGTTACAAAATAAAAATGGTTTAAACAGAATAATATAATTTCCAACTATATTGTTCGAAGCACCGAGATTACCGTGATACGGGCGAACAACGGTTAGACAACAAAACAAGATTAATAAGGTCCGCTACAATACCTACACATACGAAAACTATATAAATTATGCACAGCGAACCAACCCTTTTTCCTTACTGGTACAACATAGGTAACAGAATTATATATACCTACGAGTATATATAATTCTATATATCGTACTCCTCATCTCCCTACCCATTTCCCAGTATGTGGGGTCGGTACAACATGTTTTCCTGTACCAATTCAATCTGTCACTTGTCATTTTAGTAGTCACTCCTTTCATAGGCATATCCACACACATGTAGCCCATCCATCTTTTTCTTGGCCCACTCGTACCCATCTACATTCATATTTAACCCTGTACTGGTCATTATGACTCCCTCTGATGAGAGGGACGATTCCCTCTGCATTGCGTTAGAATTATTTTTAAAAATGTGGTGATAACACACTAACTCTAGCTAGAATAATGAATGTTGGTAGTTGGTATATGACTGACACGTATTTTGACATTTATGACATACTAGCTTTTGCCCGCGGCTCCGCCCGCGTGGATGTCGGTTATCGCGACCAAACATAGCCTATGTCCTTTCCCAAAGTCTGATCTATCTCTGTACCAAATTTCATCAAAATCGGTTCAGTGGCTTAGGCGTGAAAGGGTAACAGACAGATAGACAGACAGAGTTACTTTCACATTTATAATATTAGTATGGATTGCTGTCGACTGTCTTAAACGTCAAAATACGTCATACATTTACATAATCAATCCCATATATTCTACAATACACCGGCTGACGAATTGCCACTTGTCTAGGGGAGTAGATGACTGTAAGTCACATAGATCTATCACATTGTTAGCATCACAGTTACAAAACGAGCAAAACTTATTTATCGCTTGATTAAAATACTGACAAATTTGTATTGTGCAAAAACTGTCTGCCAGACAAATCTGGTTAATCTAAGAAGGAAAACTCGATATATACCTACTAGAATACCTAGTATATAGCTAGGAAGCTATGGAATAAAATAAACAAAGGAATATCTTTCAGCTTCTTAGTTATTTTGAAATATTAAGAATTTAGTGAAAGTTTTCATAATAGCACCATAGAAACACATCTAAAGATAGTAATAATAAAGCACTAAGTAAAGTATGAAGAACTATTCCTGTCTCTTATAGAAAAAAGTAATTTATAATGGTGACCAAAAATGCGCGGTAACATGCTGCAATGCTGAAAATTGCATCCGAGACATTCAGTGTCGTGATAAATGGTGCTGTCTGTCTGTGAAAATGTTGCCAGAACGTTAGACTATGGACGGATTCAGACATTCATCGTCATAATGGTGACATGTCTATTTCTCTGGATATTACCTCTTTTGATGCTACTCTGAATATGTAATAGTAATAGACTTCAAATAAAATCGGTCAAGTGCGAGTCGGATTCGCCCATGAAGGGTTCCGTAGTAGCAAAGGCGAAAATTGCGGTTTATGACGTATTAAAAAAAAAACTACCGACTGGATCTCGTTCGAACCAATTTTTAGTGGTAGTTTGCATCATATATTTTTTTTAGATTTATCATTCTCTTATTTTAGAAGTTACACACATTTTTCCACTTTGGAAGTGTCTCTCGCGCAAACTATTCAGTTTAGAAAAAAAATATGTTAGAAACCTCAATAGCATTTTTAAAGACCTATCTATAGATACGTATGGGTTTGATGAAAAAAAAAATTGAGTTTCTGTTCTAAGTATGGGGACCCCCAAAATTTCATGTTTTTTTTTATTTTTGAGTGAAATTCTTAATGCAGTTCATAGAATACATCTTCTTATCAAGTTTCAACAGCATAGGCCTTATAGTTTCGGAGAAAAGTGGCTGTGACATACGGATGGACAGACAGACAGACAGACAGACGGACGGACAGACATGACGAATCTATAAGGGTTCCGTTTTTTGCCATTTGGCTACGGAACCTTAAAAAGGGGATTTATTTAGGGGGGTACTGACCACTGGATCGAGTTACATAACCCTCAGATGCTCTCGACAGAACGCCACTACATACCAAGATTGGTTAGGGAAGCGATTGAAATAAAAAAGTACAACAATTTCAATCGTGAGGATGGGTTTCAACTGCCGAACGTCTGGCATCCAGTGGTCCGTCTATGTACAAACAATCGGGAGCAAGCCAAAACAAAATCGCGAGTGGATACAGTAAGCATAGTGTGTCGTGAACGTGATCGAGATCGAGTTCGAGTTTGTAGTGAGAGTGAAACCAGTGGTAGTGTCCATACGCGTCACAAAAGAACTCGAAAGAGGGTAGATCGATATATGTTCTCCTAGAAACTTTTTCACCGTTTACCGCCAGTACTACAGTTCCTCCGTGATCATGGTGCTTGCAACAGCGCCGAAATATCGGAAACTCCAAACAATACATGGTAAATATCCCGATAGTTCTAATAATAACCTAAAAAGGGGAGTTTCTCAATGTCTATAGCATCGTACCATTACGGAGAGATCAGTATATTAAGTAATACCAAATATCTAAATCGTTATAGAATTAATCGAATACGTTTACCATAGTATTATTTCAATATGCGATATTCTTCTAAACATTCCGCAATATCATGTCACACATTTTTTTATAAAATTTCACACAAATAAACTGCTCAACTAGAACAGTTTTATGGGCTATATTAATACCTTTTGTATTAGACTGCCGAAAACACATGTAAGCGTCCAGTTCTTTATAAAAAACCATCACAAACATAAGCTGGACTGTAACCGCATTAATAATTTATCAGCCACATGACGGCTGTTTGCTAATAAAGCGCGGATTCGTGGAAAATATTAATAAAAGCAGCCTGCAGCCGGAACTCGGACGGTCGAGCGGCGCCCGCCGCCGCACGCCCAATGACAAATGACCAGTTGAAACTTTCATTTAGTTTAGCATTTGAATTAAACGACCAAAAATCATTTAGAGGTACAATGACTCCATGAATTTATGCATTTATTTTCAATGGTATATTGAAAAAAGCGTAAGGTTCTTAGAGATATTATATAAGGACTTATTACAATTCGTTTGTCGTAGGAGCCGTAGAGTTTTTGAGTCGGTTTAACATCGACAAACCGTCAGTCATACAGTGTTGCAACATTATAGAGCTATATGGATGCATTCCACATTAGTAGGTTCATTTTATTGTTGGAACAAATAGTTTAGGATGTACAAATCTGATAGTCGTACTGTACTTAGGTATATCATATACCTACACATGGATGAAATATTTCAACGTTACAATTGCCATTGACGTCACTGTTACACTGCATACACAAGCCTATTCAAAGGCTCAAGTGTTGTATTCAACATTTTTGGATCAAAATAAAAGTTCATAATATTGAATCATATTTAAATCGTTGTGTGGAATGTCAACACATTTACATTTTATACCGAATCACGCATAGATTATATTCATTGTTAATCTACAATCCAGTTCACTTCAATATTTTCACTTTAAAAATTCACAATGCTGAAATTTTCGGTTATTTTCTGCCGTACTGATTTATCATCCGCATGATGGTCGACATAGGAAGGCGCTGTCTCCACCGGAAAATATATGACCTCTTTGAAGCGCAGAAAGATGGGTAATTTCATTGAATTTATGAACGTATCACCGCTGATATTGCGATGTTGAAATTTCAGACGTAAAATTGTGATAAACATTGTATTTAATGTTCACAGTTAGGGGCGTCAACATAGCATGGTAATCTACAGTACCTATTACTTATTATTTTCTGAAGCCGTATTAAATTGATATTATTTAAATAAAAAGATTATTTTGAAATAAATAATAAAAATGACGAATGAAAAAGGTGGCTGGGATATACTGGATGCGGAAGGCGAAGAATCGGCAGAAATGGCGCACATTGGGAGAGGCCTATGTCCAGCAGTGGACTACATATACAACTAGCTGTCCCGGCGAACTTCGTATCGCTGTATTTTTTCAGCCCGCGTGAATTTTTGATCCCGTTCCCGCTGCACCATTTTCTCACCTTTTAAACCTTCCCTGGGCATTCACGAATATTTCAAGACTAAAATTAGCCAAATCGGTTCAGCCGTTCTTGAGTTATAAACTAACAACGAAAAGTGGCATTAATTTTTATATACAGGGTGTCCCAAAATTCAAGGATAAGCTGGCAACAAGGGGTGGTACTACTTATGGCTGCTCAGGAAAAAAATAAGAAAAAAATATATCTCTATTTTTTTTTAATTACTCGAACTTTTTTTAAATCCCTCGAAATTCGGTACCCTTAATGATATTTTCAACTACCAGGTCCACAATTTTGCAAATATTTTTAAACTCTTTTCTGTATTAGCAAGCTAAGAAGCATGGCTATCCATCACCACCCTGAAAAATTATAGGATATTTGTAGTTATTTTACAAAAATAAGTCAAAATATTTTTTTGTCGTCAAATTTTCATACATTTTTACTTTCGACCCACTTTATCTTATCTCGGTGAAAAAAAAAAAGTATGGACACCACTATGGCATTCTTTTTCAAAAATTGGCGCAACTATCCAAGATTTCAAAATGGTATAATTTGGGTATGATACTATAATGAAATACTAAAAAAATTTTTTTTTTTTGTAAATAAGAATCACATTTAATACATTGCTCTTATTGAAAATCACCAGATTTACTTGTACACAATGCATTCATCCTCAATAAAAAATCATTGACGGGACTTATGACAAACTGGTAACCGAGTAGGTTATCACATTACGAGGTTAAGCAACATAAGCCAGGGTGGTTTTCGGATGGATGTCCGAGAAAGTACGTTAGGCCGTCGATCGTAGTGACCATACGAGCATCTATGACAGTTGTTACGGGTAGTCGGAGCCCTAAAAGTCCAACAACTGGACGCACTACATAACTTTGATATCGCCAATGGGTTGTGGAGGTCAGGTGGCAGTCGCTTCAAAGAAAATTTCGCGGTTCTGCTGTTTCACAGTAGTTAACCATAAAATTCGACTCTGTATTTCGTAAAGGTTCAGAGGATGAAAATCCATACTGTTAAAATATTAAACAAACATAATGGTATAATTTTATAATTATTGCATTATTGTTTATATTTTTTTTATTTTACATTTTTTATTGTTTGCCACCGGCATTAATACATTTTATTTTTCGTGCATTTCTTTTGTCAGAAATATAATCCGTAGCCGCATTGATATTTGAATGAAACTAGTCCAGCGTTGCAATTGCTTTCGGCAACCTAATTGTTCATAAAACAATTCCAATAAAACTCTGAGCCTCGGATTTCCCGGCTAACTGTGAAACAGCAGAAATGCGAAATTTTCCGTGAAGCGACTGCCACCTGACCTCCACATCCCATTGGCGATATCAAAGTTATGTAGTGAGTCCAGTTGTTGGACTTTTAGGGGTCCGACTAACTGTCATAGATACTCATATGGCCACCGGGATCTACGGCCTAACGTACTCTCTGAGAAACAGAGGACGGAGGTGTCTTAATGTCTTAAGAATGGTCATCCATCCGAAAACCACCCTGGCTTATGTTGCTTAACCTCGCAATGTGATATCCTACTCGGTTACCACTTTGTCATAAGTCCCGTCAATGATTTTTTATTGAGAATGAATGCATTGTGTACAAAGTAAATCTGATTTTCAATAAGAGCAATGTATTAAATGTGATTCTTATTTACAAAAAAAAAATTTTTTTTAGTATTTCATTATAGTATCATACCCAAATTATACCATTTTGAAATTTTGGATAGTTGCGCCAATTTTTGAAAAAGAATGCCATAGTGGTGTCCATACTTTTTTTTTTCACCGAGATAAGATAAAGTGGGTCGAAAGTAAAAATGTATGAAAATTTGACGACAAAAAAATATTTTGACTTATTTTTGTAAAATAACTACAAATATCCTATAAGTTTTCAGGGTGGTGATGGATAGCCATGCTTCTTAGCTTGCTAATACAGAAAAGAGTTTAAAAATATTTGCAAAATTGTGGACCTGGTAGTTGAAAATATCATTAAGAGTACCGAATTTCGAAGGATTTTAAAAAAGTTCGAGTAATTAAAAAAAAATAGAGATATATTTTTTTTCTTAATTTTTCCTGAGCAGCCATAAGTAGGGCCACCCCCTGTTGCCGGCTTATCCTTGAATTTTGGGACACCCTGTATATAGATATAGCCTATTGATGAATAACCATAATAGTAACTGATTCTATTACGATTTATTTAATGTTATTGTATTATTGTTGAATATTTATGTGTAACCTTTTCACTAGATCACAAAAAGGACATTCACAGATACCAACTGGTGAACTTTTTATTATAGATCTTCCTATCAACCTTGGCTGCACAGGACCAACCAAAAGAACTGATTATAATCCTTGTTACATATAAGTTGAATAAGTATACCTAATAACTCACACATAGCTTTAATAAGATTAGAGAATTATAAATTTAGTTAGCTTGTCGTAAGTGTCAGTAAAGATATAAAGTTTGGAAAGTAATATACCTACTGATCTCGTCTTAACTTAATTAAGAACTGATAGAAGAATTTAATAAATTTCTTAAGATGTTAGGCAACTTTAATCTGTTTCAATGAAATGAAAGTCGTTTACTATTTTTAGTAGATTCTGACGTGTCGTAATTTACTATGCGTTATTTTATTTATTATTTCATCTCAATTTGACACTCATCTTTTGTTAGTACAATATCACTATCACTACATATTATAAAACAAAGTCGCTGTCGCTGTCTGTCCGTCCCTATGTATGCTTAAATCTTCAAAACTACGCAACGGATTTTGAAGCGGGTTTTATTAATAGATAGAGTGATTCAAGAGGAAGGTTTATATGTATAATACAATTGTAGAGAAACACTGATAAATCAGGATCAGAATACCACGTGGGCGAAAAATATGGTGGTACGAAGTTCGCCGGGTCAGCTAGTTATCTTAATAAAATTGTAACGTTTTGTATGTAGATTCAAATAAAAATCAAACAAACAAATACCTAGTTTGTTTCCATTTTATGTGTTGTCGTACTGTTCATTCTATTGCTATAAAAGGGTTCAGTTATATTATTACACTTGCGTGAAGGTTATATGCGAGTACGATTATTGGACCCGGTAAGTGGCGCTGTAATAGGGTTATAGGACTTTTATTACGAAAAAAAATCCAGTGACAAGCTGGGACCGGTCTGTTAGTATTAGGTAGGTATGTAAATATTCGCGTATATTTTGGAATTGTTTAATTTTTCATACTTACTCATGTAAGATGTTAGATAAAAAGTTTTGTAGAAAATACACTATATAAAGCGTTCCAGCGATTCATACAATCCAACGTTTTTTGGTAAGATATATCAAAATTTCATATTAGCCTTAGACTTGATATTTTCGTCTCAAGATATTTAATCAACAAAATGTACAACACCAGTTCAGCGTGAAAGAAGAAACTCGATAATATTATAAAATAGGTATGTTAACAAAAAAATACGTTTTCTTAAAAAATTAACCCGACGAAACATCTGATAATTCAACTGAACGATCAAATCGCCTATGATGAAAAATCTTTAATACTTCTCTATATTTATATACCTGACATAATATATTATCAATAAAATCAATATAACATTCATGATAGGTATTTTATTTACAAAACTGTTGTACAAGTGCTCCCGAAAATAGAGCGATTACCGCAGCTGCAGGAAAATGGCCGACTGAGTTTACGCTAAAACGGTAATACAAAAGCAATATCCAACACTTCTAGTGGCACCCACAACAAAAGCAGGATATTTTGTAAACATTTTACTGCGTCCCAGTCTGTGACGATATTGTGGACGCTGTCGTTGCAAAATGGCAGTTTTTACTACCTTCCACGAGACCGTTTGGTAATGTTACATCCCTCTATAGTCATCGGTAGACAGTGGAACCTTTTTTTTAAAATACAGAAATGTTTTTCATACATTTTTAACTTCTTGCAAAGAATCTTAAGTATATTCCAGTTCAAAGTAATAATACGAATCATATTCAAAAATGTTCATCAATTTTATAATAAACGATAAAGTAGAAGCCAAACTAAACAAAGTTATAAACAATAAAAGTCTGCTTATTTTTAACAAGAATAATTTAAATGGAACTGGAAACCGCTCTAAGTATTCAAATTTTCTATAATGACTATGGTTTTCTTGTTATTAAATTTTGGTTTGCGATGGCAGACAGTAAGTGAGCCTTATGTACGGAATGGAAAAAGCAAAATGTTGTTTTGAATGTAGCTTTCACATTTAGCTGGCTCTCGTCGCTCGTTAAGGTGACAAAACATTGTTTTTAGTTTCCTCTAACGCACAGTATCTCTACCCCAACTGCAATTTTCTCACTTAGGTACCATGGCTATGTAGTAAGTGTGGAACTTGGATACTAAAGTTGCACTACTGTGTTGTTCTTAACTACCTACTCGTAAAAAATACGTTAATTATCTCAGTGAAAAGTTATTACAGTAGAAATCTAATAAGAATAAATAATAAAAAATATTCAATTCTATTCTATACCATTCGAACTAAACTAAGTTAAGAGAAGAAGGACCAAGGAGTCTAGGCTTGACATTGTAAGAGATGATATGCGTGTCAATAGTCTAACTACCAGGGATGCTGAAAATCGGATAAAGCAGAGGAGTAAAATCCAGAAGACGCTGAGCACCGAGATTAAGACCTCGCTGAAATGATGATGATAATAGCTAAATTCTCCAATAAATATAAAATATTCCTGCCGCATATTATACCACCAGCTAAACAACAGTATTTTAGAATTCTATAAGTTGTACAAACTAAAAATGTCACGGGTAAGTATACTGAAATGTTTTTTGAAATGTCTTGTATTTTTAAAAATTCACAGCATCCTCGCAGCGAAAATCGTAAAAACCTTTACCAACATGCATATTATTTTTGTAGAGTGATACGGTCTCCCTATAAGAGATATAGAAGCTGGGACACACGGAGATGGGATCATTCGACCGTGACATAATCGGTTATGATGATCGGATGCTGCCCGATTTCATTCTCGGATATTTTGCTTGTGATAACATTATCACTGTTTTTTTTAAATATTTCTTGTAAAAAAAATCCGTAGATAAAAAAATATATATCTCGGTAGAGGAGGAACCTACCTCTTTTAGTAACTTCAATTACTCGAAAACATATCTTCAATAAAAGATTAACACATATGTAGAATATGTGTATGAATTACCTTTGTAAAATTTTATGAGTAAGTAAGTAATTCTAAAGATTAGATATGTTTTAGCTATAATAATTATTTGAAGCAAGACTGCTTACTATCAATATCTAGTAGTATAAAAAAATCTACGTAAATTCTCTCAAAGCGCAATTTTCATCAATCAATGAAATTAAAGTTGTTTGCGCAATTGCCTAAACAAAAGCGCAGGCGCATCGGTGGTCTAGTTAGTTACTATCACTTGGCAAAGTTATTTGTGTCACTTCGCATTTCTGAAGTTAGAACCGCGAATAACGGAACAACTTGAAGTGGTTAGTTGACACTTTGTTGCAAGGTTTAGCTAGGTGCAACTGTCGTCAACAGTATCGCCAACTTTGTTCAAACATTTGTGATAAGCTACCAACACGGCCGTGCTAAATATTGCAAGTTGCACGCTCATCAGTTAAGTAGGCTGTTACGTGGTATAGAATGTGCTAGATAAGTCCAAACACGAAATATTGGCCCCATTTATTTTTCGTAAACAATTGGTAAGTTTCTGCTGAAAAAAAATATTTCTACTATGAAAACCTAGTATAGGTAGATATATGAGAAGGTGACTTTGAACATAAAAGTATGAGAGATAATAGTATGTTGTAACGACCTCGAATAATTGGGATAAGAGTAGGCAAATGATGATCAATACCTACTACATAAACCTGTCAAACTAAACAACCAGTTGGCATTAATTTAATATGTAGGTTCGATTGAATTGTTAAAATAGTATATTTCAATTAATATAATTTATTTGAACTTGTTATTAGGAGGTGTAGAAGTACCGGAGTTCGGGGAGCCCATCACAAACCTGACGGTGCCAATCGGACGTGACGCCACCTTCGAATGTATAGTTGTCAACCTTGGCAACTTTCGGGTAAGCAATATTAATAAACTTTAACGAGCTCCCTCTACTGTCATTAAACATTCGCGGGTTCACCAATTTCGAGTGGTTCTGACGTATCATATTATATTCAATACATTCGCAATTTGCATTTTGCGTTTACACGCAGACCATACAATCTGCTCTGTGTAATGTATGTGTTCTGCGAAGTCCGCCCCGGCTTGCCAGTCCTGGGCGGCCAACCAATATGTTAATATCGGACATTATATTATTATGTGTCCTTCGCTCAGTACTGATTGGAAATATTGCCTGATTGATTCCAAATCCTATTCAATTCTGCACGATAACGGCTAGAAGAGGAATAAAAATTGAATTAGTGAAGTTAGATACCAGTGAGTTTGCACGAGTAAAATTTGAGGCTACAGTAAAATTATGAAGTAGCAAAGTTAACCCTCGGCGAATATTAATGACTAGCCAAAACACACGAAAATAAAGTTTCTAGGGATATACGCAGTAACTGGATAGTCCACCCTAATAAGGATAATAGTACAAAATAAAATGGAATAGAAATTGCCTTATTAAGTATATGCCGAACTCTATGTGTGAAAAATGATAATTCCTTCAACTTGAAGTTACACTACATGTATTTAAATGATATATTACTATTATTTTTATAAAATTCTGATTTTCGTATTACTGTAAAAGTACGAGTACATCATCATTATCATCATCATGATTGATGATTCAATTCGATTACCTTGCATAGATGTGTGGGCAATTACATTTAGAAATTTTCATTTTATGTGTTATTGTAAGTTTTGAAATCACAAGTTTTAAAAATGAAATTTTATTACTGAATCGGGCCTCTGGTACATGCTATATTCAAATATGTGCGTATATCCAACAAATTAGCAACTCACCATCTCCCATAGGTGACGTTAAGGGAGATAAATAATTAAGACTAACAACGTGTTTCAATGGCCATACT
This sequence comes from Eilema depressum, assembly GCA_914767945.1. Lineage (NCBI taxonomy): Eukaryota > Metazoa > Arthropoda > Insecta > Lepidoptera > Erebidae > Eilema > Eilema depressum. The sequence goes on from OU612013.1 coordinate 15,938,434, forward strand.
TTCGCCCTAAATTTCCCACAAAACCATAATAAATTTTGATGTTTTAAACACTATAATGATTTCAAGTACACCATCTTAATTTTTAAATACGAGTACATATTTAAGTATATATTTTGTAAATAAGTGAAAGATCAAGTTTTACGTCTCCATCGTTTTTTGCTTATCCAGTCATTCCTGTCAAATAGTAAGTTCACCGTAACACCAACAAAGAATCTCTACCAAAGGTCTTGATAAGTTTTTCTATCTTTCCATCAAAAACACATGTTTTCTAACTCAATATTTTCTAGGTTGGCTGGGTGAAAGCGGACACAAAAGCGATCCAGGCTATCCACGAGCACGTGATCACGCACAACCCTCGGGTGTCGGTGTCACATAGCGATCATTCCACTTGGTACTTGCACATTAAGAACGTGCAGGAAGAAGACCGTGGACAGTACATGTGCCAGATCAATACGGATCCTATGAAGAGTCAGGTAGGTAAATCTTCATATTATTGTATTTTCCCGTCAGTTACATGATTAAACTTATATAGTTTACCTACAGGGTCCTATCAAACATCTTTGAGGCCCATTTTAGTTCAGGCAGAAAAAAATGTACCTTCCGCATTCCGGGGGCCCTTAGAAGCCGTGCGGGTATGTGCTCTCACCATTCACACTACACTTAAACAACCGGACGTGTACCTTACACCGTGGTTTAGTGAGTGAACCATCGGAAATACTACGTCGATGGATCACCCAAGCGCCGGCTCGTCTTCTGATTGGGCTATGTCCAGATGCTCCAGGACATCACCTCTTCGCGGGAAGCTCTGCAATGGGTAGAGGGCTAACCCCAACCCATTCACCCGCGGCCGCACTAGGGCGATATGAAGCGCAAGAATGCACGTGCACGGTGCCCTATTCGCCGGCGATGAATCGGGTCAGCGAGGCTGACTGCCTCTCCCTCCGTCGAAATATCCTTGGGGCCCAAGCCATCCTCACCTGCAAGTCATTGCACCTGCAAGTTAAACAACGGACGAGGCACTTGTGCAAGTTTTCCACTGAGGGTTAGGACGTCCGTGCTCCGGAAAAACTCATTGTACTATGGAAATAATATGTTAACCTCGGGGTCCACATGCTACCTGATTGTCCTCAGTTGCATGATTTAACCCTAATGGTAACTAACTAACCTATCTTTGTTATGCCCAGTCCATGTAACATAGAGACAGTAATTGGTACCACCGTGTAGCCGAGATTTATGTGTTTATATTTCATTATGAATTTATCCTTCTTGGTAATTATTTGACTTTAACTAACGGTACATATTTGAACAAAACAAATATTGGAAGAGTCTATGCAATTAGTTGTAAAACCGAAAGCTATAAAAAATTGCAAATAAGGCAACTTGTCTTTGCCTTAAAAGCCTTAAGTAATCTTTAAAATATAGCATTAACTTTCTGCAATATAAATTATTATGATCTTATACAGTATTCAACTAGGAATGAAGAAGGTAGGTACGGTAAATTCGAGATTCTGTCACACATTGTTCTTGTTAGTGAAAATATAATCCTAAAACTTCAATAAAGAAGAACTTTAGTAAAAGTATACTATTCTAAAATCTTATACTGAAACTTTATTAACAGCAGTTTTAATAGGGAATACTACAAAGCGTTTCAATTAAAATTTTACAAGTAGTAGGTATCTATCAAAAAGAACTACCAATGACTCATAACAGGATTACTATTCAGAGGCGTTCAAAGATAATTTCCAGTTTTGCTTATTTAGTATCCGAAGCTTCGGGCCAATTCATTGGCGTAAACCTGAAAAGGCTTCAATTTGGTGGCGAAATGTGATTATGAAGTCTCACTTAACAATTTGGGGTAAATATTTTCTCATCGCCCGATCGGAAACCGCACAATTCGAATTTAATTTTAGGAACAACGTGAACTATGTTAGGTTTCACGATAATTAAATGATCGTGTTTACTCTTTCAATGGTCTATTGATTTCATACTTCATAAATACAAGTAAGTATAATGTAATATATTAGTATTACATATGAAGGATCAAAGTTATTATATTACCCAACTCAAAGTCTAAACGTAAAACATATTAGATTTTGTTACATATTTTAAAAACCTGACTTGAGGGTTCTCGAGTATTATGTTCCTTTATTAATTTTTGCTTTTAACATTGCGTGAATTTAATCTACTATATTTACACATTCTTCTTCTGTTTAATAAATATTACACATATACGTACGTACGTCATTCTGCCTTCAAAATAGGTTATAGAGAACAATCCCCTTTTCTCTTCTATTCTGACATACCTCACGAGCTTCCTCCCTCTGCTCGGATCACAATAGGAACATCTAATCTGACACGCTATAATATATGGCACATAGATCCTTACGCTACATTAATTTTTTGGAAGCATTCCATATTGGGTCGTTGTTACGTACCTACATTAGGAATGGGTCGTTGACGCTTTTTTAGTAAACGAAACTAGACCGATTATCGTCGACAATAAACTAGTGCATAAAACGATTTTTTTTTCGACTAGTTTACTGCGACTTCATGACATTGAATTGATGACTATAGAATAAACTGCTGAATTTTCGACCAATTTCCTTGAACTAGTTTCGATGAACTTGATTGAATTGATGACTACGTGCTAATCGAACAACGACTATTATTTAAAATGAACTTTCCTTCATACTTTTTCCAGGCTTAGGACTGGCAGGCTAACTAATAAATAATAATAACTATATGATTACATGAATTTAGAAACTTTTTTCTTTTTGAGATAATTTTAATGCATTTAGTATGCTAAACTAAACAAATTATTTTAAATTGGAAAAAGCGAAATCAATACTCGGGCAGGAGACTCGAACCCGCGATCTTTCCCTTTTTTCTTTTTGTTTCTTTTTTTTTTGTTGATTTGAAATAATTGTCATGTATTACTTATGCATTATACTTTTTTTTTTGTTATTATTATATTAATAATGTAATGTAAACAAATGAAATGCTAAACATTTTTGTATACGAATAATACAGATGCATATTCTATTACTATGGCAATAGAGTTTAAAACTATACGTCCAGACCGCAAATGAAGATTGTCCTTTTCCTTAGCACGTGCCGATCGGAAGAGAAAGATAGGTAGTCATAAAATCTATCAAGTGTGACAAGAACGAAGTATTACGAAGTAGGTACGCCTCGAACTATGCATTCACAGATTGTCTGTGTCCTCGGTACTACGTACTTCGTAATCCTTCGGGTTAGTTCGTGTTAACTCGGAAGGCGCGCTTATCGTCGCTTTGCGCTTCGCGTCAACCGGTCTCGTTCGCACTCACAGTGCACAAAATGAATGTCGTTCATGAGTAAACCAGTTTATCTGTATACTATAAACTAGTTTACCGTTTATGAGAAATAAACAGTCTAAATAAACTGTTCGTTCATTCAACGCCTATCCCTAACCTACATGAAATACAGGTACATGTTAAATTCTTGTAAAAGTAACTGATTTTTGTTTGCTACCAGTTAATGATAACAAAATATATGTACATACAGGTTCTAAAGACTCATTCCTGTAAGCAATTATGATTGCAACGAGTATTCATCATTATTGTCATTTTAACATTGTTACCGGTTGCATGAATATATGAGATTTTCCGCCGTCTATGACCCGCTTCCTCTTTCTCTGCCATTCAAATTCGGCTTATCTCGACTTTTGTGAGAGTGACTGTAGTCTAATCTCACAAACGCAAGAGGGAAGTATTACGTGGGACTGAAAATCGTTGTTGGCTAAATGTCGGTGTTACCTACCCCTTCAGGGATTTACAAGCGTGAATGTATATATGTATTACTAGCTGTTGCCCGCGGCTCCGCCCGCGTGGAATTCGGATTCCGTACAAACTTTTCTTTCGTGCTAAAATTGCCTCGGATACCATCCCCGTCAGCCATCAGGAGTGCCATGTGGAATTCGGACCCACTAAACAGCATGCCGTCGCGGGTCTTCAGTTGCTGGAGTGTAAAATTGCCTAGGGCATTTTCCGCACCCCCGGGCTGACCCTGGGCCATCTACAATTTTAAGATGGCCCTCTCAGAAGTGGGAAGCACGATGTCCCATCGAATTCCGGAAAGGGAGGAGACGGGCGTGAAGGGATGACAGGAGGCCGGCCCTATAATCCTCACGTCCGCGCTCGGTGACCAGCCCTTCCCTTTCCTGCTCTCTACTGGGCCTCCTCGTAGTCAGAGGGACATGTGGGAAGCCTTTGAGCAGCCCTCTATAGAGCTGCTCCCGTTGCTGTATGTATTTGCCGTAGGCGGTAGCGCCTCCCCTGGGTGAGGGGCGTTAATGCCTCCGTTACCCAGAATGCATCACATGGAGGTTCCAATCCCGCATTCGGATCCCGTTACCGTTGCATCTTGTGTTCAGCTGACCTTCCCTGTCTTCGCTCGTGAAATACTTCGAACACCCGTGGTTGCACCCTTTTAGCCCATGCCCGTAATAATAATTAGTTTTCAAATAATGTATGATAATTTACCGGATTTATTGACATTATAATTTCGTAATATCTTTTGAATAGAACGTCCGATTTCAATAATTCAAAAAGTAATCAACAGGTATTGAAACAATCTTAAATACCAAACGATTTATTTAGATAAGAATTAATATAAAGGTATAGATTCCGTGGTCTGACTTTGATCGGCATTTCGGCTTGAATTTATATCGTTGCGCGTTACTTTCATACTGCAATAGATTCTAAAATATTCATTATAATTATACAGTGTAAAGGGCAATTTTGATCTACATTAAATGTACAATGTATCCCTACTAATATTATAAATGTGAAAGTAACTCTGTCTGTCTGTCTATCTGTCTGTCTGTCTGTCTGTCTCGCTTTCACGCCCAAACCACTGAACCGATTTTGATGAAATTTGGTATAGGGGTAGATTAGACCTCGAGAAAGGACATAGGCTATGTTTGGTCGCGATAACCGACATCCACGCGGGCGGAGCCGCGGGCAAAAGCTAGTGTATCTAACATATTTAGTCAGATAAGGCTTAACACTATATTGTTAAAAATAGCTTCGAAAATGACACATATTTTTTTTATAATTTGTAAAAGATAAAAATGGTTATTGTGAGCTACCCTTATTAGATAGACATATTATGCTGTCGCGGACTTTTATGTAGACTTTTTTAAGTTATACATTTCTACAGTACCTACATTATTTTGTTCTATCTTCAATAGTTTTCGCAGCGTACGCGATGTAAGGAATTTTTAGGTCATTTTTTTTTACACCTTGGGTTACATTATTGAAGTTTTATCCAGGATCCCTATTTTTTTGAAAATTAATTATAGCCTATGTTAGTCAGTGATAGTGCAGCTTTCTAATGGTAAAAGAATTTTTGAAATCGGTTCAGTAGTTCTTGAGTTTACTCGAATACAAAAATACAAATCTAATATTAGTAAAGAATGTATGGAAATCTGCCCGATTTATTGACATTTATGCTCACTGCTCCGCTCCCTTTAGTAGTAGCGTGATGTTATATAGCCTATGTTACTGCCAGATAGTGTAGCTTTCTATAGGTGAAAGAATTATTGAAATCGGTCCAGTAGTTTCGGAGCCTATTCGTTACAAACAAAAAAACAAAAAAACAAACAAACAAAAAAACAAATCTTTCCTCTTTATAATATTAGTTTAGATGTGTGTACTGGATAGCAGGTGAGGTAGTCTTGTGCATTCCATACCCATACGAGTTAGAGATAATGCCGACAGGTATCTATATGTTATCTGTGAATTTTCACTAAATGTTATCTTTTATTCAAATAATACTAAGTTTCTATTGTCACGTTTTGTTTATTGACTATTTTAGTTTTGTTTATTTATTTCTTATCGATTAAGATTGGAAAAAGTGATTGGAATATTCAGCACACTAATTTAAATTTTCATCAAAAATATATTTTCTTATTCTAGCCGTAAGCTTTACGCGGGGCTTTCCCTACTTCTTCAATCTTCTAATGATTACTGGATTTCTAGCCTTCTTTATTAATGGAGACATTATAAATAACCTAAATTCCGTATCGTCATCCTAACTGTATTTTACTGGGTTAAAACAGATCTCCTAGCTCTGCATTCTTGCATTTGTTACAGATGGGCTTCCTAGACGTGGTTATACCGCCAGATTTCATTCCTGAGGAGACCTCGGGAGACACGATGGTCCCTGAGGGTGGTACGGCCAGGGTATCGTGTAAAGCCCGCGGAGTACCACCTCCAAGAGTCATGTGGAAAAGAGAAGACGGGCAAGACATTGTCGTACGAGACCAAAATGGAGTAAAGAGTAGAGGTAATTTATTTTCAGAAACTTATTATGTAAGGTACTTAGGACAATTAATTTGTAACTTGGTTTCCTGTTTTACCCGGCACAACAAGTATATTTTTGTTACAACCTCTGTATTGCGGTGAACAAATACGTTCTAACACACCACTATACATCGTTAGTAGGTACTTACCTGCCCAATATGAACATAGGATACTAAATGATAGAAGTACACGTTTAATAGGTAAGTATAAGCGAAACAATCTCATTCGCCGTATCATATTACAATTGTTGCCACTATAATATAATCTTAGAGATCACTATCTCATGATCTTAGAGAACCTAAGGCTAAAGGTATGATTTCGTAGCCGACCGCATACGACAATACTGCCGACGCACGCAGCAAATGCACGTAATTCATTGCGGCTTCTCAATGGTCCCCTTTTTCTGTATCGGAGTTTGACAAGTAATGGGTACACTGTATCTGCTGTATGCGTCGGCGGTTTTCGTATGCGGTCGACTACGGAATCATACCTATAACAGTATATATTGAAGTAGATATTTTTATATGAAAGTGGTGAACGATAAAAACCTGTTAGAAAATACGAGTACCGACGAAATTCAAAAGATAAGACTTCACCATCTAATATTAAACAAAATTTTATACTAGCGTCACCGCATTGGTCGTAAACTCGAAAAGGAAAAGCTTTACATCGTCTGATTTGAATGTTGTATTGCTTTAAAACCGTCATAAATCTCATTTTGATCACAGTGTACATAACATGTAGGTAATAAAATTGGCCCTGTGCGTGTTCACGGGACATTAACACATGACGCGTAGTTACTTCGGTCAAAAGATTTTCTTTACAATGAAGCCAAAATATGGTAAAGTGATACCGTGCTAATTCTTCGTGTGATCTAAGGTTAATCGGTCGATAAAATTACTAATCAACGAACTTTTAAATTAATTTATACTGTTAACTTTATTTATTTTTTAGTAAAGATGAAAGTACCAATTTTCTAGTATACTTTCTATGCAATGGTTTTTCTGTCAGCCAGTGTATACCTACTTGAAAATACAGTCATTATCACCACAGTCATTATCGCCACGTGCGGGGTGGCGGGGTTCGGGTTTGGAAGGAGCATATCGAAATCTATGGAATTGCCAGTTTTCGGAGCTCCCGGAAAACTTTCCAGGTAAAAATACCAAATGACTGGACTATTAGCGCAAGCATAATTTTTAATATGTTAAATTCCTGCCACTAGACCAGCGAGGTGATGAGTTGCGCAAGAATATAACCATAAAAACCTTATTATTGTTTTAATATCGTATTTACGTATTTATTACTTTATATAATTTTTATTTTTTATTTTTTGTATCAAATGCAAGATATCAATGATTCGGATAGCAGTTTCTACTCCTGCTCATCTGAGTCAGCCAGTTTCATTAGTATGGATAGTATCAGTATGGATGGCACCACAGCTCCAATCTCGCTGAATGACGAAATTTCATCTATTTTCTCTGACTATCCTAAAAATCTCAGTCTAGTCCATATTAATGCCCAGAGTGTTCCTGGTCATTACTCTGACCTTCTAGCCTCATTTAATAGTGCACACCTCGACGCCATTCTCATTTCCGAGTCTTTTCTGAAGCCTAGTCTCCCTTCCGCGCACTACTCGCTTCCTGGTTTTGTTCTGATCCGAAACGATAGGACTGGAAAGGGGTGTGGTGGTGTTGCAATTTACCTTCGTGCTAATATCCCATTCAGGATTATCAGTGCATCACCATCTCCTTATTCCGGCTCGGCTGAACATCTCTTCCTGGAAATTTCAGTACAGCACACTAAAATATTACTCGGAGTTTTTTACTGCCCCAATGAGAATATCAATTACTTTAACTCTTTTGAAACTCTTTTACACAACACTTCCTCAAACTATGATCATGTAATCATAATGGGCGACTTCAATACGTGCCTACTAAGAGATAACTGCCGGTCCCGCGAACTTTTATCACTCCTTTCTTCTTTCAACCTACATTCCCTACCTCTATCCAGTACTCATCATCTCCCCAACCGTATTCCCACGCTGCTGGATCTTATTATCGTTTCTTCTACTGATTTTGTCAGTACTCACGGCCAACGTAACGCTCCTTTTTCCCATCACGATCTACTTTATCTCTCCTATCGTATCCGCCCACCTAAGCGTAAGATACAATTTCGCCTACTGCGGAATTACAAGACCATTGACTTGGAGTCTCTGCGGTATGATGCAGCGTGCTTAGACTGGTCTCCGATTTATGAATCCACGGACGTGAACGCTATGACAAATGCTTTTAGCAGCATGCTGACTGATCTGTACGACCGGCATGCCCCCATCCATAAGGTCAAAATAAAACATGACCCTGCACCATGGCTCTCACCCGCCATTAAAATCTTAATGGCTTGCAGGAATAAGGCCAAGGCCAGATGTAAACGCAATCCTTCCGACCACAACCTGAACCGATACAAGGCACTGCGGAACCGCTGTAGAAGGATGTGTAGAGATGCCAAAAGACGCCATTTCCACACGCATCTAGACAATCGCATCTCTGCCAATATCTGGAGATTTTTGAAATCTGTAGGAATTGGTAAGGGCCCTGACCCGGCAGTGCCTAAAATTGATCTCGATGAATTAAATAACCATTTCTCGCATCCACCTATCTCTCTAAATCCCAATACTAAAAATGCCACACTGCGTTCTCTTTTGACCTTGCCAATTCCACAGATACCTGCTTTCGACTTGGACCCTGTCACAGAAGCTGATGTGCAAAAGTCCCTTCTCTCTATTTCCTCTTCTGCTGTTGGCAACGACAATATCTGCTCAAGGATGATTACGCTTATTCTTCCCGCTGTCCTTCCTGTACTCACACACATTTTTAACTACTCGCTGTATTCTTGTGTATTTCCTAATACCTGGAAGCTGGCCCATATAATTCCTCTGCCTAAAACGTCGAATCCTACAATTGCATCGCATTTCCGCCCTATATCCATCTTACCCTTTCTCTCAAAGGTTCTTGAGCATATTGTTCACCGACAGCTATCCTATTTCTTACTCACTAACAATCTCCTAAGTTCCTACCAATCAGGTTTTCGCCCTGGCCACAGTACAACAACCGCACTCCTCAAAGTTACTGATGACATCCGCTCGGCCATGGAAAATAGGGAACTTACTCTCTTGGTCTTACTGGACTTTAGTAGTGCCTTCAACTCAGTTGATTTTGACGTACTCCTCGGCATACTAAGGTCTATAAATGTCTCAGACACTGCGATTGCTTGGTTTGACTCCTATCTCCGGGGACGCTCGCAATGTTGACACGAATCTACGTCAGAGTGGTGTGACCTCACAATGGGCGTACCCCAGGGTGGCGTCCTCTCTCCTCTTCTTTTCTCTATCTTTATTAACTCTGTCACGCAACTTATCTCTTCCCGCTTCCATCTCTATGCAGACGACCTGCAAATGTATCGTCATTTTGTGGCGGCCGACATCGGGTCAGCTGTTGCTGATATGAATAGCGACTTGTGTCGCCTTAGCCAATGGGCTAAATCTTTCGGTATCCTTATCAACCCAGCCAAATCACAAGCTGTGATTATTGGCAGCAGGTTTAAGCGTAACGAGATCGCTGATTCATCAGTTGACCCAATTCTATTAGACGGTATACAAATACCTTTGTCTGACTCAGTAAAGAACTTAGGAGTTCATATCGACTCCTATCTCTCGTGGCATACTCATTTTGCTGAAGTCAGTAAAAAGGTACGGTACGCTTTTCACTCACTGAGATGTCTCCAAGGCTTCTTACCATTTAAAACAAAAAATTATTTAGCTCAAACCCTTATACAGCCCATTATCGATTATGCTGATGCCTGCTATTTGGATGCGAATGAAGAACTCCTGGATAAGCTTGAGCGACTGCAAAATCTGTGCATCCGTTTCATCTTTAACCTGAAGAAATACGATCATGTCTCCTCCTATCGCAGAGAACTCAAGTGGCTCCCTATCCGTCTCCGCAGGAACACTCGGGTACTGTGCCTACTCTACAACATTCTCCATAATCCTTCAGCTCCCTCCTACTTGCAGGAACGTTTTTCCTATGCTCGTTCACACGAAGCACCCTGCAGATCCCATCTACGATCTACACTCAAATTTCCTTCTCATAAAACCAGCTACTACTCTTTTTCCTTTTCCGTTCATGCTGTAAGGCTGTGGAACTCGCTACCTGCTGATATCAGAGACTGCAATACAATTAATAGTTTTAAGTATAAACTCCGTCAGCACTATCTATCCTCTATTTATGACTGACTCATTCCTCTAACCCTTATGATACTCTTGCATATATTATGTAACTGTGTATTCTTATATTTTATATTGCTTTCATGTACCTATACATTTTTTTTTATATTTATTATATTATATATTATATATTATATATCTTTATATATTTATATATCTGTCTTTCGTCTTCCCTACACACATTTCACTAAGTTCTCTACTTCTCACTCTCTCCTCTCGCGGGTCTGCTGGAGGAAATTTCTTATAGAAATAAGCAGAGCCTCTGTACTACTATTTCCACCTATGTATCTGTCTATATTTGTTTGTGTGTATATAAATAAATAAATAAATAAATAAATAAATAAATAAATAAATACCCCGCAAGATAATCTAAAAAAGACAGAAGACAAGAATTAATTATTAAAGGAGATGAATTTAAAAATATAATATAACAGGCTGGTTTTACAGTCTCTACCTCTTTTAACTTGTAGGTACACGTTTCTTATACCTGGCTTTCATTTTCTAGGTTGGCCATAAACACTCCATTATTTGATTCAGTCCTTAGATCCAGTTGTTCAGTTCTTGTATTCAGTCCGCGCGTTTATTTATGAAAAAATATGTTTATACAGGATTGCTTTTTTCATCGTGAAGGAACCCTAACGAGTAACTAATACCTCTACAATACTCACAATCGTACAGTCAGCATCAGATTGATCATGACTAAAAAAGTACTCAAAATTATTTTAATAGCTGCTAATAATGTTAATACCAAACTGTTTTATTGAATTAAAGTGTATTATTGTCCGAACTTTTATTTTTTTTTATATAGGACACGTCAATTTGACTTCGCCTCGCCTGATGGTAAGCTGAAGGCAAAGTCTCTGAGAAGAGGGTCACCATTACAGACACGTATCATGTTACAATGGTGGCACTCAGCTTGACGGCCTCATCAGATGCTTTTTCACGACCGGCTTAAAGGACCCGGGACTGTAGGAGGAGGGAAGCACGTGAACTGGTAAGGAATTCCAAGACTAAAGGTGTGATCAAATATCAGAACAATCAGTCAACAGGAAAGGTGGAATATCAAGGTATTAAGATCATTTTGAGAACTTTGTTCGTCAATATCGATCTGATTCTGACTTTACAACCATATGAAAATCACACGGTGTTCAGTCACGGACGGCATCGCATCTCACTAAAGCAGAAGTAATCCCTTTCACTATGAACTCGGTCACAAAGCCCAGCAAACCGGTACCTTTAAAGGCAGCCAATTTCTGAATGGTTTGTACGTTCCGCTTTTCTTTGGTTACCATGAGGTTTCGGTTGGTTAAACTCCGATTTCCAAGCAGTTTTCTCAGTATTTATAATTTGATGCTAATATTCCTTAAAAATTTAATGAAATTTTGAAGCATTTATTATGCTAACTATTCAAACCTTTTCAAACCGATTAAGAAAGAGAAAAGATTCTTAATCTATTTGTATAGTTAGCATAATAAATGCTTCAAAATTTCATTCAATTGTTTGGCGGAGTCATCAAAAATCAATGTTTAAAAATGATTGTAACATCATTCATCGGTGCCGGTAGCTCGAACGAGTATCGATAGATGGCTCCCAGTATCGCCCTAAGACGGATATTTAGAGGAATTTGAATCGGCTTCGTGTGGGTCTCGGTGGCTTAGTGGTCAGAGCATTCCCCCTGGGGAAAGATCGCGGGTTTGAGTCCCGCCCGAGGTCGATTCTTTTTTCTCTTTCTTAATCGATTCCTTAAAAAATTAACATAGATGTTCTTTCCTTTCCTTTTTCCATTTCCTTTTTAAAAAAGTAACATCAATTTTTTTAAAGAATTCTATCATAATTTTCCGTTTGAAAATTTTTTTTTGGAAATGAATATTTACCAGTTCTGTCATGAATATGGTATTTCAATTAGGTATATACGAAAAATCACCACTTACAGAAACTCATTCGAATGACATTGAGTATATTCTGTAATAACCTGCAAATTGCAATAAGTATGGGTTATATTTCATTCATCAGTCACGCAAGGTTGTGCTTGGAATGTAATTGCAAAGCTGACATTAGCACTAATAACATCTTGGTACTCTTAAGGTGATTTAAGCCATGTAGGGGTGTTAATTCTTCAGAGAAAATGTTATAAGTATGATAAAAGTATCTAATAAATGAACAACTTAATATATGAGGTGAAACAAAAAATGTAAAGCGTGACACTGAAAGGTAGGTTAGTTTTATATGACGTCTTCACCATTATACGAATGCGTAGTTAATTTTAAGCATAAATTCAATTGTTTTCAGTAGTAAAATAATAAGCATTTTTCTATACCTAACCCAAAAATTAATACAAGTGATGATCTAGTCTTCTTAAATAAAAAAAAGCATAAAACTCTAATAAAGAAGATAGTGCTCTAATTAAGTTAAAATTTATGGTATGTTGGTGCGTTTTTATGTTTTACTAGCTTTTGCCCGCGGCTCCGCCCGCGTGGATGTCGGTTATCGCGGCCAAACAAAGCCTATGTCCTTTCTCAAGGTCTAATCTACCCCTGTAACAAATTTCATCAAAATCGGTTCAGTGGTTCAGGCGTGAAAGCGTAACAGACAGACAGACAGAGTTACTTTCGCATTTATAATATTAGTATGGATATGGATAAATAACTGAACAAAATCAGCTACCAAGTATTTTCTAATTATACCTACTAAGTAGTTAATAAATACATATAGCTTAAGTTACGGTTGGTAATTTTAGCACGAAGCTACGCGACTATAAACTCCTGAAAACACATTTTAAAAATACGATAAAAAATGCACACATCACCGGAGAAAGATGAATGAAAATCTTATAGACACCTATTCCTACCTTACTTTAGTTACTTAACAAAAATAAAATAATAACAGCTATTTGGTCATCGTTAATAATTAAGTATTAACAAACACATCAATAAGAAGATAAATTCTTCGCACGAATAGGCATATTAGATTAACTTAAATTGCAGAACCAAACTTTAATTTAAATCTCTGGAGCCGTTTCCTTGTTTCACATAATATATTTTTTATTAACGGCATCTGTGATACAGCGGTAAAACGTTCGACAGTTCGACTGCTACGCAGGGGGCACTGATTCGATTCCCGCTCAGTGCAAATATTTGTATGCATGAGTAGGTATGTATATTTGCATTTGTCTGGGTGTTTCTATGTACGAGTATGTATATACGAGTATGTATATATTTACAAAAAAAAACAATATTATGTATGTTTTGATTCTAGATTCCATACCACAAGCTAGTTAGCTATGCCTGGAAGAAATCGCTTCCAGCGATAAGGCCGCCCATTGTACATTAAACTGTTATAGTAGAGACAACTACAGTAAATCTATAATATTATCTATCTATCTACTAGGCTTACCATGGGTAGAGAGCATTGTGTAGAATGTCGTAAAATATTCATTTATTTATTATTATGCCCACAAGAATTGCTCATTGAAGGAAATCATAATACTAAAAATATTTATTATCATTATACCTATACAGGGTGGAAGATTTTAACCTTACCTGGAGGGCAAGTACTTTAAATACTGGAGATAGCTAATTTCACTCAAAGGAAACATTCCTTTATTTTTAAAAAGAAACAAAACTGCATTCATAGTTTTTTGAAAATTCCCTTGCCATGCCCGGTAATAGAACCGACTAAAATCCAAAAAAATAACATCCTGTATTTTTATAGCATCAATCGATAGTGTCAATCATGAGGATCGAAACTCTCTAATAAACATGGTAAATTAAATGAAAGGAAGTCAATAAAATCTTAACTTATAAATTCCATTCCAACAGATACAGTACTTTTGTTCAACGTGCCATCACATACCTAATCAACACTAACGCCATTTATTTAGTAAAATGAGTACTAAATGACTAAACTTTGATTCCGATTTAGAATGTAACGTTATTGTGTGACTGCATGAGGTAGTCAAGACTCCCGATTTTTTTTTAAAGAATATTAGTAACCGAAATTACTAATAATCCTGTAAACCCCCCCAAGTAAGCTAAATTACTTGTACTAGGAGTGGGTTCACGTCTGTAGTGTAATGGTCAGGATTCGAACCCGGGACCTCTCGATCGTAAGGCTGACTCCTTAACCACTAAGCTACCGACGGCGACGCTACTATTATGTCGATTTAGGTCCAAGATACGTGTCTCGAGGTATACTTGGTTGGGCTTGGAAAGCACTTCGTGGTACACCGCATCGCACCCTGGGCAACGGAGATGGCGAGAGAATTGCCTTATTGGTTCGTCTTATAATACGTTAATTGAGACTTTTGAATTAACCTGAGACGGCATGCGGTTTTAGTCGGTTTGAGTCGAGAGAGTAAATACCCCTGCTGGCCAATGAGGGCCAGCCATGAAAAACAAGGACAAGTAATTTAAATATGGAATTTTGTTCTTAATATGATAGGTGATGGATCCTTGAGTTAAGTTCTCTATTTTGTCAAATCGAATTTGAAAATTGAATTTTCAGGGATTTCCTTTCATTTAATTAACCATGTTTGTTAGACAGATTTGATCCTTATGATTTATACCATTGATTGATGTCATAAAATACAGGATGTTATTTTTTCGGATTTTAGTTGGTTCGATTACCGGGTGTGGCAAGCTAATTTTCAAAAATCTATGAATGCAGTTTTATTTCTTTTTAAAAATAAAGGAATGTTTTCTTTGAGTGAAATTCGGTATCTACAGTATTTAGAGAACTTTCCCTCCAGGTAAGGTTAAAATCTTCCACCCTGTATAGGTATTAATACTAGTATATCGCCGGAGGTGTAGGCTACGATTTATTAACACCCACATTTTGCCATCTGTTTTCGATCCCACAGCTTAAGGAGCGATCTATTATCTTCAAACACTTTCCAGGTTAACAGAATAACTCATGATAATCATGTTCCAGAGGTCCCAGTTTAGTAAAGACCCAGTCTAGGAATCATCCTAGACCAGGTCTTGGACTGATAATTATTATTGTATAGTACGGTTTATGATTTCATGTCTCGATTTAGGCTATTTTTACTTTTTTCTCAGTCATTTCACAGAGGCTTACTTGTGCTAATAACGTTTCCAAATATCTGCAAACTAATTAGTAGAAATGTTGACTTAATTGAACTAATTAACTTGCGTAAATATGGATAGCTGTTAAACTATTCAATTAAGAAACGTTCAAACTCAAAGGCAGGAATTTAATATAATTAAAACCATGGCTTTTATTTTTGTCGGAATACCGGTACTGTAACAATATAAGACTTTAGCGAATAATTAAAGTAAATTATTAACTAAAGATCAAATTTAGGACTTGATTAAATCTAAAGCGAATAACGAAATCTCTTCGACTGTAGGTGTTATTATTCCGTTTATTATTACGATGCTTAGGTTGAATTCTGAGCCAGAGGGTATTGTTTCACAAATTACCGGTGTAGAAAGGCAATAGGACTCCCCTTAAACAACGAAATAACCAGCGATAAAATCAACAGTCGGGCACGCTACCTGCAAATAGTGATTGAATGCCCTTCCTTGTGTTCTCACTATGTGGTTTACCTGGTATACGGTATTTGAATGGAAAATATAAGCACTACTGATATCTAATTGAATCGGATGAGTATCTTAAGGTTGAACTAGTTTGTGTTTTATTTACATAATATTGTAAAAGAATACCGTCTGATGTAGATGCCAATGTACCAATGCACAGATATTCATTTTTAAGCAATGTTTTAGTAATTTATATTGTGTTATTTTCTTATTACACTTTTCCGGCCGTTAAAGACTTGAGTAGAATTCGATCACTTTTATTGGCTTTGTAATATAGTTTTAGTAAGGTTAAATCGGTTTGCGAGATCCTCTTACCGGCACCGCAGTAAAGTTCAATAAAAGCTGGCAAACATTACGTAATCTTTGGAAAATTAGGTGAAGTGAAAGTTAGATTTTGGTGTGATTGTTAAAAGCGCGTTTATTGTCCATGTTACTGATGAAACCATTCTGGAAGTACATAATAAACATGATGGGTAGCAAGCACATTGCGCCACAATGAAATAACGAAAAAGGTAGAAATGACGCCATAATTATACCTATATCATTGGGTCTCTCGAGAGAATCCAGATGTCAATTCTTGTAATAAAAATCTGATCAAAATCAGTCTCGATGTACTATTGCATTCAAAAGTGCATTAGCACCGTAATGTTTATAATGGCTTGTCCGGTTAAACGCGTATCTATGTGTATGTAATGTTTAACGCATACATTTATACGTCACACAGTATCGATATGAGAAAATATAAATGTGTGTGATGCGAAACAAAGAAAACGTTATGCTCGCCTTTTCATACTATTATGTTCGAAGCATGCATCTATATAAAGTAATGCAAAAAATCGTGATTCTACGTAAGGCAGTGCGTAGCATGGTCGGTAACAAGGCTGCTACGGATAGTGTTGAAATCGGATGTTGTGGGTTCGGATCTTGGTTTTTCCACTTTTTGTTGTTTTGTTTTCATGAAATTTTAGGAACAAGTTAACAGAATTAGAAATAATTATTTACAAATAGAAAAATATTATACTTAATTTACAATAGATTATAAATAAAACAATAGTTTAAAAAAAAAAACTTTATTAAAAGAATTATCCAATGTTAATTTGTGGTTATAATAATTTCATCCAAAAAATATACTTTTATAATAAAATTAATATTGCATATTGAGGTTATAGCTTAATTATTCATTTTCTCGAAAGTTTTTTTTCGGAAAAGAGGATTGAAACTTAACCTCAACCATACAGTCTTACACTAATTACAGGCCAGCACGTCCCTTGATAGGCTCAGTAGTCTCAATAGGCTCAACTGAAATTAAATAACAAAAATATTTAAACAGAATAGCTTAGCACGGAGTACGGAGATAACAATATTACGAGAGCTTTCACTTTAAATTGAGCCTAACTTTTATATTTTATATAAAATATAATATATAATAACAATAACTTTTATCTCTCTTTGCACCATTAAACCCCATATATTCTCAATCGGGTTCAAATCAGGGGATCGTGCTGGCCAAGGAAATTCAGTGGCGAGGAGTACTCATAACACGATTCCTGCCGGCTTGCTCTGCAAAGGGAAGTCATGGTAGAGATGCTTAAGTTTAATGCATAATTACATGTATTCAGTACCTATCTAAAATTTGAGAGAATTTCATACAAAATTGCCATGGTTGTTCTTTGGGATTTGCCACTGGCTTCCTTTTTGAACATTTTCACCCTTCGCTAGAGCAAGGAATAACTTTACGTTCACTAAACCATTCGCGAAGTATGGTGGCTCGATGGATGGGACAATTATCGTGCACAAAACTTATATCATTTTTTTTATACCACTTAGGTGGGAGACAAGCACACAGCCCACCTGATAGAAAGTGATTACCGTGGCCTTTGGACGTATGCAACACCAGGGGCGTCACACTCATGCTGCCGACCCTGAAGAAACCTTCTAATGCCCTTAAACCTTCATTTATATCTGGATAGACATTTCGCACTGTGGGCAACATTATATCTTCTAACACTTCCACATAATTTGCACTATTTGCACGCGTAGATATTGGTTCTAATTCACCCGGCCCTTGCGCACTAATCCACCCCCACATAATTTACACTTAGATTCAGTGTTCGGTACTATGTTGTTTTCACACCACCGTGTGTTATCCTTATGCCATAAAAATATAATCTTCCTTTTTGAGATGATTTAAACGTTTTTTCATCAGAAAATATTGTTGATTCCCAGTTAAAGTAAATACTCTTCGTTATTCGTTTCATATTCTACTACCATATAACGCCGCTTCAGCAGGTCTTCCACTTCTCCTCCAACTCTGCAACTCTTCTTCCTCAAATTGTTTCACGCAACGACTCACAGTATTTCTCTAAAAAACAACAACCATATTACACAATTGCAACCAATGAACAAAATTGCACTACAACAATATTAATTAATTAATTAACTTACAGATAGGTAAGCCCGTCTCATTAGAAATTTGAGATATATTCAGACCATTCGAATATGGCCACAATATTAGCTTTTGCTTCAATATTATATTTGACATATTGATTTATTAAAGAAGAAATGTAATCGCTCGAACAGTAATTAACACAAACAGTCGTAACCATAGATGATATAAATATAAATAGGGTAGTCGTTACTGACTTCACCAACCAACAACTTCACTCATAGCCAATGAATTCATTTTATTTCAAATGCACCCTCAAATAATTATTTTTTCGCTAAGTTTAAAATTCTACCTAAATAACATTTTTATATTCGTATCAACATTTATATATCATAACTTTTAAATATAAAACACAAAAAGTTATATTAGTTCCGGTAGGTTCGAACCATCACCGACAGGTTTCATACTATTCGTCAAGCCGCACGTTAAACAACTCAGCCACGGGGCGGCTTACGTAAGATATTGAAATTAACAATATCAATCAACGAGTGAACAATATTAATGTGTGTGTGTGAATTATCTTCAAAGATTAAGGTCATAACTTCATAAGTTTAGTAAGAGTACTGTACGACTAGTGTTGTGTATGTGTGTGTGAATTGTCTTCAAAGAATAAGGTCATAAGTACGACTAGTGTTGACGCGCTATAGTTGCGTCAGATTGTTACTGCACTTATAACCGCGATGGTACCTAATCTCAATGTCCCAAATGTCAAGTATTCCTCGTAACTTAATCGATTAGGAAAGAGAAAAGAGAATCGACCTCGGGCGAGACTCGAACCTGTGATCTTTCCCTTACAGGAGGAATGCTCTGACCACTAAGCCACCGAGGCCCGCATGAAGCTGATCCAAATTCCTCTATACATACAACTTAGGGCGACGGTGGGAGCTCCCACCCGAGGTCGATTCTCTTTTCTCTTTCTTAATCTATTTGAATAGAGTTAGCATAATAAATGCTTCAAAATTTCATTAAATCTCGTAAATCAATTTTTAAGATTGAACATTAACTGAACATTGTAATCGTTTTTTATATTCAGGGCATTGAGTTAACATCGAGACTGAATAGTAAATATCATCATCATCATCATTTCAGCCATAGGAAGTCCACTGCTGACATAGGCCTCCCAAATAGATCTCCAATAAGACCGGTTGGAAGCGGCATAGTAAATATAGGTATATACAGGGTGGAAGATTTTAACCTTACCTGGAGGGAAAGTACTTTAAATACTGGAGATAGCGAATTTCACCCAAGGGAAACATTCCTTTATTTTTAAAAAGAAATGGAACTGCATTCATAGATTTTTGAAAATTTGCTTGCCTCGCCCGGTAATCGAACCGACTAAAATCCGAAAAAATAACATCCTGTATTTTTATAGCACCAATCGATAGTGTCAA
Organism: Eilema depressum; assembly: GCA_914767945.1. Lineage (NCBI taxonomy): Eukaryota > Metazoa > Arthropoda > Insecta > Lepidoptera > Erebidae > Eilema > Eilema depressum. The sequence continues at coordinate 15,958,458 of OU612013.1, forward strand.
TCATAAGGATCAAATCTCTCTAACAAACATGGTTAATTAAATAAGAGGAAGTCCATTAAATTTTAACTTATAAATTTAATTTCAACAGACTTCTACATCTACTCCACGCCATCAGACACCATAATCAACAATAAAGTAGTTACATATATCTTTGACGCCATTTATTTATTAAAATCAGTACTAAATGACTGAACTTTAATTCCGGTTTAGAATGTAATGTTATTGGGTAACTTCGTCTGGGTAATTGGCGTCGGTAGCTTAGTGGTTAAGGAATCGGTCTTGCGATTAGAGGTCTCAGGTTCGAATCCTGGCCATTACACTACCGACGGGAACCCACTCCTAACACAAGCAATTTAGCTTAGCTGGAGGAGTTAAAGGTAATTTTAATAATTTCGGTCTTCGGTAAATCTACATGAGGTACAAGTAATTTGGGGTAATTGTCGGGAACCTCCGCATGGTACACCCCACAACATCCTGGGCAACGGAGATGGCGAGAGAATTGTCTTATTGGCTTGCCTTATTTTGAATTAACCTGAGATGGCGTGCGGTTTTAGTCGGTTCGAGTCCGACATAAATACCATTGCTGGTCTGCTGGAGTATCTGCATGAAAAACAAGGGACAAGTAGTTTGAATATGGAATTTTATTATTAATATGATATCTGATGGACCCTTGCCTTAAAGTTCTTTATTGTGTTAAATTTTATTTAAAAATTAAGTTTTCAGGAATTTCCTTTCATTTAAATAACCATGTTATTTGGACAGATTTGATCCTTATGATTTACATTATTGATTGATGTCATAAAAATACAGGATGTAATTTTTTCAGATTTTAGTCAGTTCGATTACCGGGTGTGGCAAGCGAATTTTCGAAAATCTATGAATGCAGTTAGGTTTCTTTTTAAAAATAAAGGAATGTTTCCTTTGAGCGAAATTTGCTATCTCCAGTATTTAAAGTACTTTCCCTCCAGGTAAGGTTAAAATCTTCCACCCTGTATTATTACGAGAAAAGTCCCTCGGGACATATTTGCTGGTCTTTAAAATCCGTCTCTTAGCTACAATTTATAAAGTTTTCTCTTCGTTGTCACCCGTATAGAAATGCTGTTTTTATTTTATTTCTTTCTATAGGTACCTAAGTATTTTGTTACTTACTGACGATGACCTTAATCTTTGAAAAGTTACCTCAACTTACTTAGTAGGTACGCCGAAAGTTTTAGGAAGTTTAATTATTGAGTCATATACCAGTGTTCAGTGTTCATATTACCCAACAAGGTGAACTCGTAAATACTGGATTCGTTCTAATGTAGAAGATACAGTTTGTAAGTAAAGTTCTAGATAGCAACGGATAGGTGTGAAGGTGCCACGAGGTATAAGCTCCCGTTCAAATTTTCTTTGTTTTGGTCTTTTTATCGTGCGCAAAATCTCCACTGATCTCGTCAAATGAGTAGAATACCTGCTTAATTAGTCATCGCTTTAATCGTAACTTGGAGGAGCCAATCCTTGGAGCGGAAGTCACCCTAGGCAGTATCTTGTTGTACTTGTACACTAACGGCCCCATGACATGAGTCGTCTTATCGGATTTCGCTAGTGACCTAGGCATTGTTCGCAGCTTCTCACGACTCCGTGTGCAATACGTCTGCGCATCATCTCGCTTCTTAAACTTCTCAAAGTTTTCCCTTACGTGGGTTGCGACCTGATAAATTAATATCGAAGGTAGTGTCAGGATTCCTAACTGGGGGAAGTATGGTTTTGCTGGAAAGTTCTGCTGTAGGTATTCCTACCATAGCTCGAATAGCACTCTTCTGTCGCGTGATTCTATCGCAATATTATTTTATTTGTTTTTATTTACTTCTAGTCCTACGGTTCAGCTAGGCCGCGGGCTGACCACGGCTGTTGAAAAGTAGCTGAAAAGTAGTTTCATTTCAATAAATGAGATTCTCGCAAACTCCAGACAGTATGAAATAAATATCAAACTAACCTGCTAGCCCAAAAATTATATTTGGCTGCAATTATATTTCATTTGTCTTGGTATATTTAAATGGCGCAAGGATGCCATTGTTTTTCTGAATATGTATAATACGAAAGTCTGTGTGACCGCATTTGTGGCACCACAATGAGCCGCGCGGCGACTATTCTCGGGATGAGTTTCGCGTCCAGTATTGTTTAAAGTTTGTCGTAATTAGTACAGTTCTGCTGTTGAATACACTTCTAGGTCTCATTATTACGAATGCTGAATAACGTCTGAATAATTTATTGAAACCCCTGCATCGTACTTAAATTTTGAAATGTGTTGTGTTTTCGTGTAAGTGACCTTTAGGTGGTGTTGTTTAATTAAAATGTTATATAACTACGTGTTGTGGGTAACAAGCTAGGTTCATTAAGCTAACAAAAAGTTTACAATACATAAATAACCTTATGGGAACAAATCCTGGGACCACGAGAAAACAGCCGTGATGTGTACGATGTTTTGTAATGTGGTAACATACAAAATTGCAATAAGAATGAATTCTTAAAGCAATTTGTAGCAATATGTCACGATTAATTTATACTATTGGTAGTTTATTCTAATAAACTAAGTGGTTAAGGAGGCGTCCTTACGATCGAAAGGTTTCAGGTTCAAATCATTCGGTAAACCATCATACTGCCCTGCCAACGTGAACCTACTTCCAACGCAAGCAATTTACCTAGCTTAGTAGGAAGAGGTAATAATTTTAGTTATCAATGATTAAAAAAAAAAAATTTAATACCACTTATCTAAAAATGTCTTTAAAAATATCCATGTTTTTTAAACAATAAACTGCAGTTTTAATGATGCTTGCGAATGTCATTCTGTGTTAGAATTGTAAGTAAAATTGGTACATGTTATGAATAAATAGGAGCTGAAGCCAATATTCTAAGTAATTTAAATTGACCATGATATAAACAAAATGCAAGTAGACAGGTTATATTTTTATTTCTATTATAATTACTATGCTGCATATTCCTAATTAGTTCTTATTTCAAGTAAATTAATGAAAATATTACGAAAATAAAAACACGGTGCAGTAAAAGTTCAACAATGGTATTAAACTACACAAAGCTACATTAATTAAGTTATATTTTTAATGCACATCCAAAGAGATAAAATATACTCAGCATACTACTCAGTGAACTCTGTGCATGACATAGCAGAGTCGTTACTTGGGATAAGATGCTCCTTTGAAAATATTTATAGTTCAAAGTTTGTATCGTCTTCCATGTTTATAACAAAGTAGGAGAACAACTTCAGCAGTTAGGAACTAGCTCAGCTTAATATTATATTTTCTAATCATTGCGCACAAGTTATTTTTCTTTGTAACTTTACTCAAAAGCTTTCTTTGACCCTTCTTTTTAAAACCGGGAATCTGTGGAGCTGGAGCTGAAGCCATTGGGGGTGGTTATGTTGAAATGTTAAATGTTATTATGTTATGTTGTTAGGCCTATGTCCAGCAGTGGACTGCAGTAGGCTTATCGATTGATTGATTGATGTTGAAATGAAACCGAACTTAAACCGCACGCCGTCGTAAAGTTAACATGTGCGACTTTATTATTATTCGATGTGTTGTCTATTAATTAATTGCAGACCTTCAAATGTATCTGTATATTAAGACATAATATGTACCTGAGACGAGACTGTCCAAGATAAGTCCAGGAAGCTTGATCTCCGTCCTCTCAAAAAGGCTCTCATTAACTACCGAACTGGAAGTTTTTTTATTTATGTACGATAACTATACACGTATACACGATATGGGCATTCCACTTATACGTTCTAAAAGATTTAGCGGTACATTCATCATGCATAGTAACAAGGAGTGGAACGTCTTGCCCGAATCTGTGTTTCTGGACAGCTATAACTTGGGTATCTTCTAGGCAAGCCGCGTGCGCCACCGTCGACCACATCATCACTTACAAACAGGTAAGATAGTGCTCAAACGCGAGCCTATAAATCATAAAAATAAAAATAAATGTGTTCCATTCTGTTAATTTTTACATGTAGAGCTACATAAGTTAGTATAATGGAATACTAATGACTGCTCTCCTGTGAATACGTTCACTTTGTTTCAGAATTATTACAATACTCGTATTAATGCTCTGTAACAATTGGAACAATATCATATATGTATGGTACCCACAATAAAATTAATATTCAATTATATGGCTTTTAGAACTTTCACACGAACGGTAACTGACATGCCTTCATTAATTCACCATCCTCTAGTTACTTAGGCACATAATATACTTCAATATTAGACAATACAAACCAGATCATAGACTGATGAGTTGACAACACATATACCCAGCGTTTAGAACTATGAAACTTCTCACTCTGACTATCCCCATCAGGTACAATCATCGAGCCCGTCTAAAAGAACTCCCTTTGTATCATCTTTATCCATAAAGGCATATATGTAGGCGAGAACGGATTCTCTCCTACACTCCTACATAAATTGCTTTTACAACACACCTGCTCATAAAAGTGATATTATTTCACCGCAAATAGGCACGTAATGACACCTATTATCAAACTGTGACTTTTTCATTGCTATTATTCACAAGTGAGTTATAGATTCTTTTTTAAGTTTAAGTTTCTATGTTCTTAAAAAAGTTTCATACAAAAAAGAACGTGTTTAATAGTACGAATAAATTAATATGCCTATCGTATGTTCATTTCATGCTTTTTTCGTATTTAAATAAATAATTTCAACTTGTAATACTTGTTTAATAAACAAAATTTTCACTCAAATTTAACTTTTTTTTTCTCTAAGTACAGAAAAAAAACAGTACCTAAAAAGAAGTTAAATTCAAGCCTCATTTTTTTTTAAATATGGCCGACCGCCATTGTTAGATGCGCGCACATAGGAAAACGAATTAATTTGTTTGTAGTATTGTTTATTTAGTATTTATAGTATTATTTTATTCGCAAGTGTGTTGTAAAACGTCGTATGGCACGCGTGAGTATGATGATTACCGTCCTCAGCTCTCTTAAGACCCTCGCCTAGCGGCTCGGGTCTCAATTGCGCCTCGGCGGTAATCACCAACTTTGCTCACTTGTACCATAATATACTATCCTCTCATACCACACGTTGCGTCAGTATCACCCATAGGGGTAGAATTGTGGTAGTGGATACGCACTCGAATCACACAGTGGGGTAGCCAGAGCTCACTGGAGAGATTTTGAGTGTCCATCGGTTTTCCAGAATAATCAAGAAAATCAATCAATATGTCTTTGGTACCTATTACCAATATTGAACGGAGAGGGAAAACATATCAATAACGCTGTATTAACTTTATTCACTAACAACATAACTATCTATATAAACTAGCTGTCCCGGCGAACTTCGTACCGCCATATTTTTCCCGTTCCCGCTGCACCTATTTTCTCATCCTTTAAACCCACCCTGGACACCCACGAATATTTCAAGACTAGAATTGGCCAAATCGGTTCAGCCGTTCTTGAGTTATAAAATAACAACGAAAAGTGGCATTGATTTTTAACCGACTTCAAAAAGGAGGAGGTTCTCAATCCGATGGTTTTTTTTATATATAGGTATATAGATTTAAGATTTAATAAATATGCCTCCTAAAAGTATAAAATCCTCTGTGCTTGAAACACCCAAATGAACCAACACATTACAGAAGTGTTCTTCAAATTATCATCCTTTATAAAGTACCTTAGAATAATGCAATATATTTGTTCGCAGTGCTAACATACCAGGGTGAAGTGTTGAAACTGGCGAAAATATCTCGCTCGGAGATGGGCACATACTTGTGTATCGCTGGCAACGGGGTTCCGCCCACCGTCAGTAAACGGATCCACATCAGTGTACATTGTAAGTTGATATTTGTAATGTTTCATACACATTCGCCGCCAGAGCAATTAAGTCTAATGAAACCTTAAAAATAAGAGGAGTATCTATTACGAAGGTAGAAGGGTACTCAAATTAAATTTATATTTTTGAAAGCACATATTTTATTGCTAAAAATACATTGTGTATCGAAACTTCTTGGTAATATAGGTATTTCTTTTTATATGGTTTATTAAAGCAATCACCTACGTTATATGATTTGTTTTTTAACGGTAACGTTATACAGAAATATTTTTTATATAAAATATACACCTCACAATGAGGCTAAATATAAATCCAGAAAGGTTACTAGGGTATTGAAAAAAATATACAGATTCTTATCAAGAAATCGAGATAAAATATTGTGAAATACTTTTACTTTGGTTATGAAATCGAGAACGACTTATTTATTTCTATCAGTCGAAAATGGCCGATATCTATGAACAATTCTAAAGAAATTACAGAAGAACGGAATGTTTATATCTCTAGTCATCCTTTTTATACAACCTGGAATCTGACGCAAGAGTCCTGCGATTGCGGGGTCCAATCCCAGTCCATGTCGCATTTGCTTTCTTGCTCGCTGTGCCCCGTGACTTGTACTACCGATGACCTTTATAGGGCAACTGAAGACGCTATTGCTGTGACCAAGTTTTGGGTCGACAAAATCTAAAAATCCAGATCTAGCCATTGACTCGAAGAAGAAGAAGAGGCCGGTAAAAATATAAATAGTGATGAGAATGTTCGGAAAGATAACAGTTTGCTCTAAAATACGATAGAATTACTAAATTAACTAATTATTATGTTACTAATACAATAATTTATTTCATACAGTTCACCCAGTAATCCAAGTGCCAAATCAGCTAGTCGGCGCTCCCTTGGGCACTGACGTCACTATTGAGTGTTATGTCGAGTCTTCACCTAAATCGATTAACTATTGGGTTAAAGACCCAGGTAAGTTTCAATACATTCCGTCATTATACAGGGTTATTGGTAACTCGACGTATTCCTGTCAGGGGGTGTTAGGGGACCCAAAATGAGGGCACGCCGTAGTAGCGGCGGTAAGACCCATCATGGGGGAGTGGCTAGAGAGGCCACACGGCGGCCTCTCGTTCTGGCTGACGCAGATAATCACCAATCATGGGTGTTTTGGGCGGTATCTGCATCGGATCGCGAAGAAAGAGCCAACGTCCGAGTGCCATCACTGCGACGCGAGCGAGGACTCGGCGCTGCACACGCTCACCGAGTGTCCGGCGTGGGAGACGCCGAGACGGGAGCTGGTGGCGACCCTAGGAGTGAGAGTTCTCACGCTCGCCACTTTGCTCGCAGCGATGGTTCGCTGCGCAGATTCGTGGGCCGCCGGCGACTCCTTCTGCGAGCAAGTAATGCTCGTGAAGGAGGCGGCGGAGCGGGAGCGCGAGGTGCGAAGGAGAATCGCAAACCGCGCGGCCCGCAACGAGCAGCGGCAACTCGGGCGTCGGAGGTCGCAGAATGACCTCCGTCCCCCATGAGCGCGGGCCTGGGGGTGACGGGTAGAGCCGCCTGTCACTCTAGCAGAAGCAGGCCGCGGCGGCGGCACGCATTGCGTGCCTCCCCATACCCGGGGGCGGGTTGGGGACTCTGTGTTCCCCTCACCGGAAGAGGGCCAGATCGAGAGATATGGTCCTGGGTCGGCCGGGGTGCGAGGGATATGGCTACGACAATCTCACCTCCGGCAACTAACGGCCCACAGACGGCGTGCGTTTTAGTCGGTTCGAGTCCGACATAACCTCCTCCTCCGGCTACGGTGGGGGAGGTATCCGTGGGGATTTTGCGCATGATAAAAAAAAAAAAAAAAAAAAAAAGGGGGACCCAAAATGCTACAATTTGGAGCCCACATATGTATGGGCGAAAATCAATAGTTTTCGAAAATTGTAATTTGCTCTTAGTGCACATGAGATAAACAAATTCAACCAGCCAGCTACTATCTAGAATTAGCATGATTTATTTCCCTGCAATAATTTCAATTAGATATCTTCAATATCCCAGTTTGAAATTTAATACACTTTAAAAGTTCAAAATTCGATTTTTAATACCGTCTGATTAGCTCTGCTGGCAGGTACAGCATCCGCGATAGAAGCGAAACAAATTACAAGGCAGCCATAAAACTCCTAGGTGTCTGCACGAACTTTTTACATTTTTCATAAAACTTTCCGTGAAGATGGATGAAATTGTAATATTGAATTTAAAAACAAATGTGTTCTACAGGTGAACTGATCATACCTTCGGAGCACCATGTGATGACAGTCAGACAAAAGTCCATGTTTGAGGCGGAGATGACGATGACCATTAAGAATATTCGGAGAGAAGACTTAGGCAGCTACATCTGCGTCGCCAAAAATTCGTTAGGGGATGTCGAGAGCAAGATAAGATTATACGGTACAGTGATTAAATTTTCATCCTAGGAAAGCCTTAATTGTCTCAATTAAACGTATTCAATTATGCCACAGTAGAAGGAATTTCAATATTTATCTCCATCTATTGTCTCTCCAAAATGTGTTCGTGACATTAAAATATGCGAACGCGATACTAATCTACATACATATCAATTGGTACAAACATTCAATGAATGAAAATATAGTCTGAAATACAAAATTTCCGGTGACCGCTTTTAAATAAATATTTCAATTATGTCACAGAGATACCCGGCAACGACAGACACGCATACCAGTACCCAGATATCAGGATAAACTCGGATGATGAGTACGGAAGTAACGGTTACGATGATGAAGACGATGACATGGACAGTATGAAGAGTAACCGAGTACCGGACAAAGCGAATAAATGGTATTCTAACGACGGCAAAGTAATTCCAACAAGTACCGGTGGTGGCTCCACAATGATCGTCACAACGACAGCAATCTTCCTGTGTCTAATCAAAAGCTTGCTATAATAACTGTAAACGCGATTATAAATGTATTTTTGTTGTCGTTAGCCAGTCGACGTTGATTGTAATTCAGGAAAATTGTCAACAATCACAGTCTGTAATTATGTTTGATTGGAATAATTTCTGTAGAATTCTTTTTATATAGAACCAAGTTTGGTTCACTAGTTTATTATTCCACCAGCGTGTAACGTGATAATAACTAGTCTTATAAAGTTGTATATAGTTGTAATAGGTGAATATCCGAACTGTTTGTAAGAATATAAATAATAGTATTTCATCTCTGATACTTACTGTTAACGACTTTACTGAAGAATATTGCATAATTTAAGAAAAATGTTTATAAATAAATGTGCCATGTATATTGCTATTATCTTGAATAGAGACATTTATATCAAAGTTTTTATTGGGCATAGTAAAATAACTAATTGTAAATAACGAAGTGGTAAACAATAGAGGACATATTTACTTGAAGACTTGTTTGAGACATATAATACAGTTAATAGTTGCCGAGTATTTACAACTTAACAGTTACAGTTTCCAGTGCTTACACTCCAGTTGCAACTTTGCTAGCAAATACTGTACGTACTTCTAATAGATTTAGTAGAAGTCTTTTAACAGTGTACCAAGTTACCGACAAACAGCGAGATTTGTTCTACGGTTTTGTAACTAAATATTTATTACAAATGTCTAAAGTTGCAGATGGAGCTATTTCCGCGTGTATTTAAATAATGTAGTCAAATGAATGATGTAACTTCTTCCAAACAATGTAAGTTAATATCCTGATCGTTACAAAAAATAATAAAATCAAAGACATGTCGCATTGCTTCTTAATTTGATACGAAACCTTCGTTCCTCGGAGATTTTAATACCTAATTGAATATTTCACGGCGCTCTATGCTAATGTTGTGAGGGTGATAAATGGTAATGATTCTTTTTTACTCCAGCTAATATTCATACATTTTAAATACAGTCATTTAACAATACTACTACTATTTTAAGTTTATTTGTTTATGTCAACGTAAAAAAAAAATACAAATATTGAACCAAACTTTTTTACCTTCGGTACGGTAACCTTCAACTTCTATATTATGTTCTAAAGATTATTTTAAAGTCCTATTACCTTTTCTGGACCCTAAGAACTCATGTCAAGTCATGAAAAATAATAATAAATATAGGTACAAGACTTGACATACTTCTTACAATTACCCATAAGTCTCTTAAAGGCTTAAACTGAGAGATGAATAACTAAAAGTGGATAAAACAATATTGAAATTTATTGTCACATTTGTTAAATTTAGTATGTGATAAGAGGACATTACATTGCAACATTATAACGTGATGGAAATGCAAGCTAGTGTGAGGCTTATTTTCATGGTATTAAGGTATCAAATGGGTGGTATTCGCTTGTCCAAACCCTCCCTTCAATCAAATCACGGGTAAGTAAATTTGATTTGGAACTACAAAGTACCTATACGACCAGTCTGATTTTAAAGTACGAAGGTAAACCGGTGAGTACCGATTGATAGAAAGTAGTCCGCCAAATTTCACATGACTTTCGTCGCATTTACAGAAGCAGCTTTAACATTAATAAATTCATTTTAACAAAAAAGTTTAACCGACTTCAAGAAACGGCAAAGAGGCACTGAAAAGTGAAAAATAACGTAATTTACAGACTTACTGATTTATTAGAAGTCGGTGCCAAGCCCGAGAGGCAATATTTTAGTTGATTGTATCATAGTACGAGTAGTTTAGACACAACAAACAAAGTTGGCTGGCACCGACTTCTAATAAATCAGTAAGTCTGTAAATTACGTTATTTTTCACTTTTCAGTGCCTCTTTGCCGTTTCTTGAAGTCGGTTAAACTTTTTTGTTAAAATGAATTTATTTTCCTCTTTTTAGTGAGTTATAATCGATCCATCTTCCACCCTCTGCTTAGGTTCCTATCATCAGCAGCTTAAAAATCACGTGAAGATAATTTTAAAAGGCAATTATTGAAATTAAATATGTTAAAGCAACAGAAACAGTGTTTTGCCATCATTTTGAGGATTTCCCTAGATCCCATAATTCAATCCTGACTTCCTGAATTCTGTCATACGATTCTGGCTCCCTGAACCTTTCTCTCTCCAACAAAACAAAGATCATAAAATCCGTTTCACAAAATACGGATTTTACATACAACGGTTCGTCACCTATTTTACCCCCATAGTATCAAAATTTTGGAAAATGCTGGTACACATAGGTATTCATCTATGGCTCTACTATACTCGTACTACTATAATATATTATATTATAGATATTCCCTAGCATAGCCATGTAGAACGCGTACTTATGACTATTAAGTCACTGTTTTTCATAAATATTGATTATTACGTACGTACATACTGTAAAGTATCATTATTAAAGTTGTATTTTTTATATTATTTTCGCTATACTGTAATTTTAAGAGCAACGCCTGTAGGTATGTTCTTTGAAAATAAAACAACATTCATCTGATTGCTAATATAAAAGAGTAGGCGCTTGAAGGCGCATCAGTCTGGTTTCGGAGGATTTCCCTTGATTTCTCCAGGATCATAGCATTAGATCCGGACATCTTGGATATGGGACCACTCTGAAAGTATCCTCTATCAAACAAAAAAAGAATTTTCAAAATCCGTCTAGGATTGGCTTCACAATCGCGTAACAAACATACAAAAAAAAAAAAAAAAAAAAAAATATTGCGTACGAATTGAGAACCTCCTTTTTTGAAGTCGGTTAAAAATAGGTATTCCTTCAGTCTGTTGTATACCGGGAGCTCTGAGACGTCGGTTTAGATTGTAAGTACCCTTGAAATCTCAACACAAGGGATCTTCTTTGAGCTGGTTTGACTGGTGTATTCTAAATTTTTTTCTCTATTCACCCCACGATTTCTATTTACCCCATTTTACGGTACTTATTAAACTCTGCCCATAATGTAATTTAGTTTCTTCTAAGTACCGAGTACAATTAATGCAAATTCATTCTATGAATCAGTATTAATTTGCAGATATAATGTAATATCAGGCCTTGAAAATTAAAGATTCAATTTATTTATTTATATAAAAATCAATGCCACTTTTCGTTGTTAGCTTATAACTCAAGAACGGCTGAACCGATTTGGCTAATTTTAGTCTTGAAACATTCGTGGGTGTCCAGGGAAGGTTTAAAGGATGAGAAAATAGGTGTAGCGGGAACGGGAAAAATATGGCGGTACGAAGTTCGCCGGGACAGCTAGCTATGTATAAAATGTAGTCGACATTTAAATCACCATTCAAATAATTACTTAATACTATACCACTGCATTTATTTTCATTTTCTATTTAGGATTTCGTTCCTCAAAGGGAAAAACGGAGCTCTTATCCGACCGACATAGATAGACCGTCTGTATATCTGTTCGTCAAGATCTTTTTCCCAGGATTTATTAACAAATAATTCGCTATGCGCTAACTATTTCAAGTGATGACATTATTGACACAATCTACAATGTCCTAGAGATATCTATTCCTTTCAAACATACGTACATACAAATAATACTTGGCATTAAACTAACTAAACTAACTTTTTCATTCTACAGATGCAATATTTAAACACTAAACATTATTACCTAGCCTATTCGTACAAAGCTGCATCTTCTTCACCCTAGCATTAATTCCCAGTCGCATCCGAAGCTTTCACCTCGGAGTCTGGGGTCCGCTTTACCAGTCATAACTGCGGATTTGGCTGAACCTCGATATTTTCCGTGAAGCGACTACCATCTGACCTCCACAACCCAATGATGACATTAGGCGATATCGAAGCTGCAAGCTAGACCGTTTTTGTTGGACTTTTTAGGGCTTCAACTACTTAAAGAGTACAAAGCTGCTAAGAGCTAAGAATCTGGTGAACTCAGCACTCCCTTGTGACTACAAGATTAGCGGTTAGGCATTATTGCCAACGTTTAACTGACTCTGAAACAGGTGACATAGAAATGTCTATATGAGAAAAAGCCTTCGTTTAACGTCGTCACTTGTCACTTTTAACGTTTGGCCTCGAGATTTATTAAGGGTCGTTGAAACAATAAGGGGGAAATTACAGTTACTTGAATTCAAAGGCGCAGTCAGAGCATATTATAAGAAAATGATAATTATGTAGTACGAATACTATGTTTTTATGAAGTGATATTAATATGTTGCAAAGCTTAAGTAAGGCTATGTTTAGGTGGGTTTGATCTAGGTTTTATTTTTTCCGCTGTACCCTAATACTTTTTCTAAAATTACACCTTATAACATCAGCTATCTGCAATAAAAATCCTATCAAAATCAGTGACGCCGCTTTAGATTACCCGGAAGAAATGAACACAAACATTTATAAATTTGTATTTTTGTTAAAAGTACCATGTGCTCATTGAAACTCAATCATTAGAAAACTGTTCATTAATTAATATTATAAGTCAACCCTACAATTTTTTTTTTTTTTTTATTAATTTGTATAGATCGCGTAATCTCCAATAAACTAAATTATCTGCCCAAAATGGCATCAGTTAGGCAGGAAAACTATTACTGGCAACATATTGTGAGAGAGCTGTAAGCTTATCACCACATGAAATATACCATAACCGTTGGGTATTCCCCGAAGAGGCCTCCCGTTCTGTTGCTAGTCGGTTAATCCCTTCGTTACCAGCTTTAATACCCTATGATACTCGTGGGAGGTTACGGGGCGGTAGCCTAATGCAGTTTTCTAAATTTTGACCATAATTGTTTTTGTTGAATACACTTAGTTCTTACGTGGAATGAACCTCGTTAAGGGAATGACGTATAAATCGTTGTAGGTATGTTTGCTTATTATAAATGATTTTATTCAGAACTTCACGACCAATTTGGCGATATCGAAGTTCTTCAGTTAGACTATTCGGACTTTTGAGGGTTCCAACTACCCGTAACGAATGTCATAGATTTTCGTATGATAAACAAAAATATATAATCTACTTATTTCCCTACAATCTGGATTGTAGTTAGTTTGATAAATACTAGGGCAAACTGCACAACTGCGTTACAATCGTACTCTTAATGCGATTGCTTCACAAACTTGTACTTTAAAGCCTGAGATCGTCCCTCTTACTCCTCCTCTGCATGCAGTACCGGATTTTGATAGACGTCAATTAGTAAGTATATCACCGGCTTACAGACTACACAACAGTGTGAACAAAAGAATTTTCCTGCATTGTTTTCATTTTAAATTATTCTACGTTTTACGTTTTTATAGACTCTTTGTCATCAGGCACCTGGAAGTATTATTATTCTGACGCTTTCCTTTTAATAGTACCTATAGCAGAATGGCATATAAAATGTACATCAGAAAACGAACTGTTAAAGAACTTGCGTATTTCAGCGGAAGGCAGACATCATGTGCAAGTATCGTTATAACTTTGTACTATTCAACTCGTTTTATTACTAGTATAGTACATATGAAGCCAGTCGCTTTTGTGGTGTTTTATAATACTTTAAAAGTGGAAAACCATGTTTGAAATTTAAGTACATAGTTGTTTGTTAAGTATTAATCAAGTACCTTTACTATTGATATTGCGGATGATATTAGAAATAAGGAGCTAATTAATTCCTTCAACGGTGAAAAAGTGACTTAATTTACAAGTGCCTACATAAAAAAATCACGTTTGCACCATACATTCAATGTACATTTTGTAACCCGTAACAACAAAAATGTTATATGATAAGCATTTCAATCGTAATGCGTAACCTCTAATTTCAAATATACATGAGAGAGATAAAGTTCCATACAAGAATCTTGAGCTACTTGATACTGTGGAGCACTCTTCGCTTTCACAATATCAAGTAGCTCAAGATTATGTAATTAATAAATATGGCACACCATTGTCGTGCGTCCCTTACGTGATGCCAGCTTTCTCACATTGTGATATACTCACGTTTAGAAAAAGAAGGTGTACATATACCAATGTTTATTTATAAGATACGTCAATATGACTTCACTTCGCTAAGCTAAAAACAAAGTCTCAGGAAAAAGGGTACCATTACAGCCTGTACTAACATCGAAATCAACTGATTAATAAAAAAATAATTAAAACAGGTATATTCAACGACAACTTAAGTATAGTGTCAATGTTAGCAGAAATAATTATATTGGATATTGTTGTATATTGTGCTTCTACATAATAGAGTAGGTATCTGCGAGCCATCGGTACTTTTCTGATACATACCAATTCTATTACTTATTATTCGAGTATCTTTTTGCAGTAAACTCAATACGCTTTTCTGTTTTGGGCCAGTTTGAAGCTTCAGAGAATAAAAAATTGCAGAATACATATAGAATTTAGGTATATCTTACAGGTACAACTGTATCTACTATGACCAATGTCCATCCTGTAATTAAATTCTACCAGTGCGTAACTATCTATTTTAAGAATAAATAATTACACCATAGAAATAAAGAAGAAATGTCTGTGCTTCACATGTAACTTTTTTTTGTTCAATAATATATTGGCAGTTTGTTACAGTCCCGTGCCGAATTCTGTTGAGTTAATTAATTCAATTAACTCGCCTGCTGGCAAATGCATAAATTTACGTTATTTCATTAAATGATGATTTCCCGTCAGTATCAAATAAATAAATAAAATTACATTACCAAAAATTCATCGTCAATCATTTACTATTATTTACTTGGGCTGGATTTCACAGGTACATTTTCCTAAATTGAATTTTCATGAGTTACTCGATGCAATTCATTAAATAAAATGTGCTAATGTGAAATATTGATTAGTTAAATCCGAATACAATTAATATTATGAGACGCTTTGGATATCACTGTGAAGATGATGCTGATGAATTGGAAAATACTGATATTATAACCGGAGTTTATTAGCGTGTTAATTGCTTGATGATATGATATAATAATCAAAGAAAATTCAGTATAATATATTATATTAAAATAGAAAATATGTGTAGGTATACAAAAATATTTAAGCTGACGTGACTTTCTATATTACATACACGTATCAGGTTTATTCTAGTTCTGATTGCATAATCTTAATTATTTAATACAATTTACAGATAAACAAAACTAAATTAATAAATAAAAATATTTACAAGATTAAAAAAAAAGGAAAGGAAAAGGGGGTCAAGTGTCGAAGAAAAGATAACGTACATAGGTCTCACTGCTTTTAGCAGCTACTTTGTATATTCATTTCTATTGTTAACGATGTTTAGATGGCATTATAATGTAGCTCGTTCTTTATTTAAAACCTATGAACGATAAGCTCGGGCATTATGTTCGTTAGCACAGTAAAATCAGAAACTAAATATTAAAATAGCTGTTGTACGCAGTTTAGCCCCGTGGAATGTAGGTCCTGTACCCGTAACGTTTACCTGGCATTAGGAAATGATTAGAATTAGGAAGTTAAGGTAATCCAAAGATGTAGAAGGGAGGAGGTAGGACACGATGGTATTTCCGTCCCAATCGAACAGTCCGACTGAAGAAGTACCTCCGTCCTACAGAATATCATATTATAATAACCTCGTGTTGTGTTCCCGTCGGTGAGTAGGGTAGCCAGAGCTCACTGAAGAGGTTTTGTGCTGTCAGTGGGAAGACCTAAGGCTTATTCTGCTTGGCTTCTTCGCTGACGGCACAGAATGTCTCTGTTTTTACAGGGTCGGCAGCCTGAGTGGGACTCCCCTGGTGTTGCACAATTCCATAGGCCCCGGTAACTTAGAGTATACATTGCTATAGAGCGCGTCTTACAAGTATGAACTGCTATCACGGGTATGAACAGTACCGAGGCGCCTGACTCAACCTCAATCAGTAGCAAAACAATACCCACTTCGCAAATAATATTTAATTCGATATGTTATATCAAAATTTTATACAACATCGTATATTTGTGGTAATAATGACGCAAAAATACCGCAAAATGACGCCATTTTTTTGTATTTTGGCTTTAATTTTATCCATGCATATCAAATCTAACAAAAAACGTGTGTGTATCTTTTGATATTTTTATTATATTTACCATCGCAACTAACATGGTATCTGAGTCGACCTGAGTGATAGGCGCGCTCTATATTTATAATTTTTACTCTAAGCCCGGTAACAACTTTCAATCAGCTGGGCCGTGTGTTTGTCTGCAACCTAAGTGGGCAGCTTGGAGAAGAATAGAAGTGTGCACTAACCACATTACACAAAATGGTTGCCAATGGGTTTTATTTCGAGTACTTATTCCTTCTTTTATAGTATCTAATAATATCTGCCTGATTTCTTATAAGACCGCCTTCGGAATGGAAAGGGGCGATAGTTTGTATAACTAAAGCCGCCAATACACCTCAAACCATTTTATATTATACCTATGTTCTCCCTATTTCGATATCTTAATAAGTTATTATTTTGTAATTAAGTTAAGTGGGTAACATTATTTCTGGTAGATACTCTGCATTGCACCCAACCTGACCTCATTATGTTATTGGTCTTTAGCTCAAAATCTGCTATATCACGGGCTAAGTAATTGGGAGCCAAATTAGTTATGCCTAAACCGTCAATCAATATAACCCACTTACTTCACATAAATCTGGCCAGACTATAGCCTACATAATGAGTAATACTGTTGCTGTACAGACTTTAGTACCTACCATATCGCTAAAATAGAGGTAAATAATATAGTTCTTATATAGAGAACATGTCCTTGATGATGAGATGATGAGAAGAGATAACCTTCAAGAAGGGCATTTGAAGGTTTCTTCATGGTCGGCAGCTCGAGTGTGACGCCCCTGGTGTTGCATACGTCCATAGGCCACGGTAACCACTTCCCATCAGGTGGGCCGTGTGCTTCTCTGCCACCTAAGTGGTATAGAAAAAAAAAGAGAAAATAATGACATTACATAGTTGCCGAAATAGTACTTTTGCCATTTAGAATAAGCACACTAAGGTGGCATTGGGTGGCTACATTTCCTGAAGAACTGATGATCATTAAACCAAGAGTGGTGACAAAAAAAACCTGTCTTGCTTTCACCGATTCGTGGTCTTCACGCTCCCAATCTTGATGTACCGACAACTTTAAAAAGGAAGCTTGGATAGACTACGGAAGGAGGAGTATCAGTGGCGCACGGGCAATTATTGGTATTGATTGGATTGCAAAAACGCATTTCAAAAATATTTGTCTTTTACAAAAAATGAAATTATGTAATCCTGTCCCCATTTATTAAAACTTAAAAATCTGCAGTAGTACAAGCACCCATGTATTTTGTTACTCAAATTATAATTAGGTACCTTTAATTTGTACATTCTTGATGATTTTTATGTTGATGTTAGTCATATTACAAATTAGTAATAATCATTTACAACTTCTAAATATAATTAAACATGCCATCAAAGAGTCTGAGCAAGTATTGCAAAAGAGAAGAGTTGAATAATCGCCATTATTTTTCGCCGACGCAAAAGAGAACTCACAAACGCCCTTAATTTGGCCAATCTAAACATAGCACAGCAAAAGTGATTGATGGGTGCCGCCTTTGTGCCGTCTGTGTAACAAGTGTTTTTACGTGACTTTAATCATGAACAATCTCGTGATTTCTTACAGGAAATTGGTAAATCAATATGAATATACAAATGAAATATTATATACGCAAATATCATTAGTTACTACAGATTTATTACGCGTCGTGGGAAAAGATGTCGTTGCTTGAAGTGCTTTGTTAAAGTATTTTCATTGATACGACTTGTGCTTCGAAGAAAAAATGAGGACTTGTAATTTTTGTAAGTTAATATGTTTATTGAAATTAATATGTTTAATTTTGCCGATCTACATCATTAGGAAAGTTAACAATAGCAACCAATTGCTTAAAAACTTCACTAAATTGAAGATTGAGCTGACATTTATGTTAAAGAGACGATTTTTATGATAATCTAGGTATTACAGTGCTTTGAGATTGATCGCAAGTAGTAAAAATTATTATAACTACTGGCCTATCCCAATGTGCGCCATTACTCACGATCCTAAAACTATACTAACTCAAAATATAAAATATTCTATCTAAACTACTTACTTGATGTGACTTGAAATGAGTCATTTCAAATAACTAACTCAAAATATTTGTCTGACAAACAATGGTATATTAGAGCACTAATTGTTTTATAGTGCTCATGAAAATGCAAACAGCTATATAGTTCACGAAGATGAGACGGTGGAAAACAAAACTTACACAAACACAAGTTTTCCAAACTACTAACAGTAATTAACAGTGCATGTGAATTATTCAACAAACACTGAAGAAACTATGCTCATATACACAAAGAGGTTTTGTATCTACAAGACGAGTCGTTCTAATACATATTTTTTATGTGTGAATATAGAGAGGTATTATGAAGAGTTTCATTAAGAAAATTTGGGTGTATGGGATCCAACTGACACCTACGGGATCAAACCCACTAGCTAGGGTAAAACCGGGATAGATGCCCAAGTGGGATAGTTGCCCCAGTTTTAAATTCTATATGTTAGGGTCGTTAATGACGTTTACACTTTACTATAATTGTAAGAGCTCCCTAACATATAGAATTTAAAACTAGGGCAACTATCCCACTGGGGCATCCAGCCCGGTTTTACCCTAGAAGTCAGACTAGGATGTAAATAGATAGTATATATTATGTAGTAATTATTTATTTAAGTTTCAGTTCACATTTTACGTGATTTAATTGTCCGTACCAATTTTAATACGAAATGAGACTAGCTTGTACGATTATGTTAACTGTTAGTAGTTTATTAGTTATATTTACATCTATCGTTTTTTTTTTTGTGAACAATATGAATAAGTTTGTGGCTTGGAAAACAATTTTGGTGTTATAAAAGAGAAAATATTGTTACTTTATTAATACTGATTGTTACTTTATTAATACTGGGAATACCTTTTGCAGTTGTTCACTCCATGAATTAGAAACACAGGTACATAAAGGTATGGTGTTTTACAAGATAACTACGAATTTTGCCATTTTATGTTTTTTTTTCTTTATCGTGTGCATACACTACCAAAAAATTAATAAGAGTTTGCGTATTCACAGGAATACGCTCGCGAAACGCGAAATTTCCCCAAATTCGGATTTATTAGTTACCTGTAGACTAGGTAAATCCGAATTCGAGGAAATTTCAGTACACTTTTCTGTGCCTGGTATTTTTACTATTAAAATAGAAGAAAAAAGACGCTGCAATGTAATGCAATATCGGACATTGGAAAACCATTCGATATCTGAAAAGGGAATTGCTGTAGGTATATTCAGAAAGAACTTTTGACAGAGGTAACTGGACTTTTTTTTTCTCTTCTTCTTCATACGAACGCCAATCTCAGCCACATCCAAAGCTCGCATTTCAGAGCTGGGGTTCCGATCGCCTGCTTCTCGTTTTTTGATTTATTTTGATTTTTATGAGAACGACTGCCGTCTGACCTCCCAACTCGAAAGGAAACCTTTCACCAGCCTCGCCCGTCGACAGCAGCTGTAGCTCCGGGTAGGTGAGATTTTTTGGTGAAACCTCATATAGTAACTATAGATGATAAAAAGATTTTACGGTTCTTATTGCTCTGGCGGACTATCCTCTTCTTCTGTTATAATGTTCTGAAAATAAATTAACAAAGAGAATAAATAGATACACACGTATTGGAAATTGGGGTAAACAAGAATGCGATCAATCGGAAGCTGCCAGCTCATTAACGCAAACTCCGCAGTTCGTGTTTCCGATTTCTGTCTATGACTTGGGAGAAATACCACACGAACTCTGGTCCTTATAATTTGTAGTTTCTTTTTATTTTCATGCGTTTTAGGAGAAATATCGATGAACGAACTAGCTTAAAACTGAGCTTCATATTAGACCAGGTTTTTGATGTTTGAATGAAATTACATTGGACTCAAAATTATACAAAACCAAAGAAGTAATGGGTTCGTAGCTTGGTAAAGTTTAATAGATTTTCTAACAGCTCAGTGAAGACAGATCTTGGTTCTACTTCCGCCCTACAGAATATCGGGGTTATAATAACCTCCTGTTGTGTTCCCGGCGGTGAGTAGGGTAGCCAGAGCTCACTGGAGAGATTTTGTGCTGTCAGTGGGAAGACCAAAAGCTTTGTCCTACTTATCTTCTGCGCTGACGGCACAGAATCTCTTTGTTCTTACAGGGTCGATAGCACGAGTGTGACTTCTCTGGTGTTGCACTCGCTCATATGCTACGGTAACCTCTAGGAAACCGTGTGCTTGTCTGTGACCTAAGTAGTAAAAAAAAAAATTTTAGGTATATTTTTTTTTGTAATAGACCGTCAGTAATAAAAATGATGCAGTCATTAACCACAGAACCTTTTCCCAACTCAGTTGAGGTCGGCTTTCAGTATAAAAATGAAACAATATTTTCTGTGAATCGATTGCCATCCGACCTCCACAACTTACTGACGATGTCGAAGTTCTGTGGTTAGACGGGTAGTTGGATTACGAATATCACAAAATGTTCATAATGGTTACGGGGATCGACAGTTCAAGATGCTGTCTGAGGTATGGAGGGATCTCAATGTATTAAGAATGATCACCTATCATAAGATTGATCTGGTGCTAATCTTCTCAGCTACCACTTAACCATAAGCCTTACTCTCACAAATCACACAAATAACTACTCCAGTTCAAGCTGCTGCACCCAACATGGTGCCAGTTGGCAAGGAAATCACTTAAACCATTGGCAATTCCGCCATTTACGCAGTAAGTTTTGGTCTCTCCCAAAGACACATTCAAACAGGTTCCATATAAAGGCTAAGGCTAGAAAAATTTAAATGTATTAGTTAGATATTTGGATTACCTAGAGTTACCTACTCAATCACGCTCAAAACGTTAAAAGTCTACCTACAGTTTAGAATAACACGTAGGTAGTGGTAACCAATGATATATCATAAACTATAGATATGTTGTCCACACTCTAAAATGGCGACAAAAAAATGATGACTTTTGGTCATCATTTTATGCACCAATCAGAATCGCGACAGTGCGCCACCCAAAAAAAACGTTTTTAAAAATAAATACGTAATAATTAAATATTATTAGTATAAATAATAATATAATTCATATAAATTAATAACATTGACGTATTTTTAGAAGTAGCTAATATGTTGTGTTTGCGCCATTTTTGAAAGCCGCCATCTTCGTGTATGACGTATCTATAAAAATAATACATCATTGGTGGTAACCCATGATTTCTAGTAAATGGGAACGGAATCATAATTCCATGTGGGCGGTGCCATATAAACACATGTATTCACACATACACACACATTTTAAGAGACATAAATACTCTTGTGTGTGTTTACAATCCGTTTATTCTGCAATCAAATGTCTATTCTCTTTAAACTTAATTATTTCTGCATTATCATAAAGCCGATGATAGCAAAAGCTTTTAATTTTATTGCGCTGAAGAAGTATTTTCCCTCCGTTTTTAGTAGCTGAAAAACGTGAATTTATCTTTGTTTGTAATTCCTCCCGGTGTTTAGATCCTAAACAGAGTTAAAACACGATAAAAAACGGTAACGCTATAAAAAAACTTACCTTGAAACAAGCTTTTCAATGTTGTAGTTGAAAAAACATCCTCAGTTTTTGTCACATTTTGTGCCATATTGTTGTAGCTTTTAAAGCATTTATATGAAGAATTTTCGTACCTACTTAGTAGCTTCGTCCGTGACCTCGTCCACATTGTATTCGTGTTTTACATTTGAAAAAATAATGATTCAGTATTTTAACAAAAACTTAACTTCTTTAACTTACATTACTTAAACGGTGTGGAGACCTGTAAAGCGGGCGGCTTTAAAAGCAAAAAAGCCAGAAAAGCAATTGTATAATTGTCAGACAATATAACTGAGGTAATGCACCAGCGATTTAAAAAAAACTGTATCAACTCTGCTTTACTAAAAAGGGGACTTGACTACAAAAGTATTAAACACTTTTGTCGTTACTGGAAAACCCGTTTGATAGTACCGTTAGTAATAAAGGTGGTCTTTTTCCAGTCTAACTATGGGTTTGACTAAACTTCGATTTTTTCCGTGAAGTGACTGCCATCTAACCTCCACAATCCATTGGCGATACCAAAGTATTGCAGTTGGATCAGTTGTTGAACTTTTTAGGACTCCAACTACTCGTAACGACTGCTATAGATTTCGTATGGTAACCGGCACCGACCGACGGCTTAATGTGCTTTCTGAGCATGACCAGACCAATGCAAATACCCATATTCATGCATACAAATATTGGCACTGGGCGGGGATCGAACCCGCGCCTACTGCGTGGCACACGCATTCACTCGTTACCAATTCTTCTTTTTATTACTTATTTCATCCCCATCGCCTTTTTATTACATGCATAGGGGTTAATGTACTTGTCAATGTCGGTACATAACACGTTTCTGCCTATCGAACCGTGTCTGTGCAGTGTCGGTAGTTGGATGAAAAATATACAACGGCTCCATTGTTCAGTTTTTTATTCAATACTTTAGTAGGAGATGTATTGTGTGCATCCCTTCGCTGATGTACTTTAGAAGTAGCTATTTTATGAACCATTCAAAGCGGGCTTCTGAAAAATGGTGCTAAAATTTGTTGATAGTATTTTTCAGACCTGTTATCGAACTATCATATAGTATAAGTATGATTTTTGTCATTACTCGTACGTATTTATTCAAATTTTCCATTGATATAGTTATTATGTTAATAAGGTAGTTTTACCACTACACAACATTTATTTATAATTTATAAAACAGTAGATGCGTGTGTCTTAGAATTAATAGCTTAATCTGTGCTTTCTCTTTAGCTGGTGCTGCATTATTTAGCGGAAATTTCAACTAATGTCAAACATTTCTAATCATTAGTAAAAATGGAGTTTATTTACACAACCTTTTCAAAAAGCTTCACATAAGAGAGAAGAGGTAAATTTTCCCCAGGGTCCGCATTATTGACTCGAGCACAAAACCATGTAAAAAACTGAATCTCAAACGTTAGGTTGTGAAGCTTAAAGTAATCAAATAATGATTACTATAAGGTGTCCAGCTTATGTAGTCTGGTAACTATTCACAATTTTTCTGTGAAGTACAGAAAAGATGTAGGTAGTCTTTCGGATTCATAAAGACTTTGTATCTCTGGAGGTAATAAATTACTGTTATAAAATTAAAACTGTACCATACCTACTTACAAACTTACAATTATGTAGAATGTTACTTACTTCTGTGTATTAACGTGGAGGTCTACCGCTCAACCGAGTGTGGGTAAACACCGAACCGAATAAAGTTTAAACAAATTTTGTAACAACACCGACACCCAAAACATTCTATACGTTACGAGAAACTTTTAATCGAAATAAACTGGCGTGAACGCGTTAGCGAATACACGAGACACTGTGAACACACCTGCGTAACGAGATATCTAGTTGAGGTCCAAACAAACTAGATACTTTTGTATTTTTTTATATAGGACACGTCAATTTTTGCCTGATGGTAAACTGAAAGCAATGTCTTTGAAAAGAGGGTCACCCTTATAGATAAGTAAGTACCATGTTGCAATGGTGGCACTCAGTTTGACGGCTTCATCAGATGCTTTTTCACGCCCCGCTTAAAGGACCCGGGACTGTAGGAAGAGGGAAACATGTGTACTGGTGAGGAATTCCAGTAGCTTATTATGTTTTACCATTAGTAGGTAGCTTATTAACTCACTGATTCCTGAAACAGACTTATTTTAACAAAAAGAATTGATTTTTCCTGAGTGAAGCCCTACCAAGAACTTTGAGGTTGAAGCCGTTATCACACCTGATGAACAATGCTCGAGAATTGGGGGGTCAGACGGTAATCACTCGCGTAATAGCAAAAATTCCAAACAAAAATGTTTATAGGGAGTCAGAAAATGGACTCCGAGCCTATAAGAGAGGAAGACTTGGAGGCAATTGGGACTGAAGGATGAAGAAGATCGATTTTATCGGGGTTCTGTCGATCGAGATTAACTGGTACAATGCTGGAATCGTACAATCAACAAAGTCAGAATGCACTTTACATTTTCTGACTCGCAAACCATTAATCAATTAGACCGTGCTGTCAAAAAGTGGGCAATATGATATTCTATGTTCAAAAACAATTTAGGATTGAAATAGTTGTGAAATTTCATTGGTTATAATAAAACCGCAATTTTCACACCACGACACTACTACCTATTATCTGTTCTGTGGCACTACGTTTTAGCTAAAAAAACTAACTTGTCTGCTAGTACCGTAATTTGGGATTATAACGTTAACGTAATTAGTTTTAATTATTTAAGTCTAGGCCCAAAGGTGCTGCTCTCGACTTCTGCTTACAGAGCATCCTTGGAAAATCTCATAACGACACTCATTCTAGCTAAAATTAATGTACGTAATTATAGCTATAAATATCATTTCTTGGTCTGTTATTTTATTTCTGTATTATAACACGAGCACTTTCTTATCCTTTTCTATAGAAATGTGTTTAACAAAATGTAGGTATAATAAATATGTTCACATTTTTAATTTGCATATTTTTAAGGGCTCTTGAACTATGAAATACACCTGATAAAATAAAGTCACAACTAAACCACAACGAAAGTTAATTTGCACAATGTCAATAATATTTTTGCTCATGAATAGGGTCACGTTCGTTGGTACGTTACGTGGGGAGACGGGTCAGTTTTGGCAACGCATCGTTCACATGATAGTTTTAATGTTGCTATAGTACTGCCGTTATTATCTGAGTCGTCACCTGAAACCTTCTGAAACTCTTTTAGTAGGTATCGGTCATTGGTCTAAGTGAGCGCCATAATTAAATGACTTGTGAAGTTTATAGCCTGACGATGCTAACGGCCGTACTGAGGCAATACTCTATGCAAGCAACTGCTTGAACCAGTAGTTCATAGAGCCTATAAAATATTCCCTAAAATAGTAGCATAAAAACTCTTGCGATTACTGTACAAACTAGCCGGTACGTAATAATAATACGCCTCTCGGGATTAGACCTAATCTCTTCCGGAGACTAACCCATGACTCTGAGGGTATAGTACCCAAATTAGATTTTTAAAATATTCCAACCTTCTGTGGGCAGTGCATTAAATAATAATACTATGAATTGCGGTACGCAACATTTGCAGTGTATTTCTTTATTTGGTTTTCAATCAGTTTTCAGTCGTTTTCGATTGATCCATCTTTTTTATGGCTGACACATTGTAGCCTCGTCAGCCAGCTGTATTTTATAGTTAACTGGAGAAAGAATCTCTGGATTACTCGGTTAAGTGTGTCGGAGAAAGGTAGCCAGAGTTTTATATCTACTTTGGGTCGAAAACTCGCTGATGTTGAAACCAGTAGATATCGTACCGTGGCTTGCTCACGAGCAAGGATCGTCATTATTTTAATGGTATACATTGAAATACTAGTTTCAATATAACACATCGAGCGTACGGCATTCCACTGATTCAAGTGCCACTAACGGAGAGTGCGGCAACATACAATAGAACTGCATGCTTAAAATAAACAGATTGTTGTAATCGGACCGTTTTACGTCAACGACATTGGAGTCTATCTTAGATAGATTGTTTTAACCTTCATCAAGATTATACCTGCACAAAAGATATATCTGCAATGGTGGTAGATAATATTAGAATTGGGTTACGTTGAGTGTTGCAGAAACTCAGTGATTTTGTAGCGGTTATAAGTCCTTTGGTTCTTTTGAGGATAGTATCATACATTCTAGTGACAAAGTTAGCAGCGCTAACTTGGAACTTCCAAGCGCAGGAAATTTTGTTTTTTGATATTCTTGAACTTAATATTATAGTAAGAGAGCTTGGATCATTAACTCCGGTGCCATCAGCGTACTGAATGAGATGTACATCATTAGACGCGCCTTTAATTGGAGAACACGAAATGGCTATGCTGCAAAGTCAAAAACCTGGTGGTGATACCAAAAATCAATTTTGAAAATGCTAAAAAAATCGGTACCTAATATTGAAAGATTACCAATTTTCGTTTGTTCCTGGCAATAGAGGAGATTTAGGACTATATGATAGTGCAGTGCTGCAAGCCTCCACAACTGGCCTTGTCAGAGGCAGCACCTTGCAAAGTGCCGCCTGAAAACAGGTATCTGGTACGATCGAATTACCAAATAAAACCGGGCTCATCTGAAAGATCATCAAATTCTGAGTATGAAAAACCGGTGCTGCAAATCTTAAACACTGGTGAAGGTAGTTGCAGCAGCGTTTGAAGATCGCGCGTCGCGCGACTCGGTTTGATTTTCATATTAGTACGATCGAATTTCCAAAAAACCAGTGTTTAAGATTTGCAGCACCGGTTTTTCCTACACAGAATTTGATGATCTTTCAGATGAGCCCTGTTTTTTTTGGTAACTCGGTCGTACTAATGTGAAAATTACAAAACTGAGTTGCGCAACTCGTGATCTTCAATCGCTGCTGCAACTACCTTCGCCAGTGTTTAAGATTTGGAGCACCGGTTTTTCCTACACAGAATTTGATGATCTTTCAGATGAGCCCTGTTTTTTTTGGTAACTCGATCGTATAAATGTGAAAATACCAAACCGAGACGCGCAACTCGCGATCTTCAATCGCTGCTGCAACCACCTTCGCCAGTGTTTAAGATTTGCAGCACCAGTTTTTCATACTCAGAATTTGATGATCTTTCAGATGAGCCCGGTTTTATTTGGTAATTCGATCGTACCAGATACCTGTTTTCAGGCGGCACTTTGTAAGGTGCTGCCTCTGACAAGGCCAGTTATGGAGGCTTGCAGCACTGCACTATCATATATAGTCCTAAATCTCCTCTATTGCCAGGAACAAACGAAAATTGGTAATCTTTCAATATTAGGTACCTATTTTTTTAGCATTTTCAAAATTGATTTTTGGTATCACCACCAGGTTTTTGACTTTGCTGCATAGCCATTTCGTGTTCTCCAATTAAAGGCGCATCTAATGATGTACATCTCATTCAGTACGCTGATGGCACCGGAGTTAATGATCCAAGCTCTCTTACTATTACAAGTCCTTGAAACGATTGTTAATCTATTATTCGTATTATCATCAAAACTTAACTTAGAAATGCAATTTTTCTTGACTATTTACACTATTGATATTAAGTACTTAACGATTTAATTTACTGACTTTATTTTAAAATCTAAATAAGCTATTTTTTTTAATATGTCCGAACTTGTTGCAAAACATACTTAATATTATTTATCTACAAGTGCCATAAGACCCTTTCATTGAAATTGTAGTTAACCTACTACTATTAGAGCTATCGGGACATTTAAAATGTATTGTTTGGAGTATTCAATATTTTGGCGCTGTTGCAAGCACCATGTCATGGAGGAGTCGATACTTAGCTCTAATACCTAGTTATGTGACCATGAAAGTTTAAAAAACCTACTCATAGCTTATTACCATTCATCTGAAATATAATGAATAGAACACTAAGATTTCCGTCCGCCACAGAGCATTTTAAACTTCACATGTACTAAATCAAAGGTAGCTTCGAGTGTGTGTCTAGCGAAGTATCGAGTTGAAGTTTGTTGACTTAACTCCCACTGCAGTGAGGTATCGAACGGCCTCCTCTGCGGTCTATTGCTCACAATACTAACAGCTGGCTCTATGATGTTGACTCACGTCGGTTGTACTCCGTTGTACAAGTCTCACAATCAATAGTCGATTTAACAACATAGGTTCTTCCTGTTATTAGAATTAACCATTAAATGTTTTAGGATAATTAGAAGATGTTACCCGTGTCTTCAGAAGTTAACTGTTAACTACTGCCGCTAATTTTTCGAGAGAAGTCTTTATTTTTGAGATTCAGTTTTTAGAGTACCAATGTCCCTGAAACCTTATAAGGTTGTAACACTACTCAGGCACTTAGGTGTATAGGACTGTCAGGGATCGAGCGAAAGTCACCTACTAATTTGCACACCGATCAACGGGTGCTCTAACGCAGGATGCCAAAAATGTGACTCATTTTGGCATCCTGCGTTAGAGCATCATAAAATGAAAAGCGGACCCCAGGGTCCAAGGCAAAAGCTGACGATGACTCTCAGTTCCAACGTAATGAGCCATAACATTCACAACTTGAGCTCAAACCTAAAACTGGTGGTTGAATTCCTTTACTACTTACACAAACTTAATACAATGAATAATCTATATTAAGATCCTATAAATCTACACTAACTTTAGTTTAAAATGTAACGGAATACTTTGCGGGAATAATAAAGACCCGTAGCCTAACACATTTGAAACCGCATCACAGTATTTTGCACTGCAATTTGCCCTTTTAACTAACGCACGGCTTACACTCTCGAGTGCCACTTTAGAGGAGGGCATACCGAGATACAGGGTCGTAATTGTGGCCACACAAAGCTTTAGTGAACCCATCACTGCGGCTTACTATAGGCAAAAGTACAGTCCTTTGTCGTTACAATTTCCTCTGCCTTTGATAGGTTTTGGCAGCTGATGTCAGTCTAAGCGTTTCAACACGTTATAGCTTTAGCTAAAACACCTGCCTGAAACACAACTCAGGACAATTTCGTACCCTGCATTGTTAAGACAACTAATAATTATGCAATGGCTTTTATTTCAGTACTAGTTATTGAAAATAAGAATACTTATAATAAATTGGAAAAAGCGAAATCAATTCTCGGGCGGGACTCGAACCCGCGATCTTTCCCTTACAGGGGGAACGCTCTGACCACTGAGCCACCGAGCTTCGCCCGAGAGTGACCCAATTTTTTCCAATACATCCATCTTATGGCGATGGTAGGAGTAATCTACCGATATTCGTACGAACTATCGGAATCAATGAATGATGTTGCAATCATTTTTAAACATTGATTTTTGATAACTCCGCACAATCAATTGAGATAATTTTAAAGCAATTAGTTTGCTAGACTAAACAAATTATAATAAATTGGAAAAAGCGAAATCAATTCTCGGGCGGGACTCGAACCCGCGATCTTCGATCGCGGGTTCGAGTCGACGTCGACGTGTTTAGTCTAGCAAACTAATTGCTTTAAAATTATCTCAATTGATTGTGCGGAGTTATCAAAAATCAATGTTTAAAAATGATTGCAACATCATTCATTGATTCCGATAGTTCGTACGAATATCGGTAGATTACTCCTACCATCGCCGTAAGATGGATGTATTGGAAAAATTGGGTCACTCTCGGGCGAAGCTCGGTGGCTCAGTGGTCAGAGCGTTCCCCCTGTAAGGGAAAGATCGCGGGTTCGAGTCCCGCCCGAGAATTGATTTCGCTTTTTCCAATTTATTATAATTTGTTTAGTCTAGCAAACTAATTGCTTTAAAATTATCTCAATAAGAATACTTATTCAATAGATGACTGTACGAATGTTGGCTAAAGAACAATGCCCACTTTTCACCTGTCTGATCAGAATAAGCAATTTGCCCGTATTGCCTAGATAATTAGCTCATAAAATAGCATATTTTTTTCTATTTTTAACAAAAAAACTTAGAAAGAAAGTGTTAGGCTAGAAAATCAGATGTCAGTTTTTTAATGATAATCAAAATGATCAGCAATATATCAATCTGCGTAAGACAAAATTCACCATCTTAAAGCAGAAACCATAGACGGAAAATATTCTCTACTCTCTGTCACGTTGTGATTATATTCTCTTTAGAGATGTTACAATCGGGACTATTTAGAATAATCGTATTAATGAACAAATGACTTGACAGATATTACGTTATTCTTCCTGTTATCCAGTAGGACAAAATATTAGTCACACACACACACACACACACACACACACATACACACATAATCACGCCTTTATCCCCGGAGGGTTAGGCAGAGGTGAATGAACACTCACATTTCACTAAATCATTGTATTGGGTCTCATGTAATAGGGGGTGAGCCTATTGCAGTAAATAATAGTGGCTGTTTGCACTACTTTTCAATCAAACGACTACGTCCAGTTATTCAATATAATAGTTATAGGCAATGTGTATAATGCAGGCATTCTATACAATACCTAGGAAATGTATAGAATGCTGGGGTCGTTCAGGCAATGTATGAAATGATATTCAATGTTTAAACTATTTTACACTTTGCCTAGGAAATGTATAGAATACCTAGGCATTGTATAGAATGCCGGTCGAAGCATAGGTAATGTATGTAATCTATTTTTCTTCTCTATGATTTAGTTAGATAGATACTAATTGTACTGAACGTACTGGCCCCGACCCTAACCCAGCGCTAGATTTTTTATCTGGCGGAAACTATACTGTGGGTGCGCTGAGCAAGGTCGGGAGAAAGCCGGATGCGGAACAGACACGGCGATCAAGGCGGGGCACACCGTCGAGAAGTCCCAGGGGAGGTTCGAAGAACGTCAAGAGAGGAGTACTTTTATGTTGAAATAATAATCTTGAAGAATCTTGAAAGTAGTTTATTGAGTAGTGTAGTGTTCTCTACGAATACTGTATGCCGACTGAGGTAACGGTACATCTGGGCCCTCTGTTTATATAGCCCGCGGAGCTTACACGTGCCGTCTATGATAGGCGCATCGAGTTAACCGCGCTCGATGCGTCCACCAGCGGCCTAACAACAATCTTGCATGTACCTCTATTTCTATGTACAATGATTATTTATTATTTTATTTTTATTTTATTTAATAATTATTATTACAATTGTTTACATAAATTTAATAAATTTATCCTGTAAACCCAGATAGGGTTTGTGTAGGATAAACAATTTTACCTTATTTATATATCTTTTTTTTTTTTGTCACTACATATATACACTTACTTAATTATTTACACATTAGGTATTATTACGGAGGTTAGAACCAAAATGAAAAAAGTAGGTAGTTATAATTTAAAACTAAAGGACGGCTCGCGCGGTGATCAGCTGTGGTGATGCGGACGCGCGTCGCACAGCCCCCACCAACACAAGGCACGCCCCTGTGCTATACGGAATGTTCCAATTCATGCGATCGCCGATTGTAATATTTTTTCAATATTGTTTTAATATTACGTGCTGTTATTTTCTTTTTTATTTCCTGTGGTAGCTTGTTTATTAGATTGGGTAATATGTACTCAGAGGTTCTTTTGCCGTAGAAATTTCTGTACCTGGGTATTGTAAGACTTCGATTGGAAATGCTTCTTGTAACTATGGCCGAGTTATTTGTTTTGAGAGTTTGTATTTCCGTTCTAAAGTATTGTTCTACCAGGAGACTAAATTCCACTTTCTGATGTATTGGTATGACCTCACAATACTTAAAGAGTCCCAGTGGATTATCTATATATTTTCGTTTGATTTTGAGTGGTACGATCAATTTAAGTAACCTATACTGTAAATTAAAGATTTGGTCCAGGTAGGTCTTGTATGTACGTCCATAGCTACTCAATCCATATGAAATAATACTTTCCACCAATGCTTTGTACATAATCAGTAATACGCCAAAAGGAATTCTATTTTTGATTATATAAAATTTTGCCAATATCGCACGTAGTTTGCTACTGACCCTATCAACGTGCTTAGACCAGTTGAATCTGTTATCTATCACCAGTCCGAGGTATGTAACATCCGTCACCTGCTCCAGGTAACAGCACTCCGAAGTACAAGGTGCTTGGTTATTATGCAGGCAATCGTGACTGTGGGCTGTGATTCTGACACCGCCCTGACAGGGATTAGGGTTGTGACTTGAGTGGATATGGATGAGTTTTGTCTTGTCAGCGTTCAGAACCAAGCCCGCATCGTGCGACCACTTACAGATGGTTGTAAAGTCTTTCTCAATTTGTTCATTCGCAGCATTTAGGTCCCTATTAGCAGCCATTAGACAGGTGTCATCCGCAAATTGAAACACAGTGCAGTGCTCAATCACATTCTTGAGGTCATTCACGTATGCTAAGTAGTGCAAAGGACCGAGAATTGATCCTTGAGCAGTGCCTTCAGTGACCTCGACACTGTCACTGACTGCTTTTCCGATTCTCACTTGATAACTACGGTCGTTGAGGTAATCTTTACACCATTCAAGTAAGGGGCCTCGAATCCCACTGATATCTAGCCGCTGTACCAACTGGTCATGTCTTAAAGTATCGAACGCTTTGCTGTAGTCGATAAAGACTAGGAGTACATGTTTCTTATCATTCAAGCAACTATTGACCATATCAGTGAACCTAGACAACAAAAGCGTTGTGCTTTTCTTTGGTTGGAATCCATACTGTTGTGGACATAGGACGTTGTTGGTCGCATAGAAGCTTTGAATGATCTCACATACGTACTTTTCGACTATTTTGTCCAGCACAGGCAGTATTGTGATGGGTCGGTACTTAGAATAGTCTAGAGCACTGCCGCCCTTGTGGATAGGTCTGACAATACCTGTCTTCAGAAATTTAGGGTACCGTCCTTTCTCTATAGTGGTGTTTATGAGTCGAGCGATTGCATCACTTATTTTATCCGACAAACGTATGACGTCTGTGGCTCTAATACCGTCAATACCTGGGGCCTTACAGGGATTCATCTTTTTGATTAACTTTTTTACGTCAAGTGGACATGCTTTTTTAAGGAATATCGATCTGTCGAGTGGGTTAGTATAATCTTGTTCTTTTAATAATTTTGTTTTACAAGTAGGTATAACTAATTTTACATTGTTCCGGAATTGACTGGCAAAGCTATCTGCAATTGATTTGTCGTCTCCTGCTGAACTAAAGGCATTCAAAATTACGTCATCAATTGATTTGGTAATACGTCCGGCCATACTATTTATCATTTGCCACAGTTTTTTAGTATCCGTTTTGTATTTAATTATTTCTAATTTATAGTATTTATTTCTACTCTGGTGTATTATTTTGTTTGTTCTATTTCTAATCTTATTATATTTTAATTTCAACTCTTTGTTACTAGTATCTTTAATCCATTGACTGTAGAGTTCGTCTCGGTACTGGCACAAATTTCTAACGGTTTTGTTCACCCAGGGATAGAAGTCCCTTTTTGATACACGTAACTTTTGTTTGAATTCCGATTTTTTGTAACAAGTGTTAAATTGTTCATTTATGTACGAATAAATGTCCTCTGGGCACATCATATTTACAATCGGACTCCAATCTATTTTATCCAACATACTATTTAATTGATAATTATAGTAACGCGTGACATGAATTGGATCATCCCGTATAGTTTTGCTCGAGTGCAGCGTAAGCGCAGTCACTCGGTGGTCCGCTAGTTTAGTGCCGAGTACTGCGGTGAATGCGTCTCTCACGCGGGATCGCACAAAAATGTGATCTATACAGCTTTTCGTTACTATAGATTTCTTCTTTCGTTTAATGGTTTCTATCCTAGTGTAATCAGTGATACCGCATGAGAGGCCATGACCGCTCATTACATTTAAGTATGCTTTTTCGATTAGAGTATCAGGCGTTGTTGTCGGTTTCAGTGTAATATTAATATCCCCGAGTAAAACCAAATCGCCCGTAGGGAGATTATTAAGCATACTGTCTAGCTCGGATACAAATAAATTCTTATTCAATCCCGGCGGTCTATAAACTGCACACAGTGCTACAGAGTAAGACGAGTTCACTGTTATTGAACCAATGATGCATTCGTAATTTATTGGGGATGCGATACTGCGAGTAAAGGAGACGGGGACTTCTGGGCCAAAATTGTAATGAGTTGAGATATGACTTAAAAAAAGCGGTATTTTTTTCTATTTCAAAATATTAAAAAACCAGCTCAATTGAAAGTCTGGAAGACGAGTAATCTTAAAACTAAGTTTATTCCACTAGCAAAATAAAATATCGATTACTAAAAATTATTTAAACAATATTGCGTATTAAAACACTTGCATCACAATTTGATATTAAATCAATCAGAGTGAACAAAACTTAATCATTATAATAATAATAACCATTTAAAATACCAAATAATA
Organism: Eilema depressum; assembly: GCA_914767945.1. NCBI lineage: Eukaryota > Metazoa > Arthropoda > Insecta > Lepidoptera > Erebidae > Eilema > Eilema depressum. The sequence goes on from OU612013.1 coordinate 15,993,182, forward strand.
GTGTAATAAAAATAAATTCTGAATCGATTTCCGTTAATCGATTAATTATTTCTTGTGTTTATCAACTGTATTTTTAAGCTGTGACAGCTGACAGCTCCATTTTCAGTCAATCAGTTTATTTATTCAATCTTCAAAATTAATTATTTTATCGAAAAATTGTATATTTACACGGCTTATGGGATATACAATTGTTTATAAAATATGTACAAAAGTATGCTATATCAGCATACTGTATCAGTTTATTGGTTTAAATCCAATGATCAATTGACTTCTGCGTTTTGAGTATTTCCAGTTGATTTCTTGATTATATTCCCTTTTAACAGTGATTTCTCTTTACGGACTTCTCAGCTTGCTCCTGGTTACCTTAAAGTACAATGATAAACTTGTTTACTTGTTTGAGTTTTGCTCGGTATTTTGGATTTTGACATGGATCTCTGTGTGAATTGTGGCATAGAAAATGAAGTAAATAAGGTAATATATTTCCACCTGCGCACTTCTTAGACAATACTTTAATTATTATTGAAGAAGAATAAGTACTCCATATCTTTAAAATCTCTTTGTAAGTTTTCGTACATTATCCCTGAGTGAAATATAATACAGTACAATTTAAAAGTATTTTAAGATAAAAAAATGACCACTTTCTATTAAAACACCACAGAAATCACAGTTCTAAAATGTCAATTTCTTGCATAACCTCACTTTTACTAAATCTCTTATAACTCTGCTCTCAGATATCCAAAATCTGCAGAATTTTCAGGGATGGTTTAATAATTTTTATGCTCTTAATTGATACCACCCTCATCTTATTACATTTTTGGCCCAAGAATGTATGAAAGCCTCCCCGTCTCCTTTATCCGACGCTGCTGTTCCCGTTGTGTTTGTTAGGATGTCCCGTGCCAGGATGGTATGTTCCCGCGCGGAGTTAATCATAAGTTGCCGAGCTTCCTCACTTCTAAGTTTGACTATAACAGGCCCAGGCCCCGTCTTGCGTGCTGCAAGCCGCTTAATGGAGATGATGTCTTCCTTAGGGGTCTTGATCTTGTCGGCGATATTATCAGCAAGCTTGGGGAGATCTACATCAGCTGACTCCGGGATACCCGCTATTTCTAGCTGGTTGCCATGTCTCTGCTGTTCTACTTCATAGCTTCGCTGTTCCAGGGTTTCAATTCTGAGTTCCAGATGCTTGTTTTTGTTTTCTAGGTAGGTAATTTTCTTCTCCTGGTCCTTTAGTTTTGCTGTTAGGGCATCAAGTGACTCAGCAAAATCATCTACCTTTTCGCTACAATATTGCACCGCGTTAGATACTGTTCTCATTTCTTGCGTCACTATGTTGCTCACCTCCTTTTTCAGGTCCTGTAGGAGCTTTTTGACATCAAAGGTGTTGGTTGCTGAGGTGGTGTACTCGTCTTCATCCTCATCCAAATCATCCAGCATCAGAAAGGACTTACGTCGTGACGAGTTCTGACTACATTCGTTGCACGTCCATTCCAGACTTTCGGCCGCCTTAAGGGCTGCAAGTTGCTTTGTGGATAAACCTGTGCACACGACAGTTGCATGCACTATTTTTTGGCATCGACCGCATTCTAGAACTGAGCTTTTCTTTGTGATGAGCTTTTTACAATTATTACAATTCACCATTCTGAAGGTATTTATAAGTAATTAAGCAACGTACTATAGAGACTACCGCGCTCGGTGACAGATAGAGCCAGAATCAAACAAAATTATATAATCTACTATGCTTATTTATTATCTAATACAATGTCTAATAAGAATCTTATAAGAATTTAATAAGAAAAGGAAATTAATTTTACGAAATCTAGTACAAAATGCTTACAAACTAAATGCCCTACCGGGTGTTTTAAAAATGTTTATTTATGAACTTAGAACTATCTTATTTGCTATAACTTACATACTATGACCTATTTACTATATTATGTACATTGTTCTGCACATTCTCCCCCCGTGGGACGCAGTCGCACTTCCTTCGGTGCAGAACTCGAAGCTCCGGATAGCAGCACGATGAGTTTTCTTACAGGCCGTCGCAGCACTCCGCCTTTTGTCTGGAGATCGACGGTCCTGGTCACGCCGTCTGGCCCGGGGAATGTAGCGATGACTCGTCCTCGCAGCCACATGTTGCGGGGCGCGTTGGGATCCACCAGCAAGACCAAGTCGTGTAGGTCTATTGTGGGTCCGCGTCCATCTGGCATTCGTCGATGCTGAAGCTCCGGCAGGTACTCTCGGAGCCACCTGGCCCAGAAGAGGTCGGCCAGGCGCTGTGCTGCTCGCCAACTGGATTTTGAGGCGCCATCCTTTTCGTCGAAGACGCCCGGCTGCTGTACACCACCAGGTCCGCCCAACAGGAAGTGGTTGGGGGTTAGTGATTCGGGATCCTCCGGGGTCACTGACACATGCGTCAGTGGGCGACTGTTGACGGTATACTCCACCTCTGCTAGCAAGGTGGCCAAGACTTCCTCGGAGGGTCGTCGCTCGTGCAGTGTGGCGGCCAGTGCTGTTTTCACTGATCGCACCATTCGTTCCCAGGCTCCACCCATGAAGGGAGCACCGGGAGGGATGAAGCGCCACGAAGTCTTCTTCTTGGCTGCTTCCTGTGCTGTCGCTGTGTCGATCGCCTGTCGTAACTCGCGGTCGGCGCCTCGCAGATTGGTCCCGTTGTCAGACCAGATTTCTTCAGGACATCCTCTTCTTGCCATCATCCGTCGTAGAGCGGAGATGGCTGAGTCGGTGCTGAGAGAGTTTGCTATCTCTAGATGAATGGCGCGCGTCGTTAGGCAGGTGAAGATCGCGACGTACCTTTTCTGATTGGTACGCCCAACTGTCACTCTGAGAGGCCCGAAGTAGTCGACCCCGGTGTGTGTGAAGGGTCGCTTATGGTGAGCTAAACGACACTCCGGCAGATCACCTGTCCTCGGGTACGGCGGCACTTGCGTACGGATGCGGCAATGCAGACACTGTCGTAGTAGCGAACGGGTTACCGGGCGTAGGCGTACGACCCAGTAGTGTTGTCTGCACTCGTTGATCGTGGCTTCGACTCCCGAGTGATGCAATTTCTCGTGAGTGTGCTTGATCCACAGCTTGACAGTCGGGTGATCGCCATCCACTATGATTGGCGACTTGAAGTCTTCGGAGACGTCTCGGGCGGCTTGTATACGGCTTCTTACCCGTAGTATGCTGTTGACTGTGATGACACTCAGCTGGTGTAGACGACTTTCCTTCTGTACAGCTCTTCCTCGTTGCAGATCTTCTATCTCGGCGGCGAATGAGTCTTGTTGCGCTGCTCGCATGAGTAGGTCTTCAGCTGCGCGCAGTAGCTCGGCGGTGATAGGTAAGTAGGGGTCAGCGACCGACTTACTCAGCTGTGCGGGAGGTGGCTTCACTGTTTTCTTGTTCGTCTTACGCCAGTCTGGGTCTGCTATCTTGTTTTTCTGAGTCCGACGATAGTTCACGTTTTCTGTTCTCTTCTTACACAGCTGTATGAAGAGCAGGACTCTGGCTGTAGCGTACCGGAGTCTATCCCAGCTAGAGAAGCGGGAGACCTCGGGTAGCGCGTCTGACAACTTTTCTTTCTTCTGTGAGTTGATGTGATGTATCTTCTCTTCTGTGTCTTCTGCTTTTTCGGTCTTCGATGTGTCTGCTGGCCACGACTCTTCCGGAAGGTATAGGAAGTCTGGCCCTCTATACCATCGATGCTGCTTACTGAAGTCTGTAGGTACGTCTCGGGTGGCGTCGTCCGCGACGTTTAACTTCGTCGGGACCCACCGCCACTCGTTCACTGTTGTGCTGTCTTCGATAGCTGCTAGGCGATGCGCTACGTACGGCTTGTACGAGCGAGAACCCGTCTTGATCCAGGCGAGTACTGTTCGGCTGTCTGTCCAGAAGGTCTTGGAGTCGGGCTTGCGTTCGTGTTCTTCTATGACTGATTCGGCGAGTCTTGTACCCATCACGGCGGCTTGAAGCTCGAGGCGAGGTATCGACGTCAGCTTCAGTGGCGCCACCTTCGCTTTGGCGACGATAAGCGACAGGTCGATCTTCCCGTTCGAGTCTTCTGTTCGCCAGTACAGCACAGCCGAGTAGGCCGATTCACTGGCGTCGGTGAACACGTGTAGTTGGAGGGACTTGCAATCACTGTAATTGAGGTAGTGACGAGGAATGGAGATGTCTGCTAACCTCTTGAGATGCTCGATCCACTCCTTCCACTTCTCTGCTATGTCTTCACTGACCTCTTGATCCCACTCGGTGCCACGCCTCCAGATTTCCTGTAGTAGCTGCTTGGCTCGGATGGTGACGGGCGACGCGAACCC